>SJYA01001718.1:119345-207310 GCA_006410615.1 Neotragus moschatus | reverse complement strand
AAAAAACCTTGTATGAATGGTTTGAGGTATAGAAATTATGGAAAGTAGATAGCCAGAATTCCATATTTGATTTAAAGTGGTACTGGAAAAGGGACAATAGAAGCCTTGTAAATAGAAGTAGTTTAGCAGAGGCAAAAGTTTAGAGCTGGGAATGACCATAAATACAGAAGCCTCCATCCTCCAAAACTGAGCAGAACTATTGGCTGAGGCATTGATTTCTCACAGTCTGTAGAGATGCTTAGATGAGTTTTATCTAGAGCTCTTAAGAGATAGAAAGATTACAGATGAAATTTGGTTACAATTTTAATTTATCTACTTACTTGTCTGTCAGCCCACTAGATAGTGAACCCCTTGAGGACAAGTACTATGTCTTTCATCTTATGATCTCAAACTTGGTACGCAAGAGGCACTTAATAAATGTTTGCTGAATTAATGAATATATTGATATAATTCACTATGGAGAATTCAAGATTTGATACAGTACCCCTCTTATGAGTTTGTAAATTTCAAAAGTGATTCGTCTTAGTACAAAGTAAAAGACTGCAAAGGGTAGCATTCCAAATATGCAATAACATGTGAGTGTCTTGCTGGTATTCATATTATTCATGCAGACAATTCCATTCTCTGTGCATGAGCAAGGACTATTCTATTTATATATATTAAAACTGAGGTAGGTGGAAAGAGTGTACATCTTCTTTGTACATTAGTTATTATCTCTCCAATGACTCTATTGTTAATTTCTTCAACTACTGTTAAAAAATACAATACATCTCTTTACTATATTTGATCATGAGGGAAGCTGTGACCTCCTACATTATTCACAGCTTGTCAAAAAAAGAAGAAAACAAAGAACTTCAGTTTGTTGAGAAACCCTTTTTTGCATTTAAATATCAAATAGGTTTTTTTACAAATAATAAAAAATAGATTATTTTTAAATCATCAATAAATAGAGCTGAAGGCTAGACATCATCAATGGCCATTTATGTGATATGAGGATTCTAAAAAGTGCTCTTGTGCCTGTGTGTATGCTAAGTCGCTTCAGTTGTGTGCGACTCTTTAAAATCCTACAGACTGCAGCCTGGCAGGCTCCAATTACCCATAATTACTCTCTGTTGTGGCTTCCCTGGTGGCTCAGTGGTAAAAAAAATAGCCTGCAATGCAAGAGAGGCAGGAGAGACAAGTTTGATCCCTGGGTCAGGAAGATCCCCTGGAGAAGGAAATGGCAATGCACTCCAGTACTCCTACCTGGGAAATTCCAGGGACAGAGGAGCCTGGTGGGCTACATTTCATGGTCACAAAAGAGTCAGACACGACTTAGTGATTAAACAACTTCCTTTTGCTCCCATGATGTCTAATATTTTAGAGCAGAAGTTCATTCCTTAAAGGTCTCTAGTTCCAGGAGCATGGCAGACCGAGTTAATGCAAAACCCCTCTTATACAGGAAAGTGAAAGTGAAGTCGCTCAGTCGTGTCCGACTCTTTGCGACCTGTGGACTGTAGCCCACCAAGCTCCTCCATCCATGGGATTCTCCAGGCAAGAATACTGCAGTGGGTTGCCATTTCCTTCTCCAGGGGATCTTCCCGACCCAGGGATTAAACCCAGGTCTCCCATATTACAGACAGGTGCTTTAACCTCTGCACCACCAGGAATGGTATATTAAACATAAAAGTAAGTGATAACCATAAATGAGTTCATACACAGAAAAGGAAAATCTCTGGATGCTGAAACAAAGAAGAAAGGAAAGCCAGAGTGGTAAGTGTATGAGTTAACCCTGCATCAACTTTGGGGTAGTTATTTGATCTGGAAACAGCAAGTGAATTGGGCTTTAATATCCACTCAAGGATAGAAGTTAAAGTCTTGAACTTAAGGGAGTTGGAGGTGAAATAATGCATAAAAACAGAACTCTCCATAATGTTGAATTCCCAGGCCTATAACTTGCATAGGATAGAAATCCAAGTTAATACTAGCTGGAAAATGAACATAAATATTGGTTAGTACAAATCTATGATACTTCTGTGGATCTGGTACAAGCAAACAAAAAATCACTCTGGGTCACATGAGACTCCCACGGTGAGGGGTGGGGGCAGGAAACGGGACAAGCCATTTGAAGATGATCTCACAATATAAAAAGTTATAAAACACAAGTAAATGAGCCATCATGAACAAAAGTCAGCAAACACACAACACATTATTATTAGAAATGATAGAAGAAATGTCTAAATAAGATGGCTCAGTGGTAAACAATCTGCCTGCAATGCAGGAGACACATATTTGATTCCTAGGTTAGGAAGATCCCGTGGAGGAGGATATGGCAACCCACTCCAGTATTCTTGCCTGGGAAATCCCATGGACAGAGGAGCCCAGTGGGTTACAGTCCAAAGGTTGCAAACAGTTGGACATGACTAGGCATGGAAAATTATTAAATTAAGTATGTCTAAAATGGTTAAAGTAGTCAGTAGGTGAAGTTGCTCAGTTGTGTCTGACTCTTTGCAATCCCACAGACTGTAGCCTACCAGGCTCCTCCATCCATGGAATTTTCCAGGCAAGAGTACTGGAGTGGGTTGCCATTTCCTTCTCCAGAGGATCTTCCTGACCCAGGGATTGAATCCAGGTCTCCTCATTGTAAGCAGATGCTTTACTGTCTGAGCTACCAGGGAAGCTAGTCATTGGAACCATAAAGTAGTCCAAAGTAGTCATAGTTCCAAAGTAATTAGAACCATAAAGAACAAAACTCAATGAAAAACAAAACAGGATACCTGAAAAAGAACTTAGTAGAAATTCCCAACTTTAAAATATAATCTTTGGAATTAGAAGGTCAATGGACATGTTAAACTGCAGATCAATACAAATGAACCAAGTTTGGGACTTCTCTGGTGGTCCAGTGGTTAAGAATCTGCTTTCCAAGGCAGGGAGCACAGATTTGACCTCTTGTCTGGTAACTAAGATCCCATGTGCCCTGGGTCAACTAAAGCCTACAGCCACCATGCTCTACAGTCTTTGCTCTGCAACAAGAGAAAAGAAAAGCCTGCTCACTGTAACCAGCTTGTGCACCGCAATGAAGACCCAGCACAGCCAAAGTAAAATAAATAATAAAAAAAAAAAGCGAACTAAGTTGTAAGAATTATAAGTAATAGATATGATAAAGTTAAAGCTCAGCGTTCAGAAAACTAAGATTATTGCATCTGGTCCCATCACTTCATGGCAGATAGATGGGGAAACAGTGGAAACAATGTCAGGCTTTATTTTGTGGGACTCCAAAATCACTGCAGATGGTGATTGTGGCCATGAAATTAAAAGACGCTTACTCTTTGGAAGGAAAGTTATGACCAACCTAGAAAGCATATTCAAAAGCAAAGATATTACTTTGCCAACAAAGGTTGGTCTAGTCAAGGCTATGGTTTTTCCCGTGGTCATGTATGGATGTGAGAGTTGGATTGTGAAGAAAGCTGAGCACCAAAGAATTGATGCTTTTGAACTGTGGTGTTGGAGAAGACTCTTGAGAATCCCTTGGACTTCAAGGAGATCCAACCAGTCCATTCTAAAGAAGATCAACCTGATTATTCATTGAAAGTTCTGATACTGAAACTACAATACTTTGGCCACCTGATACGAAGATTTGACTCATTGGAAAAGACCCTGATGCTGGGAAAGATTGAGGGCAATAGGAGAAGATAGAGACACATGAGACAGTTGGATGGCATCACTGATTCACTGGACATGAGTCTGAGCAAAGTCCAGGAGATAGTGAAGGACATACAAGCCTGTTGTGTTGCAGTCCGTGGGGTCTCAAAGAATCAGAAACAACATAGAGACTGAAAAACGACAACAACAAACAGGGTTAGGGTTAGAGTTAGGTTTAGGGAGTTTATCTTCCCTGCATCATAGAAGAAAAACACTGATCAGAGTCTAGGGACAAGAGTGACCTTTGGGGGAAATGAACTACCCTAAAAATTTCTTAGATTATATACTTTAAGAAATGGGTATTTCGCATCCATGGAGAAGTAGTCTTCTGATAACAAAAAACAGAGATTTGAATTATATGTTTTTGATTTTTAAAGAACTCTGTCCTTAATTTTCCCCGAGAAAACAATTTGATGGTAGTTTTGATGATGCAATAATGATAATGTTAGTAATAGTTTAAGAATATACTGTTGTTTTCTTCCATCCTGAGGGTTGGCTCTGCATCAATCTAGAGGGGTGGTATGGGGCAGGAGATGGGAGGGAGGTTCAAAACGGAGGGGATATCTGTATATATAGGGCTGATTCATGTTGAGGTTTGATAGAAAACAGTAAAATTCTGCAAAGCAATTAACCTTGAATTTAAAAAAAAAAGAAAGAAAGAAAGAAAATAATGTAGTCCAGTTCAGTTCAGTTACTCAGTCATGTCGAACTTTGTGACCCCATGAACTGCAGTGCACCAGGCCTCCCTGTCCATCATCATNTTCATGTTGAGGTTTGATAGAAAACAGTAAAATTCTGCAAAGCAATTAACCTTGAATTTTAAAAAAGAAAGAAAGAAAGAAAGAAAATAATGTAGTCCAGTTCAGTTCAGTTACTCAGTCATGTCGAACTTTGTGACCCCATGAACTGCAGTGCACCAGGCCTCCCTGTCCATCATCATCTCTCAGAGTTTACTCAA
Source organism: Neotragus moschatus (assembly GCA_006410615.1). Lineage (NCBI taxonomy): Eukaryota > Metazoa > Chordata > Mammalia > Artiodactyla > Bovidae > Neotragus > Neotragus moschatus. The sequence continues at coordinate 202,671 of SJYA01001718.1, read as the reverse complement.
ACTCATGTCCATTGAGTCAGTGATGCCATCCAACCATCTCATCCTCTGTCATCTCTTCTCCTCCTACCTTCAATCTTTACCAGCATCAGGATCTTCTCAAATGAGTCAATTCTTCACATCAGGTGGCCAAGGCATTGGATATTTCAGGTTCAGCATCAATCCTTCCAATGAATATTCAGGACTGATTTCCTTTAGGATGGACTCGTTGGATTCCTTGCAGTCCAAGGAAATTTCAAGAGTCTTCTCCAACACCACGGTTCAAAAGCATAAATTCTGTGGCATTCAAGTTTCTTTATAGTCCAAATCTCACATCCATGCATGACTATTGGAAAAACTATAACTTTGACTAGATGGACCTTTGTTGGCAAAGTGATATCTCTGCTTTTTAATATGCTGTCTAGGTTGCTCATAACTTTCCTTCCAAGGAGTAAGCTCTTTTAATTTCATGGCTGCAGTCACCATCTGCAGTGATTTTTTTAGTCCAATAAACAAACAAACAAACAAAAAGTCTGTCATTGTATCCATTGTTTCCCAATCTATTTGCCATGAAGTGATGGGACCAGATGCCATGATCTTCGTTTTCTGAATGCTGAGTTTTAAGCCAATTTTTCCAATTTCCTTTTTCACTTTCATCAAGAAACTCTTTAGTGCTTATTCACTTTCTTCCATAAGGGTGATGTCATCTGCATATCTGAGGTTATTGATATATCTCCCAGTAATCTTGATTCCAGCTTGTGCTTCATCCAGCCCAGTGTATCCCATGATGTACTCTGCACATAAGTTAAATAAGCAGGGTAACAATATACAGCCTTGACATACTCCTTTCCCTATTTCAAACCAGTCGGTTGTTCCATTTCTAGTTCTAACAGTTGCTTCTTGAGCTGAACACAGATTTCTCAAGAGGCAATTCAGATGGTCTGGTATGCCTATCTCTTTCAGAATTTTCCATAATTTGTTGTGACCCACATAGTCAAAGGCTTTGTCATAGTCAATAAATCAGAAGTAGATGGTGGGTTTTTTTGGGGAGGGGGGGATTCACTGGATTTTTTGATGATCTAATGGATGTTGGCAATTTGATCTCTGGTTCTTCTTTTTCTAAATCCAACTTGAACATCTGGAAGTTCACAGTTCATGTACTATTGAAGCCTGCCTTGGAGAATTTTGCGCATTAATTTGCTAGCATGTGAGATGAGTGCAACTGTGCGATAGTTTGAAAATTCTTTGGCCTTGCCTTTATTTGAGATTGGAATGAAAAGTGACCTTTACTAGTCCTGTGGCCATTGCTGAGTTCCAAATTTTCTGTCATATTGAATACAGCATTCACACAGCATCATCTTTTAGGATTTGAATTAGCTCAACTGGAATGCCATCACTTCCACTAGCTTTGCTACAAGTGGTGCTTCCTAAAGCCCACTTGACTTTGCATTCCAGGATATCTGGCTCTAGGTAAATGCCACACAACTGTGATTAATCTGAGTCATGAAGATCTTTTTTGTACAGTTCTTCAGTGTATCCTTGACACCTCTTCTTAATATCTTCTGCTTCTGTTAGGTCCACACAATTTCTGTCCTTTACTGTGCCCATCTTTGCATGAAATATTATTCCTTTGGTATCTCTAACTTTCTTGAAGAGATATCTAGTATTTCCCTTTCTATTATTTTTCTCTATTTCTTTGCATTGATCCCTGAAGTAGATATTTTTTGGAGCTCTGCATCAACTTGCTATATCTTTTCTTTTCTCCTTTTCTTTTAGCTTCTTTTCTTTTCATAGCTGTTTGTAAGGCCTCCTCAGATATCCATTTTGCCTTTTTGCATTTATTTATTTTGTGTATGGTCTTAATCACTGCCTCTTCTACAATGTCACAAACCTCTGTCCATAGTTCTTCAGGCTCTCTATCACATCTAATCCCTTTAATCTATTTGTCACATCCACTGTATAGTTGTAAGGGATTTGGTTTAGGTCATTCCTGAATGATCTAGTGATTTTCCCTCTTTCTGCAGTTTAAGTCTGAATTTGGCAATAAGGAGTTCATGATCTAAGCCAGTCTGCTCCTGGTCCAGTTTTTGCAGGCTGTGTAGAGCTTCTCAAAAACCACAGAATGACCTCTGTTCATTTCCAAGGCAAACCATTCAATATCACGGTAATACAAGTCTATGCCCTGACCAGTAATGCTGAAGAAGCTAAAGTTGAACAGTTCTATGAAGACCTACAAACCTTCTAGAACTAACAACCCAAAAAAGATGTCCTTTTCATTATAGGGGACTGGAATGCAAAAGTCAAGAAACACCTGGAGTAACAGGCAAATTTTGCCTTGGAATACAGAATGAAGCAGGGCAAAGACTAATAGAGTTCTGCTAAGAAAACACACTGGTCATAGCAAGCACCCTCTTCCAACAACACAAGAGAAGACTCTACACATGGACATCATCAGATGGTTGACACCAAAATAAGATGGATTATATTCCTTGCACTAAAGATGGAGAAGCTCTATACAGTCAGCGTAAACCAGAACTGGACCTGGCTGTGACTCAGATCATGAGCTTTTTATTGCCAGATTTAGACTGAAAATGAAGAAAGTGGAGAAAACCACTAGACTATTCAGGTATGAACTAAATCAAATCCCTTATGACTATACAGTGAAATTGAGAAATAGATTTAGTACCTGATGAAATATGGATGGAGGTTCATAACATTGTATAGGAGCCAGGAATCAAGACCATCCCCAAGAAAAATAAATGCAAAAAGGAAAACAGCTCTCTGAGGAGGCCTTACAAATAGCTTGGAAAAAAAGGGACGTGAAAAGCCAAGGAGAAAAGGAAAGATATACCCATTTGAATGCACTGTTCCAAAGAATAGCAAGGAGTGATAAGAAAGCCTTCCTCAACGATCAATGTAAAGAAATAGAGGAGAAAATACAATGAGAAAGACTAGAGTTCTCTTCAAGAAAATTAGAGATACCAAGGGAATACTTCATGCAAAGATGGGCTCAATAAAATACAGAAATGATATGGACCTAAAAGAAGCAGAAGATACTAGGAAGAGGTGGCAAGAATACACAGAAGTACTATACAAAAAAGATCTTCATGACTCAGAAAATCACGATGATGTGATCACTCACCTAGAGCCAGACTTCCTGGAATGTGGAGTCAAGTGGGCCTTAGAAAGCATCACTACAAACAAAGCGAGAGAAAGTGATGGAATTCTAGTTGAGCCATTTAAAACCTTGAAGGACGATGCTGTAAAAGTGCGACACTCAATATGTCAGCAAATTTGTCAAGCTCAGGAGCAGCCACAGGACTGGGAAAGGTCAGTTTTCATTCCAGTCCCAAAGAAAGGCAAGGCCAAAGAATGCTCAAAGTGAAGTGAAGTGAAGTGAAGTGAAGTCGTTCAGTCGTGTCTGACTCTTTGCAACCCCATGGACTCTAGCCTACCAGGCTTCTCCATCCATGGGATTCTCCAGGCAAGAGTACTGGAGTGGGTTACCATTCCCTTCTCCAGGGGATCTTCTTGACTCAGGGATTGAACCTGGGTCTCCCGCATTGGAGGCAGATGCATTAACCTCTGAGCCACCAGGGAAACCAAAAAACAATTGCACTCATCTCACACGCCAGTTAAGTAATGCTTAAAATTCTCCAAGCCAGCGTTCATCAATACGTGAACTATGAACTTCCAGATGTTCAAGCTCGTTTTAGAAAAAGCAGAGGAACCAGAGATCAAACTGCCAACATTCACTAGATCATCGAAAAAGCAAGAGTTCCAGGAAAATATCTATTTCTGCTTTACTGACTGCCAACGCCTTTGACTGTGTGGATCACAATAAACTGGAAAATCCTGAAAGAGATGGGCATTCTAGACCACCTGACCTGCCTCTTGAGAAACCTGTATGCAGGTCAAGAAGCAACATTTAGAAATGGACATGGAACAACAAACTGATTCCAAATAGGAAAAGGAGTACGTCAAGGCTGTATATTGTCACCCTGCCTATTTAAATTCTATGTAGAGTACATAATGAGAAACGCTGGGCTGGAAGAACCACAAGCTGGAATCAAGATTGACAGGAGAAATATAAATAACCTTAGATATGCAGATGACACCACCTTATGGCAGAAAGTGAAGAAATACTAAAAAGCGTCTTGATGAAAGTGAAAGAGGAGGGTGAAAAAGCTGGCTTAAAGCTCAAGATTTTGAAAACAGGATCATGGCATCTGGTCCCATCACTTCATGGCAAACAGATGGGGAAACAGTGGAAACAATGTCAGACTTTATTTTTGGAGGCTCCAAAATCACTGCAGATGGTGACTGCAACCATGAAATTAAAAGATGCTTAATCCTTGGAAGAAAAGTTATGACCAACCTANGAGTGTTTTGCCTATATTTTTCTCTAGGAGTTTTATAGTTTCTAGTCTTACATTTAGACCTTTAATCCATTTTGAGATTACTTTTGTGTATGGTGTTAGAAAGTGTTCTAGTTTTATTCTTTTACAAGTGGTTGACCAGTTTTCCCAGCACCACTTGTTAAAGAGATTGCCATTTCTCCATTGTATATTTTTGGCTCCTTTGTCATTGAGAGATTCTGATGTGAACAGTTGTCTAACTTTTTTCTTTAAGTATTTTTTATTATGGAAAAATGCCAAACATATACAAGAGAGGAAGGAATAATATAATGAACCTGGGTGTACCCATCACCCATGTTCAGCAGTTATCAACTCAGGGCCAATCATGTTCCTCTTACCACCACACCCTTAAACCTTTTTTTGTTTTTTTTTTTGAAGCATATTCTTCATTCATAAATATTTCTGGTGTATATCTTTAAGGGAGAAGGAGTGAAACAAAGAATCAATGCCAATGTCATATCAAACTTTAAAAAAAGTAACAATTTAATGTTGATCAGCCTCATAAAGTTGGTTTGACTTTTTTGCAGAATTTGTTATTTTACTCTTGAGTTTCCATTTCATTTGCATGGTTTTGCTTAAGGTTTACTGTAAACAGACCTCATGGACAGGGAGAAAAGAAATAGTTCATTCATGAATGTTTTCATATTTTAAGATCTTTCTTTCCTCCTCAACTAAGACAGAATTAATCCTGGGGTAACAAAGTCTGCCTTGAATTATCTCTTCTTTTGCTTTTGGCTGTACTGTGAGGTTCATACATTAATACACAGCCTGATGCAAAGTAGTAGCGGCAGGAGTCTGAGCAGATTATTTTGTGAGTGCCTTGTATGGGATGGGCACTGTTTTTGACAATGGGGTTATATCAGTGAAAGAATTTTGCCCTCCAGGGAAGTTCCAGAGTGTTCTTTTTCTCTTAGTGCACATTTTTGTTCATTTAGAACAGAGCAAGCAAGGTATAACTCCATCAGATAATTGGAGGGTGAAGAAAATATGAATGCTAAGCGCATTAGTTAAAAATTTACACTCTTGACAAGTATGTTTTTCATGCCCTTCATTGAGACACTGAAAAAGGCAGTTAGAAAAGAATTAGTAAAACAATACCATTTGTTTTTTTTTGGGATCTGAATTTATTACTTAAAAACAATTTTTTCAAGTTCTCTTGATGAAGTGTTTATTAAATGAAATTGTCTTGAAGTAAATGTTCTTAATTGAAGTGAAAGAGGCAAATTCCTAATGTTTTTTTAGGGGTAATTACTAGTGAATAAGTGCACAACTTCTAAACCTGTTGTCATTGTAGAACCTAGAGATTCTCTCTTTGCTGTTAAATGCTACTCATTTCTAGTGAACCTCCCTCCCCAATTTTAAATATAAAATTCAAATCTGTGTTTCCCTCCAACCTTTGTAGAAAATTTAGACCTAAATCTCATGTGTACCATGTGAAAAGCAAGCTGAGAACATGATAATGAGAGCAACATCTGGCAAACAGCAACCAAAACCCTCTGCATTCATTGAGACTGGCCACTGGAATGTTAAAAGCAGCACATACTATAAATATTCCCATTTGGAATCCTAAAGTTGACTACTTCCATATTCGGCCTAGGCATTTCTTCCCTTTTAGTGTGCTCTCTTGTGATTCCTTATTCATGCTTTTATGTTCTTTGTGTACCTACCTTCCCTCTACTGTGAGCTTTTTTGGGGTCAGAGTCTTTGATGTTTACCTCTCCTTCATTGCATCCCCAGTGGCACCCCACTCCTCTAGTACTCTTGCCTGGACAATCCCATGGACAGAGGAACCTGGTAGGCTGCAGTCCATGGGGTCGCTAGGAGTCAGACACGACTGAGCAACTTAACTTTTACTTTTCAGTTTCATGCATTGGAGGAGTGGAGAAGGCAATGGCAATCCACTCCAGTACTCTTGCCTGGAAAATCCCATGGCTGGAGGAGCCTGGAANAGGCTGCAGTCCATGGGGTCGCTAGGAGTCAGACACGACTGAGCAACTTAACTTTTACTTTTCAGTTTCATGCATTGGAGGAGTGGAGAAGGCAATGGCAATCCACTCCAGTACTCTTGCCTGGAAAATCCCATGGCTGGAGGAGCCTGGAAGGCTGCAGTCCATGGGGACGCTAAGTTGGACATGACTGAGCGACTTCACTTTCACTTTTCACTTTCATGCATTGGAGAAGGAAATGGCAACCCACTCCAATGTTCTTGCCTGGAGGATCCCAGGGACGGGGGAGCCTGGTGGGCTGTCGTCTATGGGGTCACCCAGAGTTGGAGACGACTGAAGCGACTTAGCAGCAACAGCATTGGAGGAGGAAATGGCAGCCCACTCCAGTGTTCTTGCCTAGAGAATCCCAGGGACAGGGGAGCCTGGTCAGCTGCCGTCAATGGGGTCTCACACAGTCGGACAGGACTAAAGCGAGTTAGCAGCAGCAGCAGCAGCGGCATTGAACCCCCGGCATATCGGATAGCATATATACATTCATAGGTACTCAGTAATGTTAGAATTAACTGTTTCGTTGTCAACTAAAACATTATGCAGTTTCTAATGAATTATTACTTTGACAGTCAAAATGGAGAAAAATGAATTTGGGGTGAGATTATTTTAATATTAGGTTCAAAAGAAAGTGTATATTTAACCAAAGAAGTGGAGGGAAGGAGCATCTTGGTTGAAGAAGAGAATGGTGTAACCTAAAGAGAGAGGGAGGGTAAAGGGAATGGATTTTAACAGTTATTTAGAGAAGAGAGCAGATTGTATTGGTTGCATCAGGGAGTTTGAAATCCTCATTTAAAAATAAAGCTATCATCATTATTGTTAAATATTTAGTGTTTAACAATTTAGAGTATTGTTACTACAATTTTTTGATAGATGAACCATAAAATTTTGGTAGTGGTCATTACCAGCTTCCCTGGTAGCTCAAACGATAACGTATCTGCCTGCAGTGTGGGAGACCTGGGTTCGATCCCTGTTCAGGAAGATCCCCTGGAGATGGAAATGGCAACCCACTCCAGTATTCTTGCCTGGAACATTCCATGGATTGAGGAGCCTGGTAGGCTGCAGTCCATGGGATTGCAAAGAGTTGAACACGACTGAGCAACTTCACTGGCTGACATTTATTACCTCAGTTTTACCTTTGAAGAAATGAATCTTAGGTTATGTAACAGGCAATTTGCTTGCTGACCACAAGGCTTTTGCTCTTAACCATATGTCCAGAGTAAGGAAAGCTGCCTGGGCTGTGTCACCTGGGAAAACTGCAGCTGAGCCTTGAGATAGGATTTGATTAGGTAAGGAAGAATTTGGAGGAAGATGTTTAATGTGTGGGAACAGAGGTGGAGCAAGTTGAGCACACATGTTAGTCTGTACTCAGATCATCATATTGAATTAGTTGTCTGTCCCTCTCTCTAGGCTGCATGCTGTAGGGCCATTTGTTACTTATTTTTGTTTCCATTGCCTGTTGCCATGTCTGGCTCTTAAATGATAGTAAAACGTTTCAAGAAATGAATGCCGCTTATCTATGCTTCAAGAGAGAAGCAACTGGGAGAAAAGTAGAGGCATCATTAAATGTTAATAGTGAATGACTTTCAGAGAAGGCAATGGCAGCCCACTCCAGTACTGTTGCCTGGAAAATCCCATGGGTGGAGGAGCCTGGTAGGCTGTAGTCCATGGGGTCGCTAAGAGTCAGACATGACTGAGCAATTTCACTTTCACGCATTGGGGAAGGAAATGGCAACCCACTCCAGTACTCTTGCCTTGAGAATTCCAGGGACGGGGGAGCCTGGTGGCTGCCATCTATGGGGTCGCACAGAGTCGGACACGACTGAAGCGACTTCGCAGCAGTAGTGAATGACTTTACTAGGGATTGTTGTGTCAGTTTTAGTAAGTTGTAGAGGACATAACTCTGACATATAATATACTGAAACTCCAGTGTTATTCAGCCTGTGGTAGGTGGGGGTAAAGAGGAGATTAAACCTCGGTTCTCTTTGTTCCTTTAGTGCCGTCCATCAGAGGTATATGTTACACTTGATAAAGATGATAGACCTGGCTTTCAGGGTTTTGGAAACCTACTCTCAGTGTGTTTTAAACCGGTTTGTTTAACTTGGTCAGATATTTATTGTCAGTTTGAAGGTTTTTTTGGTTTTTTGTTTTAAAAATAGAGCTAGCCCTGGAGGAGCTACAATACTTAGGTTGTTGTATTTCTCAAGGTATACTTGTATGTTCAGTCAGTTGCAAAAAAGGTTCTCAGTATTCACCTTGTTTCATCTCTGGTAAGAGCTGAGAGTTAAATATTAGTGATGCAGAGGTCCCTGCCACCACATTTTATAGGCATTGGACAGTGGTTTGAGCTTCCGTTAAGTAAAAAAAAAAATAATAAGTAGTAAACTATCTATATTATCATTACATTTGTGTTTTTGAAAAGTATATACATATGTACATTTGTATATAAATAAAGTCTGGAAGGATTTTATCTAGGCTATTAATAGTCAAAGGCAACAGTTTTCAAATTTGTATGCTTGCTTTACTATTTGAATCATTTAAATAAGTATATATTGCTTTCCTGATAAAATAATTGTTCCCCCCCTCCCCAGTAATATTTTCCTCTCAGTTCTCAAGGGTGCAACTTATAGTTGGTTAAAAAAATAAAGGAAAAAAAATGCATAGGTTTGTTGTCCCATCCACAGATTTCCAGCATGGTTCAGTGTAGATGTTGAAGGAATATTGTCTTATAATCTATAACTTAACTCACTGTTTATTCTCTGGGTTCCCCCCCCCCCCTTTTTAAGGTATTAATTTTTTAATATTTTTTAAAGGCAAATTATCTTAAGAAGATATGTTTAGCCTCACAATTAAATATAAATTAAAACATTGTATTAGTGTTATATTTTTAATGATTTAAGTAGATTTTAAAAAACATAAATTATGCTCCCGTCAGTCTGCTTAGGTGCTGCTGCTGCTGCTAAGTCGCTTCAGTCGTGTCCAACTCTGTGACACCAAGGTGGCAGCCCACCAGGCTCTGCTGTCCTTGGGAGTCTCCAGTCAAGAACACTGGAATGGGTTGCCGTTTCCTTCTCCAGTGCATGACAGTGAAAAGTGAAAGTGAAGTCGCTCAGTCATGTCGACTCTTAGCGACCCCATGGACTGCAGCCCACCAGGCAAGTTTCCAGGCAAGAGTACTGGAGTGGGTTGTCATTGGTGCAGTGGCTCTCAAACATAGTGAGACATCTGGGAAACTTACAAGAAAACAGCTGGTACCTGGAGCCCCATTCTAGCATAGTTAAATCAAAGAGTGTCTTTCGTGCCCATTAATCAGTTATCTATCCCCATAGCCTTGTGAGGAAACCCAAGTTTCATACACATGGACTGAAGATTAAATGACTTGCCCATGGGACTGATAGAGAGCAGTTTGAATTCTTAGCAAACTTGTAGAACCATTTTGTTCATGCTTGCTTGGCTGTTGTGTTGAAATACATAACTATTCTTTCTATCCAGAGTTGATTATAATGTTGGGAGCTGCAAAAGCACCTTAACATGGAAACGTAAGACATCCTTCACTGTAGATAGCACCTTTGTTGCCTTTGTCCCAAGCAGCAGTCACTTGGAATTAACATCCTTATTTGGTTGTTTGTGATAGTCTATTCCTTTTCTTGATCCTCAGTTTGACTTTTTTGAAGGGGAACTAGAACAAGTAATGTTCTTTTGACTGTGTCTTCTTTTTTATTATTATTTTCAATCGCTTTACAATGTTTTATTGTTTTCTCTTGTACAACAATATGAATCAACCATAAATATATACTTATCCCCTCCCTCTCGAGCCTCCCTCCCACCTCACCAGCTGTGTCTTCTTGTCACAGAAAGTTGCTTTTCCGTGTTCCTCTACCTAGAGCTGTTTTTTGTGCCTCTTGCCACCTCTTTCCCCAACTGCTCAGATTATACTGAACTTTAGTTCCCTATTCAGAGTCATGACAGCTCTCTAATCTCTCAAGATTGGGTTCAATAATGACTTATATATAATGAAACTTATGGTTAAAACAAATCACAAAATTCTAATGATAAACTGCATTTATCCCCCTCCTTCATGTATTACTTAGTTTTCTGGTAAATGTCTCCTTACATCTGATTTTGAGTTCTTGACCTAAAGGAACAATTTGGGTCATACTGTACATGTTATTTGTTCTAGAAATGCTTTTTTTAAAATATAAATTTATTTATTTTAACTGGAGGTTAATTACTTTACAATATTGTATTGGTTTTGCCATATATCATCATGAATCCGCCACAGGTATACACGTGTTCCCCATCCTGAACGTCCCTCCCTCCCCCTTCCCCATACCATCCCTCTAGGTCATCTCAGTGCACCAGCCCCAAGCATCCAGTGTCCTGCATCGAACCTGGACTGGCTTGAATAAATACATAATTGAGTGAAAAGAGGAGAGGTGGGTTTATGAGAAAACCTTTCATTTTATCTGTTCATTTACTGTTACTAGCAGTGAGAAGCTATATCTACATTTTTAACATAATGTATTTCAGGACTTAGTCCTGGAATGAAGTCAAAGTAATTCTCCATCCTCTAGATTTATCTGATGATTTTACCTTTTTAAATTTTTCCTATTTTGTGGCACCTTAGGAACAGGGATTCCCTGGTGGCTTAGACGGTAAAGAACCTGCCTTCAATGCAGGAGACCTGGGTTTGATCCCTGGGTTGGGAAGGTCCCCTGGAGAAGGGAACGGCTTCAGTATTCTGGCCTGGAGAAGTCCATGGACAGAGGAATCTGGTAGGCTGCAGTCCATGGGGTTGCAAAGAGTTGGACATGACTGAGCAACTTGCACTTAGGAACAGAAGAGAAAGACTGGAGCTGATATAGTGTAGATATAGTATGCATATTTATTTTTTTGGTAGAGGGAGGAGTTGAAGTTACTGTGTGAAATAAATTAATTTTGGAGTTGGTCAAGGATTTCATTGNGTGCCCTACCCAAAAAGGATGATAGTCCAAAAAAACAGGAAGCATTTCAACAACAAAACTATTAATGAAGTTCTGTAACATCCTCATTTTTTGTGTATCACCAGCTGCCAATGATACTTGGTTCTAAAACAATCATCAATATTAGTTACATATTTATATGCAAATCTGTATATGCTCAAGGATTTGGTTTTGGCAAATCAGATGTGACAGCAGAATTGCCATTATGCTGTAATTTTTTTCTTCAGAAATCATGAGTAACCTTAGGTAAAATTTTCAGCAAAACAAAATACAGCCTTCCTTCAATTTATATGTTAGTTGTATTCCTAGAGATTCAATGTCTATTAATAAACTGTGAAAAATAGTTTATGTTAAAACAGTTATCTTTTATGTTCAAAAAGTTTTAATCTATATGACCATGTATTGAGATATTTGAAAGTCTTGCAATAATATTTTTTTGTTGAATTTGGCTGTTCCATGAATTGCCGGATATCTGGTATACCTGGCTTTTAATCACTAAAGTTTCAATGAGTCCTCCCTACTAATTGTGATAATCAGAAATGTCCCTTACATTTCCAGAATGCTCCCTGCATGTGGTTAAAGTCTTATGGATTTGTTTTCTCTTTTCTTGCTTCCATGCAAGTTAAAGTTTCCTGCCTCATTAATCAGCCCTTCCTGTTTTCTTATCACTAGTCCAGCACTTTCTTTTTTTCTGTTTTTAATTCTGTAAGATGCGGGTCTTTTAGTTTCCAAACCAATATTCTTCCTGTTCCTGTGCATCTCAGACTGTCCACTTAATACCTCCTACCCTTTCCCCAAAGAGGTTTCCTAAGAGGTATGGTATGAGGAATTTCTTGGAATTTTTACGTTTTATCTTAAACATTCATATCTTTATTAAGCTTATTAAGTCATGTTTTCGTAAGTAAAAATTTCTTCCCTATGTATCTCTTGACTAAAGTTGATGCTCCAAGAAGATGAGCTATATTGGCTTGAAGTACTTACGTACCGGGCTGTGTGCTTCCACTGAAAGGAGCACACATTGTGGAGTGCAGCTCTGTTGATGCAGCCGCTTTTTAAAACTGGAATTAGAAAGAATACTGGGAACTACTTTCGAGGGGGCACTTTCTTGGTGAGAGGCCATACTGTAGGACAAAATTTGAAGCTTAATGTGTCTTCTGTTTAAAAAACAAGATAGAAAATTATACTTAAAACAGTTTTTCAGGACTATAGCTCTTTATTCATTGTGTCTCATTTCTTGTAGTCTTTTTACTGTTACTATCATATTTTACTTCTCTGGAAAGGAGAACCTGTTACTGTATTTCCATTCAGGTCACACTGTATAAAGTTATAACAATTAACTTTGAAAGATTTTTGAATTTTTTGGTTCTTGGACTTTTTTTTCATCACATTTTCCTTGATTTTTAATACCAGAGGAATCTAATGGTCTTGGTTCTTATGCAGCAATATTTGAGATACTATTTGGAGAGCCAGATAACAGTATTTTTTGTTCTTCACAGGTAGTCTCTGTCCCCTGAATTTCTAAGATGGGAGGTCACTGAAAACATTTAAAAATGTACTTTCCACTAAAGATTCTACTTATAAATAATACAGTAGAATAGCAAGTGTTCATAACCAAAGGATAGAAGTGTGACTTTTTATAAACATTTTATTTTAGAAAATTTTCTTAAAGAACCCTTTAATATGGCATGCTTTTGGAACTGGTATTTTGTTTTGAGTACTTTCCTCTTAGATGTATTCTGACACATTTTGAAACAGTTCTGTCAGCTGACTGCATGTGTTCATGACTATTTTTAGAATACTATTTTAGTAATCAAAAGTGAAAGGTTGCTTCATTTGTTAACTGTTTGTCTTTCAAGTCTTAATCTCCTGCGCCTTCTGTATTTGTCTTTACTGAAACCACTGCTTAGAATGCCATGCATTTCAACATGATTTTAAAAGCTGGTTCCATTGTTTGGAGCAGGATTATAGACTTGCTTCTCCTTTCCCTTGGTCTTCTCTGGTCCATCCTCCTCCTTCTGCTTTGCTTCCTTTCCCTCTTTGTCCTCCTTTCTTTTTGCCTCAGGGGCAAAATACCCTTTTTACTCTTAATCTGTCTTACTTTCTCTACTGCAGAAACAATTTTTAGGGGTTTTGTTTATTATTAGTCAGTAGAAAAATTAAAATTGGGGAAGATCTGTGAACTTAATACCAGCTGTGAACTTAATACTATCAATTTAAGGGCTGCTTATTGTTTACTTCATAAAAGAAGCATTTGAATCTTTGGGTCATGGTTTTATGTCATGAAACAGTGTCCCATGCACTTAATTGGAGTAGCATATTACAAGTTGCAAATCTAGGCAGCACACTAAGTAAAGGAGAAGAGGGCAGATGATGAGATGGTTGGATGACTTCACCGATTCAGTGGACATAAACTTAGGCAAACTCTGAGAGATGGTGATGAACAGGGAGGCTTGGTGTGCTGCAGTCATGGGGTCACAAAGAGTCAGATACGACTTGACGACTGAACAACAACAAAATTTTGTGTGAAGTGGCTGTGATAAATGACTGCTTGCCGATAAGCAGTGTTAGATTTTAAAAGATTAGCTTGGAGATGGCTAGTATTTGACTAACTGATGGTAGATTTGTTTGATTTAGGAAAAAGAGGAAACAAGGATGTATTAAGTTACAGGGAAGTTGAAGGAGAGGTATGTAGAATATACCAGGGTTACAGTTTCCGAGTTCATTTATAAAAAAGCCAGTTTGATTACCCTGAAGTTAATTTTTAGCTCGAGAATTGTGAAGTGAAGCTGAGCATTCTTCTGGCCACGGGCAGTCCATACGACTCTCATCTTGACTGTCATTTGCTGTACGTTTCTTTGATTTCAACATGAACATTGTCCAGGTTTATATAAGTCCACTATCTCAGTAACTGGAGGCCAAAGCTTTTGGCTCTCCTCAGGCTTCTCTGCTACATCTTTGGCATTTACTTTATTAACATAAGGAATCATAAGGAACTTGCTTCCCAAAAAGGAAAATTCACACAGAGTCATTTGTTGAAACTGGGACAAGAGCTCAAGAATTGGGACAGGAACTTACTTTCTGCCCTGATAAATAGGGTGGCATTTGGGGGAAGACTTTCCTATTTTGATGCCATTTCCTAGATATAAATTAATAACTACTCAGAGGCAGTAGAACAAGTGTAAAAGCAAAATTAGTACAAAATTTTAGTTCTTAAGGAGATTGAAAATATAATTTATTTTGGTTAAATATGAAATAATTATAGTTAACATTTGTTGTGCTTAATTCTGGGCCAAGTAACTGCTTTCTTTACATTATCTTGTTTAATTTTTGTAAAAGCCTAATGAGAGGTAGGTATTACTGCTCTTACATAGATATGAGGCTATATAATATTTCTGTCCTAGTAAATGGTTGGACAGGTGTTCACCTTCAGATCTGTCTGACTCTGAGCCCAAGCTGTGAACCATTCATTACATGGTATACTGTGGCTTTCTTTCCAACCTAACATGCCTTTACTAAGAGGGAAGAGGGTTTGAGAAAACCCAACCAAAGCTTAGTGCCTCTGTTAGATCCCTTTTGATTTATTTAAAAAAAAGAAAAAGTGATTTGAATTGTTGTCACTTTAACGATAGAAATTTCCAACAGTTGGGAAAACTTAAGTGATTATTCACTCTCTCTAAAAATTAGTGAAATATAATCTAGTAGCATCTAGCTTTAATCTTTTATTTTATTTTTAAACAGAAACATTGTTCCCTTCATCTTGAGAGATTACAAGAATCACAAAAGGTCACTATACAGATACCACAGGTTAGAGAGATTGTACCCTTTTCTGGATAAAGAGCATGAATCCATTGGCACAGGCTTATATATAAGGAGGGGTTGGATTTGACTTCATTTAGATGAACTGAATCACATTCCCACACACCCCGTTCCTCTAGTGAGTGAAGTGATAGCTATCAAGTCTTACAGTTAACCACCTGTTCTTCTGAAGCATGAAGGGACCTGGAGAAAGCATAGCTATGCAGCCTTTTGCGACTGGCTTTCTAGAATCGTTTTTGATATTATATGAAAGTTTGTTGGTAGAATAGAAAAGTTACCAGTAAGCACAGCAGGTTTTCTGTGTTGTACTATCAAATAGAAATACTGCCACAGAAATAGTTAAAAATAAATGTAAAGTTAACATGAAAACAGACATAAGGAAGTGTAGAATTATAGATCTTCTGCTTATTTCCTTGAATCATAAGTTTACCATTTTAGAATTTTTTTTTTTAGAATTACCTTTTTAAAAAAAAAATCTATATTTAAATTGATCTCTTGTTTTGTTTGTAACCTGATGGACCTTCACATCTTATCTATGAGTTCTAAAATTTGTTTTTCAGTGGGCCTCTGAGTCCAAACTAAAAGAAGATCCAAAGATCCATGCTTTTATTTATTGCCCTGATAGAAAAGGTTTATAGAGCTTTGTAAATGAATAAATATATAAATATATTAGTAATATATGTATATATGTAAATGAACACAGCCTTGCTATAAGCCCTTCAGAAATGCCCAGGAGTNAAATTTGTTTTTCAGTGGGCCTCTGAGTCCAAACTAAAAGAAGATCCAAAGATCCATGCTTTTATTTATTGCCCTGATAGAAAAGGTTTATAGAGCTTTGTAAATGAATAAATATATAAATATATTAGTAATATATGTATATATGTAAATGAACACAGCCTTGCTATAAGCCCTTCAGAAATGCCCAGGAGTAAAAATCATAGTTGTGGTCTTCAGGGAATTGTAAATGTAGTTGGAGAGAAGTTTGCCCCACTCTCCCCAAAAATACTAGGCAAGCTTAGATGTTCCCTCAATTAAACTCTGTTTCTGAATTGGTGAGTTTCTTTGTGAGAGAAGTTAATATCTCTCTTTGATAATCAGAAAATGCTCCACGATGACTCTCTAGCCAGGTGGTCATCTTCTTTATTTTAGAATTACCTCATGAGTTGTAGCCCAATTTCCTCTTCAGTTAATTTTGTTCTAAATATTTACTTTTGAAATCAAAGAAAATTCTTACTGCTTCAAGTAATGAAGTTAATAGTTTTCTTTCTTGGTTGTATACTACATTGATTACTTGTGCTGAGTTTGGTTTGTGTTATTCCTTAGAATTTCCCTAAGAATTTCTTAAGATTAGTTCTTAAGCTTTCAGAGACGTTGGATAGACTTCTGGACTTAAGAATTCCAAGAAGCTTAATGAGAAAGTGTCAGGTGGAAGCACTGCCTAAAAGTTACCTCTTTCCCCCATAATTTTTTCTCTTGAGATGTAGGGACTAGCTTTATTTTTATTTTTATACATCATACTATAAGTAGGCACACGTTTATTTTAAAATTCCAATTTGAAATCACTCTTTGTTTTGTTGATTTGTGTTTGACCTCTTTTGACTGTGGCCTAGTTAATATTTTAAGTATTCCATTCTGGTGATGTGTGTTTAAACTAGTACACACTAGACTTTTCATTAAAATAGAAGTGTTATTTATAAGTTCATATACCAGTGTTTATTTTGCTTTACTAAAGTCACTTGAACCACCTACAAGTTGGAAAATAAATTACAGCCTTTAATATTCATCAACTAACTTTTTAAGTAGCTAGTCAAAAAGGTGGCTGTTGTTATTTTGATCATTGTTCCTGGCAATTCAGTGCCTTGGAGGGTTGTAAAACTCTCACCAGTAGGATACAGAAAACCAGTCTCCAGCAGCTGCTGATAGAAGCACTCTAGGCTTTGCTGTTTGTTTGAAGCGTTGAGCATACTTCTTGATGTGTTGATAAGTATGGTCATTGCTGCCCACTTTGTATAGATTGAAGATGATTTGCCCTTTTTCCAGTTTTCTTCCCTTTCGTTCTTTGTATAGAGTGAACAAAATGAAGACAAAGGAAAGAGTAGATTACAGCATTTAGGTTGTCATTACACTTTTATGTGTTTGAAAGAGGAGGATTAGTTATTGCGTGTACACAGATAATATCTAACTGTGTATCTTAGAGATATTTATTAATTGAATTATATCTGTTCTTAAAATGTACCAACCTAATTTACCAAATGGCTTTCCCCCCCCAGTTCTGTAGAAAATGTTCTCAAAACACTCGTGAAGAGCTGCCGACCGTAAGTAGCGTATCAATTTATAAATCTTATTGTTTCTGTGGACTTTTCCCTATCTTTAGTATGCCTTGAAAAGGAAATTAAAGATATAAATAGTGTCTGACATTGTGATGCTAGTCACTGAGTGCAATATTATTTCTAACTCTTGAACTGAACTTTACAGATTTCATTTGTAAATTCAGAAAGGTTTAAGTGGTGTGGATGTCAGTCACCCATTAGAAAGTAAGAATGCAATGTGTGTATAACTGGCTTCATTTGAAAGATATCCCTAGAGTATTGTTAATCAAGTCAAAATTGTTTTCCAAAATGAGCCTTGTAGGTATTATATAAAAATGAATAATAGGAAGGTGGCCCATACTTTTTTTTTTCCATTTAAGTAGAATGTTTGACTTTGAATATCCCATATTCTGATGTTTAAAGATAAATGTGGATAGAATTTAGTTTAATTAAAATCTAGATGTATGGTCTCGAACTTTTTTCATACTTATTTATCAGGCTGTTCTAAGACATACTTCTGCTATGAATACAGTGAATTCTTTTGAATGGAAATTTGTATATTTATCATATGCTTATTATAAGAGTTGAAATTAGTTTATAGATCAGATATTGTTGCTGACCTACTATACTAGTCAGTCTTGGACAAATGTATTTTCAAGATATAGAATGTCTCCTTTTTAAGAAGCTTAAGAACTAACCTAAGTTATTCGATAAGCTACTAGTGAGCATCGTCATTTTGTGAAATTTGATCATCACTGAGGTATTTACTGGTTTTTAGGTTCTTAGATAATTTGTAGAATGCCAAGCTTTTATTCTGGGTTACTTGGCTGACAGTTGACTATGAAAAATTAGGAAGAGGATTCAGTGTGTAAGATGTTTGAAGATAGGCAGTGAAGTGTGATTCTAGTAATACAGAGATATAAAGATATAATAAGATTAATAATATGATGTATAGGCCAAACCTCCAAGTGTATTTGAAAGGGTTTCCTTTTTTTGGCCCATATTCAAATCAGAAGTTTTAAATATGCTTGTCATTATTTTAAACCCCAGGTGCCTCCCCATTTGGGTATCAGTTCCATACCCAAATGGATAATGGGTCCTCATTATCCGCTTGTCTTCATTTTGTCTGTATACTTCCGCTTTTATTTTTCTGAATCTTCTGTGCCCCAGGGATGCTCCTGCCCATATCTTAGAGGTTTAGAATGTTAGAGCCTGTAGGACCAGATCATCTAGCTTAGTCGTTTCTTATACACAGGAGAACTCAGGGTCTACTGAGGGTAAATGGTTTGTTCCTTCGGTGCCAAGAGGTTCCTGGGCTGATATTCTTTCTCACTTTGCTGATTATCTGTTTCTTATATAGATTGGGTTCCCTGTGACAGGATTTTTTTTTTCTATTGGTATTATACAGCACATAGGAAGAAAAAAATAATGGCAGTCATGTTTTAAGTTTGTAGGTGACTTGAATGACTATATTTTATCTGAGATTTATCAGCTTTATAGCATTTTTCCAGGTCCAAAGACAAGAGGAAAATTTACCTTATCTAACTTAAGTGTGACAGGCTGTTCATTTTAGAATTGTAAAAATGTGTGTTTCTTGTCAGCTAACTTAGTGTGTGATATTGTCTTATGAGTACATTCCCCTTCTCCCGCCTTTTTGTCAGTCATATAATGATGTAGAGCTTTGAGTCAATGATCAGATACATGAAAACTTTCTGTTTTATTAGGTATTTTCCAGCAGATGCCACAGCGGAGATGCTAGAGGAATGGCGGCCTTTAATGTGTCCTTTTGATGTAACAATGCAAAAGGCCATCACTTATTTTGAAATATTTCTTCCTACCTCCCTTCCTCCAGAACTTCATCATAAAGGTTTTAAGTAAGTGTGTATATGTATGTGTGTGTGTGTGTGTGTGTGTATCAGTAGATTCTAGAATATAGTAGGGAATGCATATATGTATATATGCACACATACAAATATACATATATGTATGTATGTATGTAGGCAAACTAGTACAGTAATAAGTAAAAAAGAAATTACCAACTCAAGCATTGTGTTTCTTACACTTGAAGTGTGTATGAAAGCTAAAATAATTAAATATCGGTTTGCAAATAAAGAGAAAGTAAGGCATTTATATATCAGGCCACATAAGATGTGGGCTTTCAAAGATACTGGGAGAGAAGGAATGATAGGAAATGTTACATTGCATAGAGTTTAGGGAAGGGAAAAATGTTTTTCTAAACCTCGATTTTAACCCTCATCATGTAGTATAGTTTTTCTTGGGTCTCTGTCTCTGTCATAACTGCAGGTATACAATAAACCTCAGAATGAAAAATACTTAGATTGTACTTTTATGAAAAAAGGAACAGGTATAAAAAAAAAACTAGAAGGATAATAGTACATATCAGTATATTATGGGTGAGAAGGTGGTTATGCTTGGCCTTCCCACCATCTCTCCCAGCGTGTTTTCTATAGTGAGATGTCACATCTTTTATATCTGTCAAGTCAGAAATTTTGTATCTAGCTATATATTTATGAAATTTTAGTTTTAATTACAAACTTCTAAAAACTTTCCATTTCTTTGACATTTGTGAAAATTGGTTAATAATCAAGTGTGTTTTTGCCCCTGTGTTCTCTTCACTTTCTTTACTTTGAGATATTTTTCCCCACTTTAATTTAATTGCTCCTAACACGTTGTGACTCATTTCTTTTATGGAACTATTACTGTAGTGCTAGTTACTGGTGTAGTCACTAGTTGGCCTATTAAAGAAAAGAGAGTAAGGGAGAGTTGCAGGAACAGGTGGTAAAAGGAAAGCATTCAAGGAGAAGGGCGTGGAGAGGAAGGAGAAGCTTAACAGTGTTCACTGGGGGTGGACAGTTATTTAGCAGTGAAGTAGAAATTTGATGAGATTATTCCTTTTAGCTTAAATAAATTGAAAAGGGAATATTCAGACAAAAGTAATCTTTTGTTCCATTAAGTTTGTAACTTTCAGTGTTTTTCTTTTAGATTGTGTAGTATCAGTAAGAATAATAGATTTTAAAAAAATACAAAGGATACCTGGCTTTAAACCACTTCCTGTAAATCACTTGCTATTCATAACATTTTTCTTCCTCAGACTTTGGTTTGATGAATTAATTGGCCTTTGGGTTTCAGTGCAAAATCTCCCACAGTGGGAGGGGGTGAGTATCCCTTTTTTTTCTTATATACATTTTAGTTTGGAAGTAACTATCAGATCATTTGATAAGTAACTTCAGTTCTGTCGCTCAGTCGTGTCTGACTCTGCGACCCCATGGACTGAGGCATGCCAGGCTTCTCTGTCCCATCACCAACCCCCGGAGCTTGCTGAAGCTCATGTCCATTGAGTCAGTGATGCCATCCAACCATCTCATCCTTCATTGGCTCCTTCTCAGTTCCTGAAAATTGGCTATTAGCGATGTTGTAATCAGTTTTTTAGAATTGTGTTTGCTGTATTCCAAGAGAAGTAGACATTTCTTTATATTTCTTTATTTTGGTTTTATCACTATCTGGAAATATATGCATGTACTGTGAAGTACATGAAGAGGAAGGCCCTGTTGTACCCCCCGTTCGTGTAGTGCTGGACACCAGGTGGATGTTTTCTGCGTGTATTTGATTAAAAACTTCTTTATCTGTTTTTTGCACTGTAGATAATGCTTTGTTATCTCCTGTTTTTAAAAATAAGCATTTCAGCTGCATTTGATTTTATATGGGTGAGGAGAATCAGGACCCAAATTTGGAGATTTGAAAAGACTGAGATATAAATATTAAATTCAGTTGTGCCAATAACGATTGTTCTGAAAAGAACAAATGGATAAAGGATGTGACTAAAAACAACAAATGTATTTCCTTAACTGTCTTTCTTTTTTGTTTACTTTCAGCAACTAGTAAATCTCTTTGCTCGATTGGCTACAGATAATATAGGGTACATAGATTGGGATCCATACGTACCAAAGGTAATTAAGAACATGTAAACAAATACAATAGTGGTGACATTATATCTTTAAGGAGAAGTGTGGGTGGTTGTGGATTTCTAGCACCACAGAAACAATCAAATTCTTTGATTGTTAGGAAAAACATAAGTAATTTATAAGGATGGGTCATTTATTTTCAGAAAGTAATTAGATCATATCAAGCTATCATAAAATGTTTGATTTTTTTTTTTTTTGTCTTACCAGTGCAAGGCATGAACTCTTTAAGTTTCAGAGTGACTAATTTATAAAGTACTAAGAATATTATTCAAGGTGTCATACATTGGTCCCTTCCAGTGAATTTTTTGTACTGTATTGTTAGTTCTTCTAGAGTATTCCCCACTTTTAAAATCACATTGTATACTTTCCTAGAGTAAATAAAGCTGGAAAATGTCTCTAGGTATGCTGCATCTTGGGCGTTGTTTACCATGCAGGAGAGTCACCTGTGGCGCTTCAGGAGGAAGGACTGTGGTCAGGCTGTGGTTGGTTCTGATGTCCACGTAGGGGAGCAGCAGAAGGCAGATGCTCCGATTCCCTTTGCTTGTGCTGCCTTCCTCTGTTGCCAGCCAGTAGAAACTAAGATGAAGAAGCCAATTTCTCCCACCTTTAGCCTCCATATTTGATGTATTTAATTATGTTTTAAATATAAATCTAATTGTATTAAGATCTTATATGACTGATTAAAATGCAGATTCTTAGGGGAAAATCAATTCTGGAAATTTAAAGAGGTAGAGAAATCAGCTAGAAAGTATTTTTGTGCATCCTTGGCTTGGAATGAAAACATAGGAAGAATAATTTTGTGTGCATTTAGCGAGGCAGAATGTAGTCAAAATATTTCACAACTACAGTTACCTACTGTTTGCCTTTTTATGCCTTTTATGTGCCATTGGCCTGTTTTGGGGTACCTGAGTATGAGTGCTTCATAACTGCATGCCTGTGACCTCAGAGTGTCATTTTAAAAAGGTATACAGTTATTTATATGAATTCCTAAGTAATAAAGCAAATGACCAAAAAGTATGTCATAAAAACTAATCAAATGAAAATATATACCATAACACCAATATATAACACGTAGGTTATTTAATGAACGAATTACTTGCTATTTGTCAATAGTTATCCTTAATTCTTTTTTTCTTTTTAAAGGTATTTACAAGAATTCTGAGAAGCTTGAACCTCCCAGTGGGAAGCAGTCAGGTGTTAGTTCCAAGATTTTTAACAAATGCTTATGATATAGGACATGCTGTAGTATGGATCACTGCCATGATGGTTTGTAGTACATTGTTTGTTTTATATAGTTCTTATAAATTTTGGGTTAACCATACAGAAATTCTGCATAATTGCATAAGTCTAAAGTAGTGGCTTAGTTGGTCATTTGGTTCTTGGATATTTTCTGATGCAGTTAACTTATGTTTCTCAGACTCAGAATGTAGTCATAATGTACCATTTATAAATATCCTTAAATAATGGACATTTAAAGTAAAGGTCAGAAGTTCAGGGTTTTGATTATAATGATCGTTTTATAATGTATAGAAATATCAAATCACTGTGTTATGTACTGGAACTAACAGTGTTGTAGGTCAGTTATACTCTTTAAGTAGGGGGACAGAGTTTCAAGAGATTCAGAATGTCTGTAACAGTTTTACAGACTGAGAACCAGAGTCATAGGTAAAAGAACTTTCCCAAGTCAAATTGATAAAGGTGAGATTTGAAAGCAGAGTTTGGCATATGCTCAGTATTGATGCATTTATTGTCAATGTTCACATAAAACATTACACTGAACACAAAGCTTGTTGACAAAGTAATCTTAGTGGAGGGAGAGAAGCACAAAGGATTATTTTTCCAACATCACTGAAGAGAAGTAAAAATACAGTCTACATTTTTATATCATCTTTCAAATAAGAGTATTAGAACAAGTTTTATACCATAATTCTCTAAGTTTTCATTCATATTGCTTCGCAGTTATCTCCTTTTTGAATTATTCTCCATGTGATACTAGATACTCTTCTGTGTTTGCTATTTTCTCCCTGGTTACACTGCTCACTGTTTTTGTTGAAAAGACAGAGTGGTTGTGAGAAGTTTAGCTCTTAAATTATTTAACATTTATTTTTGCCTGTGCTGGGTTTTTATAGCTCTGGGGGCTACTATCCAGCTGCGGTGCGTGGACTTCTCACTTGGCTTCTCTTGTGGGGCATAGATTTTAGGGCGCATGGGCTTCAGTAACTGTGGCTCCGGACTTTAGAGCACAGGCTAATTAGTTGTGGCACACGGGCTTAGATACTGCAGATCATGTGGGGTCTTCCCAGATCTGGGATCGAACCTGTATTTTCTGCATTGGCAGGCAGATTCTTTACCACAGAGCCAGCAGAAAAACTCAAAAGTTTAGATAGTAAATTTCATTGTAAAATTAAAAGGAAAGAAACTTTCAAGCTTTTCTTTTTTGGTTGTTATTTTATTATTAAATAGAGGGGAAATCCCATTTTCTTTCTGATATTCAATAAGAACTAAAACATTTGGATATTTATTATCTTTTTTAAGCGGTGAGTTGAAACGGGCTTTAGGGACCACAGGATTAGATAGTGATTGATATCAGGCTCATTTTAGTCGCTGTTGCTCACACAGTTGTTTGTATTGGCAGCTTCATTTTATGTTAAATATGAATATTTAATATAATTAAAAGTCAACAATGCTAATTACTGTTAGAAGTTTGAAAATTTTGTTGGTATTTTGCTATGGAATTATAGTCTCAGTAGTTTGATCTAAATTGGGAAATGTGACTGTGGGGAAATGTGACTTTCATTTCAGCAGAGAGACATGCTCCTGGTGTTACTGGATAGTCTACTTTAGGTCTGTGCTGATTCTTTTAATTGAAATATAGTTGATGTATAATACTATGTTAGTTTTGAGTATGTGACACAGTGACTTGCTGTTTGCATACATTATGAATCTGTACTGTTTCTTGAAAAAGGTCACCTTGAAACAAGGCCTTTATTATTATATTTTAGTCCTATATTCCCAAGGTTGTACAACTTGGTAAAGTGAATGTTAGCCTTTTCCTCCTTTCCCCCTCCTCCTGCAACCCTAGTTATATTGCTGTTTGGTTGGTTGTTTTTTGTGTTTGTTTTGGTAATAGATTAAGGGAAAAAAAAATCTTTTTCTTTTGAGTCAAAATATGGTCAAATATAACAAGTTTAATCACTTGAAACATTTAGAAGTACCAATAAATTTGTGAATGCATTTATGTAAATCTATATTTCCTGCAATGAGAAATTCTTCAGTTCTTCAGTCGTTTAAGGAATGCTTTTTATGCTCAATGTGGCATACTTGGTTATTTTAATATGAATACCTTAGCGGCAACAGTTATTTAACTGCAAACAGTAAAAGATACTGTTAACTCTGAATTGAAAGATATCTTTTCCATTTTATGATCAATTTCAGTAAGTTGCCCTTATTTTTAGTAAACTGTCTTGAATTGATTTATATGAAATTCATCTGGGAATTGTGTCTGACTTTTATTCAGAGGTAGAACTGGTTTTTGCCAGCAGGATGAATGTGAGCCACATTAGTGATTTGTATATAGGCCTGGGCCTGTTCACCCCTTCCATTTTACAGAATTACGCGGGTACTAATACTGCTGCTCTTTTATCTGAACAGGGTGGACCAAGTAAGCTAGTGCAAAAGCACTTGGCTGGTTTGTTTAACAGCATCACATCTTTTTACCATCCTTCAAATAATGGCCGCTGGCTGGTGAGTAAGGTTCATATTTTACGGTTTGGAATTTTAAGACATGGGGCGGTTGCCTGTTGTGTACATTTTGTCGTTCAACTCACCTTTCCCTGTGTGAGCATGATTATGTTCACATTAAGGTGCTGTGTTTATAGAACATACAGAAATAAATACTAATAACTGGTGGCAAAAATACCAGTAACTGGTGACAAAATGCCACAAAACAGTGGAATCGTCTTTTCAGTTTTATTGTGTGTATGCTTTTTTTTAAATTGCTGGGTTATGGCTTTTCAAGTAATGAAAGACTCATGTGATGCTAGAAATTAAAACTGAAATTTGAAAGTATTTCTTAGTATCAGTGATTAATTGGTAAGAGTATTTTATTCTAACTAGTTAGACCATACAAGTTCTTTGTAATAAGATTATACAAACTGAAAAAAAAAAAAGATTATACAAACTGTTAAACAACAAGGTCCTAGTGCAGCACAGGTGACTATATTTAATGTCCTGTGATAGACCATAAAGGGAAAGAATGTGAAAATAATATATGTGTATAACTAAGTCACTTGGCTGTACAGCAGACATTAACAGCATTATAAATCAACTATACGTCAATAAAATTTAAAAAAATGAAAAGATAGGTAGTATTTTAAAATTATTATACAAGCTGTTATTTGAAAAATTTTTACTTGGGACAGTAGAGAGGAACTGTGAGTATCTTCGTGAGAACGACAACCTACCTAGGACCTTCTGCTTCTGTCTCCCCAGAACAAGTTAATGAAACTACTTCAGCGGTTGCCAAACAGTGTTGTTAGAAGATTACATCGTGAAAGATACAAGAAACCTTCTTGGTTAACTCCTGTGCCTGATAGCCATAAGCTTACAGATCAAGATGTTACAGACTTTGTACAATGCATTATTCAGCCTGTCCTCTTGGCTATGTTTAGCAAAACTGGTAGTTTAGAAGCAGCCCAGGCTCTGCAGAACCTTGCACTCATGAGACCGGAGTTAGTAATACCCCCTGTACTTGAAAGGTAAGTGTCGATTCACATGTTTCATTGAAGCCTCAGCTGTGTTCACTCTTACTCTGGTTATCTATCTCTTCTACTCTTCTGCTTGGCTTTCTTTTCTGTGGCTTGTTTTGCTATCTTGGTACTTATTTCTGTTCCTAGAGGAGAAACAGGATATTTAAACCTAATGATTGATAACTTGATAAAGATTTATTGACGAGAAAAAGAAAATTGACATGAAATGAATAAAGTTAAATATTTTGACTTAAGTGATCATTTTAGTTATTGAAGTTTTGCTTATAAATAAACCTCTGGCTGTTTTGTTTCACAAAATGTGAGTGTCACTAAATATTGAGAACATGGCAGTGACAGTAATTCTGGATGTCTGCTTCTTACGGTCAATGATGGAGAAGAAAATTTGTTTAGCTTTATTATTTTCATGTATTATATGTATAACCTTGTGTGAATTATTTCTACTGTGTCAATTTCATTATATTCATTTTGTTTTGTATGTTGGAATAGTAACAGAAACAGTTCTCCATTTGCCTCTTCGCTGTCATAATACAAGCTTGGTGTGCTTCACAGGAGAGAGCCACTCTCAGTGGTCTTGAGTGTTCATGAGCAGATGGCTGAAGCTTGCTTTTATTCATTCTTTGCTGCCTGAACTTTAGGTTTAGGATTCTTCTCTAAATGGCTTTGTTAAAAGCAGAAGAAGAATGTTAGATTTTGGAGCCCAGAGGGATCTAATGGCTTGAGTTCCCTAAAACTCAGATTTGTCCAAGGTCCTTACTGGCAGCATGCAGGTGACAGCCTGTTTTCTGACTCACTGTTGAGAGAGGAAAATTGGTGACATTTACTTGGCGAAGGGTATCCTACCAAATGAGGCTCCATTATTTGTAATTGGAGTTGCTTGTGCTATCTCGCCCTGTCTTCTTTGCCATAAATATTTAAGTTGGGCATCACTATTCCAACCTCCCCTGTCTTTTTGTGTACATGTCTTAGGGCGTGGTAACTTCCAGCGTGTCCAACTTAATTAGGAAATGGAGTGTAAAAGTTAGGCAGTTTCTGCTCTGTCTTCAGCCTTCACTCTGCATTGCCGCTTGGCCTCCACGTGGCAGCAGGAGCTCTTGGTCAGTGGCGGGTCCCTTGATTTTCTTTGGAGAGGAGAGACTTGCCTCAAGAGACGACTTCAGGTGTTTGCAGAATTAAAATTTTGAACTGAGGTGTTTTGGTATTCCTTTACTTTCCCTTTGTTTTGCCTTATTTCATTGTTTTCCAGGTGGTGAATTATGACTGGTGAAATAAATCTTTAGCTGAAGGAACAAAGCTTATAAATACAAATACGATTATCTGTCATGTTTTTCTTTAGTAGTTAATTTTTGTACAAATTTATCTCAACCAAGATGCTAAATTCACAAAATTGACAATACAGTGATACTTTTTGAGACTCAGTTTTAATTTTGTACTGTTTAGAAGTGGCTTGGCTAGCATTTTTTGTAGATTTTTATTTTTTTTTCTCTTTCAGAAAAACAGAAACTTTTTTTTTTAAACCACACCTCATGCTTTGCGGGATCTTAGTTTCCTGACCAAAGATTGAATCTGGGCCGCCAAGGCAATGAAAACATTGAGTCCTAACCACTGGACTGCTAGGGAATCGCCAAGTTAAAGTCTTTTAAAAAGTAAAAAATTTTAGACACTTGATTTTACATTNCTTTCAGAAAAACAGAAACTTTTTTTTTTAAACCACACCTCATGCTTTGCGGGATCTTAGTTTCCTGACCAAAGATTGAATCTGGGCCGCCAAGGCAATGAAAACATTGAGTCCTAACCACTGGACTGCTAGGGAATCGCCAAGTTAAAGTCTTTTAAAAAGTAAAAAATTTTAGACACTTGATTTTACATTTCCTGAAGACGTCCTCTGCTAAAACATTTTTGGCTTATTTTATTCATCTTAAAAAAAAAAAAAAACATGGGTTTGGTTATATTTTTTAATTCTAGTTAGAAATCCTCGTTTTTTCCTACTTTATTTAGAAATTTCCGTATTATTTATTTACTTTTTCTGTTAAGAAGAACTTAAACTGAGCGCATTTTGGACTTTTTCCCCCTGTAGGAGAGAGTCTCAAAAGTGAAATCACTGAACCATAGAGGGAGTGTTCTTCGTTCTTAAATTTTACTGACTTAGTGATCAAAGATTGCATCTGTCTTATTCCCCCTGTTTTATTCACTCTACTGTTAAGAATATTCTCTTATGTTTTTGAGAGCTGATTTCCAACTTTAGAACACAGTCGTTTTTTAAAGTATAAAATAGGAAACACTTGAACATTTTAGTAAGATTGTTTTTTCCTTTAAAAGGGAAGAGTGGAATAGTTGTGTGTTATTGCTGATTTTTAATAATCACTAATGATTAGATTAGATGCAGTCCTGTTGGAATGTGGGAATGGATTAAGATGCTGAAAGAATACAGAAATCTACCAGCTAATATTATTTACATGTGGAATTGGCGTGAGGAACTGTGGTGAGATGTCAGGGAATTGGGGAAACATGTACCTTTCCTTTATTTCTGTGATTCTGTTAACCTTGAAAGCAAATGTTCACTCAGAATACTCTGCTAGCGGACAAACCTTTAATCCAAAATGCAGTTTATGAATTTAGTAAATTGTTTAATGTGTTCCATATGTTTCTCTGTCATGGAAAATTTTTTAAATTCTGTTTTTCAAACCGCAGAACATACCCTGCACTAGAGACTTTAACGGAACCTCACCAGCTCACAGCTACTTTAAGTTGTGTCATTGGAGTAGCCCGCAGTTTGGTATCAGGGGGCAAGTGGTTTCCTGAAGGTCCAACACACATGCTACCTCTGTTGATGAGAGCATTACCTGGGGTGGATCCGAATGACTTTAGTAAATGCATGGTGAGCATATTTGTAATTCTCTGTGCTATGTAAGTTTTAATTGTGTACGTGGATGTCCTGTTACTTTTTTCTTCAGATATTCTCTAGAACACAGTAAAGTGTAAAATTTCTTAATGGCAGCAGAATTATACCTGTAGATGCCCAAGTTTATACCCATGAACACTTAGTTGATCTATATTAGGTCTTCCTTAGGTTAAATCATTTCCCATAATTTGAATGCATTTATGATCATACAGTGTTTTAAAGCTTATTATAGATTTCCTATTCTATGTAAGCAGATCCATTAAAAATGATAGCATATGATTATTTGTACTTCTCTTTGCACTGGTCACAGGAGCATGATAAAAATTACTGGGTGTGAAATGCTAGGTTCCCTTAGTATACAAACCTGACTTAAATATTGTTCATCTTCCCTCTTCCCTGGTCTCCAGCTTCTCCATCAGCATTTTCTATCTACACTTAGTTAATATTACATTTTTGGCGGGAAGCCAAGTAACTTCTTAGTGACCAAAGGTTAGAGAACTTTGTGGTTAAATCTAATAAATAACTGTATGAAAATAAATTTAGTACAACTTCATTACTCAGTTAACAGCTAGTTAATTGTGAGGAACCTTAAAATGTTCAGTTCTAAGCAAAAAGCTTTCAGAAAAATTGTTGTGATATTTCCCTCAGAATAATTTCTTTGGTACTTGATAGTAGCTTATGGTAGATGTGTATTTTGGAATTAGAACTCTGTGTAATTAATGTTTGCTCTTTTGCATCTTTCCATAGATCACATTCCAGTTTATAGCAACATTTTCCACTCTGGTGCCTTTAGTAGATTGTTCATCTGTACTGCAGGAAAGAAATGACCTCACAGAAGTAAGGATACTTTCTGCTTGTAAACAGACTGGGCAACTGAGTTCTAGTTCCTACTGTATATGAATAGTAATATTTGAAAGTTTAAAAGCAGCTTTGCAGAGGTGCTGACAAATTAAAATTACTGCTTTGTGACTAGAATGGTATGAATGGAGGGCCAGGTCATCACTGGTAGAATAGTCTGCAGAGCACCCACCAGAGAGGGTGGGTGAAAATAGGCTATTCCAGTAAACAACTGAGATGAAAAGGTGCATTTCAACTTTCTGTTTTGTTAAGCAAAAAGTGACGGCATNAGGTGCTGACAAATTAAAATTACTGCTTTGTGACTAGAATGGTATGAATGGAGGGCCAGGTCATCACTGGTAGAATAGTCTGCAGAGCACCCACCAGAGAGGGTGGGTGAAAATAGGCTATTCCAGTAAACAACTGAGATGAAAAGGTGCATTTCAACTTTCTGTTTTGTTAAGCAAAAAGTGACGGCATTTTGTTTTTCCATTTTATGTTCGGAATAAATCTGTTGAGGAAATTGGCATCATTACTGTCTGGTTTTTTTCAGAACTGTTTTCTTTGTGACATGTATGTTATTACCTTACTTTTGGCATTTAGATGGTTAGCTAGTGAGATAATCCTTTATACATGCACCAGCAATTTGAAAACCGTTACTGATTTTTAAAATATAGCTGCCTGAACTTCTGGTTTTGACCCTTACAAAATATGTTAATTACTACTTATTTTGGTTCCTGGGAAGTAGATGAGTTATTCTAAGTTGATAGGGGAATTTGGTGCTGTTTCTCACAGTGCTCAGTGTAGTAACGTAGTATTAGATGTATTTTGTAGACTATAGTTGAGTTTTATTCCGGGGAAAAAGATGAAAGCCTATTTGAACATTGTCTGCACCTTGGCATATTACAGGTAGAGCGAGAACTTTGTTCTGCCACAGCTGAATTTGAGGATTTCGTCTTACAGTTTATGGACAGGTAAGCAAGTACCTCAGATCTATTTAATGTCTGATAGATATTAAAAAGTAAGTGTCCTGTCTCGGCAAACTTCAGCCTTGCTCTGCTTTGCAACCTGCACTTAATTACTATGCAAGGGTGGGGCTTCTTCTGAGGTTACAAAGGGACAGTTGATTTGTGAGCCTGTACAAATGAAATACCTATCATTTGCACTCACTTAACAATAGAGATTTATCTAATCAAATCAACCAAAAAAGTTAAGCCAGTTTTTAGTTGCTAAAATTTTATTTTCTTTGGGTTATTTAGGTGCTTTGGACTCATAGAAAGTAGCACGTTGGAGCAAACAAGAGAAGAGACAGAGACGGAGAAAATGACTCACTTGGAGAGTTTGGTCGAATTAGGTCTGTCTTCTACGTTTAGTACAATCCTCACACAATGTTCCAAAGAAATATTTATGGTAAGAGTGCATTGCTGCAAAGAGCTAAATTCCAACCTGTATTTTTTTTGACGTTTTAAAAATTGAACTTCAGGTTACTTGTGTGCATATCATACCAGCTTCTCCTTCCTTTCCATATTAAAATTTGAAAAAGATGAGGAGTTCCTGGCAGTCGAATAGTTACAACTCCATGCTTCCACTGCATGGAGCATGGGCTTAGTCCCCAGTGGGCAACTAAGATCCCACATGCTGTGTGCTATGGCCAAAATAGTAATAATAAATACATGTTGAAAAAGGTATCTTCAAACAGAAACATAAAATTATATATCCATCACTTGATGAAAATGTAATGAGAGGCTTATGGGAACTTAATCCTGTGTTTCCCCTAAGAACTTTGGTTCAATACTTGCTAATTCAGTGCCCACAGCAATTTTGCGGTGCATAACTACTACACATAACAAGAATTGACTGTGAAGAAACTTTACATATTTTTATTCCCTTACTTCGTTTCCATTTCTGTTTCTTCTTTCTCCATCTGAGGTTATCATTATGCAGTGTTTGTCCTTGTTAAAAGCTAAACTGCCTTACAGCTGCATGAGATATTTACTAAGATTATGTTAGTATAAAGAAGTTAACATAAATAGTCTCTTACTTAACCAGAATCTTCTGAAAGGAGTTGTTTATAATTTTCAGCCTTGTCAATCCATGTCTAGAGCTAATTCCTTCATTCAGTAATTAAAATTATCTAATTGTAAAATTAAGTAGAATGCTTCACATCATTTAGAGGAGAGAGAAATACTTACAGTTTGTAGTTGTCCAAATAACAAACTAAATATTAGACACTCCTCAATATTCCCTCTGCTTTAAATTGACCAGCAAGATAATTAAATTGCATTTGCTTCCAGCAGCTTTGGTTTTGTGTTCAGCATTTCTGTAGCAAATAAAATCTTGTCCCTCAAGTGTTTTGGTCACATTAGGGTCTTGTGCAAAGGCTGTTCATAGACCTGAATGTAATATTATTAAACAAATCTTTATATATTCAGGTGGTTAAATTTTTCCTACTTGATTATTTTTTAGTATAGTCTGAGTAACATTTTCTTTCATGTTTAAAAAGATGTTTCATTTTTTAAAAAATGCTAATTAGACATTTTCATTTTTACGTTATCTTTTAATAGGTGGCCCTTCAGAAGGTTTTTAATTTTTCTGTTTCACATATATTTGAAACAAGAGTCGCAGGACGCATGGTGGCAGACATGTGCCGAGCTGCAGTCAAGGTGAGTTGGGGTTTTTTTGGACCGATGAAGTAATGAATCAATAGCCAACAGTTTTATGTGGTTAATTATTTTAGACATGTTTGTCATTCTTAAAATAGACATATTTCTTTCATAGCTGCCCTTATTTGCTTCTGAAAATAATGTTAGTATGTACTTGTGACTGTTAAATATTTGTGCCTCTCAAAAAAAACTTATACAAACAAATATGTTTTCAGTGCTGCCCAGAGGAATCTTTGAAGCTATTTGTTCCCCACTGCTGCAGTGTTATAACTCAGCTTACAATGAGTAAGTCTTAAGGTTATTATCTATATTTATGATTTTGGAAGTTTTTCTTGGTTTCTACAACTCTACTGATGAAAACAGATTCTCTAAGCTGTGCAGTGTTTTAATTTCACAGTTTGGGGTGAAATTGCTTAAAACAAGGTTATCATCCAGATTGACAGGTAGCTTAGGAATATTACCCTATTAAGTGAATGTTTTCATACATACAAGAGCCATTCAGAGGTTGCCATAAAAATAAAAGGTATTTTGTGAGATATGAAGGGCAGGAGTCCTGGTTGATGTGTTTACCCTTTTGAAAATTGAGTTTCTACCTCCGCTGGAGCAAGCTCAGCTTAACGATGAAAGAATGAAAAGCTTCCTAAAACAGACTTTTCTCAGCTATTAGAAGTATTAAATAGAAATATTTTTAAATGATGGATTTCATTGGATGTTGTTTTTTTTCCCCCATTGATACTATTTTGCTCTTTAGATGATGATGTATTAAATGAAGAAGAGCTAGATAAGGAGTTACTGTGGAATCTTCAACTTTTGTCTGAGGTATTATAAATCTGTGGAATAAGGAAATACTTCTGTGAAAATGTTGAGTTGCTCTGAGGATGTAGCCTCTGTTTTTGAAAAATTGCCTTCCAAACATGTAAAGTTAGAAAGATTTGGATCTGACTACAAAAAGCAGATAATCCCATTTTCTTGTTTTGAAAGGAGTATGATACTGGTTGACTACTTCATGCCTAACGGTTTTAATTCTAATGTGGATAACTCATTCATTGAAAAGTTTATCAGATTTAGCATCTTCCCTTTCCCCATATTTTAAATTTGGCCATCAATCAAACTTCAGTTTCTTGTACAGTTTAGTTCAGGAGCCAAAGAACAGAGAAATCCAATTAAGTTTTGTCTCTTCAAGGGGTACGCTCTTGAAAATTATGTTACTATGGCACTTAAGAGCCTAAACATAGAAAATGTGTTTTTGATGTTAAGAAAGATTCATTGTTAGAATATAATTAAAATAACAATCTTAAAATTAATTAAATCCATTTTAAGAAACATTGTCACTATTTTAGACAACTTTAGTAGCCAAACATAGACTTTAAATATTGATTCCTGATCTTCTAAACAGAGTATCTTCAAATGTTTTCTTCCTAGATTACTCGAGTGGATGGGAAGAAGCTGCTTCTTTATAGGGAGCAGCTTGTAAAGATTCTCCAAAGAACCCTACATTTAACCTGTAAGCAGGGTTACACTCTGTCTTGTAACCTTTTGCATCACCTTCTTCGTTCTACTACACTTATCTACCCTACCGAGTACTGCAGTGTGCCAGGCGGCTTTGACAAGCCTCCTTCTGAATACTTTCCTATCAAGGCAAGCATTTTCAATAATCTAGGATTCCAGGATATATTGGGTTATTTTTCTAAGGGATTCAGAGTGTGGGTTTTTCCCCTGTTGTGTACAAAAGCGTTGCTTTTTAAAAAAAAAATTCTTTATTTTTAACATAGATTACTAAAACTATTATTAAAATGTTTTAAACTTGAAAAGTGTGATGTAACTTGAGGGCAGAGTGCAATAATAGCCTCACATAAGCTTACTGTTACTGTTTCAGTAAACTCACATTTGAGTGGCTCTTCAGGGAGACCTTTTTTAGGAATGATAATGAAGGAATCATGTGATGTCTGATTTTTTTTTGGTATGCATTTGTTGCCTTAGGTTTGGTTTACTTATACATTTTCTTTTAAGCCTTTTAAATTATGTGTGTATGTTTCCCTCTTCCCTCCACCTCAACTTCTCAAATTGCTGGTTAAATGCTGTCTTGTAGGACTGGGGTAAACCAGGGGACTTGTGGAATTTGGGGATCCAGTGGCATGTTCCTTCTTCTGAAGAGGTGGCTTTCGCCTTCTATCTGTTGGACTCTTTCCTTCAGCCTGAGCTCAGCAAACTCCAGCGTTGTGGGGATGGAGAACTCGAAATGTCTAGGTTAGTTTTCTTTTATAATCAGTTAGTGATGTATAGTTGTGGACTAAAACATTCTTTTCACACCTCTCCCTCTCTCTGTGGCATATCAGATGTATTCATTTTCAAGGTGTGTTTTGGATGCCTCCCATAAATGATTAGAAAATCATTTAAAATGGTTTTAGTTTAGCAACAGAAAGTTTCTCATAATTAAACATCTGAAGTAAGAAAACTCGGAGTTTTTTCTAGTTTGCTTTTAGTGCCTTCTGCTTAGCATTTTCACTTGTGCATATTCTGGGAAGTGTGTATAAATATGCCTGCTTTGTAAGGAAATGCCTGTTTTTTCTAGATTCACTGTAGCTTTTACTGGCTAATTTCTTTTTAGTAATTTGTAGTTTGGTATTACTATTACCTAGAGAAATATCCCTAAGATTTTTTTTTCTGTCCCAAAGAGCTTTAACAGCAAACAGTTATTTGAGACTACTCTGTATGTAGTAAGAAAATTAGTATGTATCAAATAACAGGAAATTTTGAATAAGCAAATCCACTAGGAACGGGCGTGGAAGAGGAAGCCCATTAAATCAGCTGTGTGTTACTCTGAATTGCTCTTTGGAGTAAATGTTTACCTAGTCTGTTTTAAAATTTTGGCCATGCTGTATGGCTTGTGGGATCTTAGTTCCCTGACCAGGAATTGAACCTGGGCCCTCAGCAGTGAAAGTGCCATGTCCTAACCACTGGACTGCCAGAGCGGTCCCTGTGTTAAGTCACTTCAGTTGTGTCTAACTCTGTGCAACCCCATGGGCTGTAGCCCTCCATGCTTTTCTGTCCGTGGGGATTCTTCAGGCAGGAATACTGGAGTGGCTTGCCATGCCCTACTTCATCCATTTTAAAAGACAGACTGACTGTAGTAGGGAATCTTCTATAATAGTTTTCCCTGTTGTTGGTGGTTGTGATCTTTGGATAAACAGGGAAGTAGATCCAGAATTGCTTCACAAAGGGCAATCAGTTGTTGTTACTTGTGATTATTTAGATTATTCAAATGTAAGTAGGTCTGATATTTTCAGCAAATATCTGTTTAATTACCTTGTACTATTAAGTAGGTAAACTGAAAATGTTCATCATTTCTATGGCTTAATTTTGTATATTCCCACTTGATAAAGTTCTTGTACTTCACCTTAGACTCTGCAAGGCTTTTTGTTAAATACAGATTTAGAGTCTTCTCAAATATGAAAATGGTTTATATTTCTTCTAGAGATGATGTTCTGCAGAGTCTGACTATAGTCCACAACTGTTTAATTGGCTCAGGAAACCTCCTACCTCCATTGAAAGGAGAGCCGGTTACTAACTTGTAAGTAAAGATAACTATTTTATATATTTTGCTGTCATGCCATTTGGCATATATTTTAAGACTTAGTCACACATGAGTCACTGGTTCTGTTATTGGTTTATTTCTGTATAACTTTAACCTTTTTGTCAATGTTAGGCTAAAAATAACTGAGGCACAGTTTAGGTCTATAAACTTTAGGGCTTTATTCAGATTTTGCATATGGTACTAGGATCAAATAACTTTTAGTGATAATCAGTTGTAAAATATCAACTTAGAGCTATTAAGTCTGTTAGGTTACTGAGTTAATTGAGATAAATTCTTTTTAAAAAGAAAGAAAAGCACTTTTTTTTTTTTTNAAGGAGTATGATACTGGTTGACTACTTCATGCCTAACGGTTTTAATTCTAATGTGGATAACTCATTCATTGAAAAGTTTATCAGATTTAGCATCTTCCCTTTCCCCATATTTTAAATTTGGCCATCAATCAAACTTCAGTTTCCTGTACAGTTTAGTTCAGGAGCCAAAGAACAGAGAAATCCAATTAAGTTTTGTCTCTTCAAGGGGTACGCTCTTGAAAATTATGTTACTATGGCACTTAAGAGCCTAAACATAGAAAATGTGTTTTTGATGTTAAGAAAGATTCATTGTTAGAATATAATTAAAATAACAATCTTAAAATTAATTAAATCCATTTTAAGAAACATTGTCACTATTTTAGACAACTTTAGTAGCCAAACATAGACTTTAAATATTGATTCCTGATCTTCTAAACAGAGTATCTTCAAATGTTTTCTTCCTAGATTACTCGAGTGGATGGGAAGAAGTTGCTTCTTTATAGGGAGCAGCTTGTAAAGATTCTCCAAAGAACCCTACATTTAACCTGTAAGCAGGGTTACACTCTGTCTTGTAACCTTTTGCATCACCTTCTTCGTTCTACTACACTTATCTACCCTACCGAGTACTGCAGTGTGCCAGGCGGCTTTGACAAGCCTCCTTCTGAATACTTTCCTATCAAGGCAAGCATTTTCAATAATCTAGGATTCCAGGATATATTGGGTTATTTTTCTAAGGGATTCAAAGTGTGGGTTTTTCCTCTGTTGTGTACAAAAGCGTTGCTTTTTTAAAAAAAAATTCTTTATTTTTAACATAGATTACTAAAACTATTATTAAAATGTTTTAAACTTGAAAAATGTGATGTAACTTGAGGGCAGAGTGCAATAATAGCCTCACATAAGCTTACTGTTACTGTTTCAGTAAACTCACATTTGAGTGGCTCTTCAGGGAGACCTTTTTTAGGAATGATAATGAAGGAATCATGTGATGTCTGATTTTTTTTTGGTATGCATTTGTTGCCTTAGGTTTAGTTTACTTATACATTTTCTTTTAAGCCTTTTAAATTATGTGTGTATGTTTCCCTCTTCCCTCCACCTCAACTTCTCAAATTGCTGGTTAAATGCTGTCTTGTAGGACTGGGGTAAACCAGGGGACTTGTGGAATTTGGGGATCCAGTGGCATGTTCCTTCTTCTGAAGAGGTGGCTTTCGCCTTCTATCTGTTGGACTCTTTCCTTCAGCCTGAGCTCAGCAAACTCCAGCGTTGTGGGGATGGAGAACTCGAAATGTCTAGGTTAGTTTTCTTTTATAATCAGTTAGTGATGTATAGTTGTGGACTAAAACATTCTTTTCACACCTCTCCCTCTCTCTGTGGCATATCAGATGTATTCATTTTCAAGGTGTGTTTTGGATGCCTCCCATAAATGATTAGAAAATCATTTAAAATGGTTTTAGTTTAGCAACAGAAAGTTTCTCATAATTAAACATCTGAAGTAAGAAAACTCGGAGTTTTTTCTAGTTTGCTTTTAGTGCCTTCTGCTTAGCATTTTCACTTGTGCATATTCTGGGAAGTGTGTATAAATATGCCTGCTTTGTAAGGAAATGCCTGTTTTTTCTAGATTCACTGTAGCTTTTACTGGCTAATTTCTTTTTAGTAATTTGTAGTTTGGTATTACTATTACCTAGAGAAATATCCCTAAGATTTTTTTTTCTGTCCCAAAGAGCTTTAACAGCAAACAGTTATTTGAGACTACTCTGTATGTAGTAAGAAAATTAGTATGTATCAAATAACAGGAAATTTTGAATAAGCAAATCCACTAGGAACGGGCGTGGAAGAGGAAGCCCATTAAATCAGCTGTGTGTTACTCTGAATTGCTCTTTGGAGTAAATGTTTACCTAGTCTGTTTTAAAATTTTGGCCATGCTGTATGGCTTGTGGGATCTTAGTTCCCTGACCAGGAATTGAACCTGGGCCCTCAGCAGTGAAAGTGCCATGTCCTAACCACTGGACTGCCAGAGCGGTCCCTGTGTTAAGTCACTTCAGTTGTGTCTAACTCTGTGCAACCCCATGGGCTGTAGCCCTCCATGCTTTTCTGTCCGTGGGGATTCTTCAGGCAGGAATACTGGAGTGGCTTGCCATGCCCTACTTCATCCATTTTAAAAGACAGACTGACTGTAGTAGGGAATCTTCTATAATAGTTTTCCCTGTTGTTGGTGGTTGTGATCTTTGGATAAACAGGGAAGTAGATCCAGAATTGCTTCACAAAGGGCAATCAGTTGTTGTTACTTGTGATTATTTAGATTATTCAAATGTAAGTAGGTCTGATATTTTCAGCAAATATCTGTTTAATTACCTTGTACTATTAAGTAGGTAAACTGAAAATGTTCATCATTTCTATGGCTTAATTTTGTATATTACCCACTTGATAAAGTTCTTGTACTTCACCTTAGACTCTGCAAGGCTTTTTGTTAAATACAGATTTGGAGTCTTCTCAAATATGAAAATGGTTTATATTTCTTCTAGAGATGATGTTCTGCAGAGTCTGACTATAGTCCACAACTGTTTAATTGGCTCAGGAAACCTCCTACCTCCATTGAAAGGAGAGCCGGTTACTAACTTGTAAGTAAAGATAACTATTTTATATATTTTGCTGTCATGCCA
Organism: Neotragus moschatus; assembly: GCA_006410615.1. NCBI lineage: Eukaryota > Metazoa > Chordata > Mammalia > Artiodactyla > Bovidae > Neotragus > Neotragus moschatus. The sequence continues at coordinate 163,483 of SJYA01001718.1, read as the reverse complement.
TTTGGCATATATTTTAAGACTTAGTCACACATGAGTCACTGGTTCTGTTATTGGTTTGTTTCTGTATAACTTTAACCTTTTTGTCAATGTTAGGCTAAAAATAACTGAGGCACAGTTTAGGTCTATAAACTTTAGGGCTTTATTCAGATTTTGCATATGGTACTAGGATCAAATAACTTTTAGTGATAATCAGTTGTAAAATATCAACTTAGAGCTATTAAGTCTGTTAGGTTACTGAGTTAATTGAGATAAATTCTTTTTAAAAAGAAAGAAAAGCACTTTTTTTTTTTTTGGTCTATCACTGGTAAGGATTTTGTGGCAAAAAACTTGGGGTAGTTTATTTTTAATAAAAATTTGTTCTTTGTTTTTCGTTGATGTTGAACCTTTGAGACCCAGCAGGTTGCTTTTATTAATTTAAGTGCTTTTCAGAGTATTGTTTTGAATGAATGTCTTGATTTAGTCCATTGTCAGTACTACCATTTAAGTTGAAAAAATTAAAATGAAAGCAGCAATATCCAACTTGTAGGTCATTTACCAAGTATGTAGATGCTAGTCTCAGCATCCCATCTTAGATCATTTTCTCTGAACTCCAATATCTCATTGCTGAGAAAATTACTGAAAATCACGTAAAAATAAGGAAGGAAACCTTGCCCTCTGAGAACACAAGGGGAGAATTATTTGTTGATTTTGCAACAAGAGTCTTAAGCTTCAAGGAGTGGTTTTAAAATGGCTTGTTTGTCTTTCCGTTTCCTATATAATTAGTCATTTGGAGTCATACTTTATTCATAATTCCCACTTATTTCACTTATCTAAAAACTTTCTAGGTACTGAACTTTTGAGATTACTCATTAGATTTAAGAGGGAGAAGTAGGGTCATTTTAGGTAAGGAAATCAATTTTAAGTTTGTCTAGAAATTTACTGAATTCTTTTAAAGAACTTTTGTTTTTTATCAAGCTTTATAGTTTGATATAAGAGCAACTTTACCAAAATTCATTTTTTCAAGAGATTTTATTTAAACACTGTTTTAAAGTGAAAGATCTACAGAAATGTTTTTGATTTTCCTGATGCTCTTTAACAATATATAGTATAGTGAGAACATAACTTAAGGCTAAGGTGTACCAAAAAGCTGCTTCACACATCAACTGATTATATCAGTAAACTTAGTTCTGCTTAAACATGTTGAGAAGGGTGGTCCTTTAATTCAATAGTTTGTCAAAGAACAAAGGCATGTACCTTTTGTGTATGTAATTAGAGGACTCTTTAGTATTGAATGATGATTAGGATACAGTGCTGAAGGGTCAGCTCAACAGGCTTAGAGGTTTCCATTGAAGTTCATATCAGCATAGAGCCAAGTGCTCTGTTAGTAAACTGAAGCAAGGTCTTTATCCTCTCCAACTAATGTGCATCAGGACAAAAGTTCCATATATTTGGTTATTACAAAGCTAGTTAGATTTGTATGTAATGAAATGCTTTTTCAATAAGAAAAACAGTGCCTAATTATAAAAAGTATATTAAGACCCCCTTTACTATACATTATAAGCTATAAAATTGACAGAATATCCCTTCATAGGTTTTTTTTTCCAGGAAAGATAATTTAGACTTAAAAGTTTAGGGACTTCCAAGATGATCCACGGGTTAAGAATCTGCCTTCCAATTAAGGGGACGTGGGATCCATCCCTGGCTGGGGAACCGAGATCCCTCATGCCGCGGAGCTGCAGAACCCATGTTTCTTACCTAGAGAGCCTTCACGCCTCACCCAAGAGCTCTTGTGCCATAACTAAGACCCAGCACAACCATGAATAAATAAATATTTGTTCAATGTGTTATGTTTTAGAATTTTCACTTAGAGTAAAACTTTAACATAATAAAATATAATGAAGTAATACAGAATTATGTTAATATAAATATGATTATAAATATAAAATGTTTTCTTGTATATTTAATAGCACATAGTAATGAAATAAAACAAGGAAAACTTCAATCATTTTAATCCTTGAACGATACAAATATTTAGGGTTCTTTGTAGTTACATACCCACTCAAGGTCATGATTTTACAAAGGACAGTCAGAGATGAATGAGCATTTCCTTGCCTTTGAATTGTAAGAAAAGAGAATTTGTAAAGTCTTCCCTGGGTTTGAATTAGTTTGTAACAGAATTCTTTTTTTTTTTAAACCAACTTCTAACTGGGATCACCTTCGTCTGAAATTTTAATTTATTTTGGCAACGTGTGAGTTTTTACATTGACTTTATATAACATTTCACCTTTTTTTTGCAGATAGATAGTTTTCACCAAAGTATAAAAAAACAAAGTTGGCCTTTTAAATTTCTAAAACGCTTATCCTGATATGGTCAATAATTATTAAAATCTCTTCAGTGTAAATTGATTTGAAAGAACTAATCAAATAATGTCAGTTGATGGTGCCATTGTTGTGTAATATGAAATCATACTGCCTAGTGTGGAGAAAGAAGATCAGGTCAGCTGGAAACTAGGAGACGAAAAGAACTCTTTATTTTGGACATGAGTTAGACAGAATGAAATGTAGCTAGTTGGGGAGAAAAGGGAACACGTAACGCTGACCAGTGCTTTCGTGTGATGCCTAAGATGTCTGAGGAAGTCACTCCTGTTAATGTCAAGACCGATTGTGGTAATTGGCTGTGATATTGTAGGACATTATGCATTTTCTGAAATACTAGACTAATTTTTGGAAGCACCTAGCAGCTCAGTTCTTTTTTTAAAAAATTTAACCTTAGTTTTTTCTTGCATAAATCTCAGTTAGGTAAAATATTCTAGATGCTTTAATTATTTTTTGTCAGATCACTTATTACTAAGTTTGTCTTGCACATGTATTAGTAGTATTAGTCTTCTGGCAAATTGTAGCAATAAAAAGCCACAAATTTAGTTCTGAATTTTCCTGTAAGGAACTCTTAGTTCCTGATAGAGAATATGGGATGGTCTCAAAACCCCATTGTTGAGGGAAATAGCTACCACATGTGAAAAACAATTTTCTGTGCTATCTAATTATAGAGACTGAAAAAAGAAAAATAAAAAGCTTAGATGAGATGAGTTGATTGTCCTAAGTATTAATTACATACCTAATGGTATCAACATTGTACTTTTTGGCCTTTCGCATTATAAGGTTACTAAGTATTTTGTACATACTATAAATTTTAGTGGTTCAAAGGATGGATGAAATAAGGGCCTTTCAGGGTTATTAAGAGTAAAATATTTTAGTTCAGTTTGAAATTTTCAGTTTTGTCAGATACCAAGGTTACTGAATTAATCTTAAAATGTGACCTCTATTTTGCTCTTGGAACCTTTAGTTAATGATGTCATAGAAATATCTGTGATATAATTTATACTCATAGTTCTGCCTTTAAAGGTGTGGAAATTGGATTATGTCTTTTCAGGGTCATATAGGAATTTTGGACACTTGCCTTTAATCCTCAAATTGTCATTAATTTCTCCTTTTGCAGTCCATTCTTTAGACTCTTTTAGGTCTAACCAGCTATTGCAGGATGCAAAAAACTAACATCTATAAAAACAGGGTTACTCAAGGTAGAGGAGTCATCATTTTTCATCTCAAATATTTCTTCTTTACTTTGTGCCCCCTTTCCTCTGATAGATCTGTTAAGTCATTCTTAGTTAAATCATTCTTAGGATCTCAGCTTTTACTAACTTTTCAGTGGAAAAAAAAATTCATACTTAAGGTCTAAGAGTTGAGACCATTTCATGAATATGTGAAAGGATGTGTTGTTATGCGCTGAGGGGCAGGGCTAGCTAACCTCTCTTGGCACCTCCAGGAAACTACCCAGCTCTGCTGGGGGAGCTGCACACAGAAAAGGAAACAGTTAACTACTCCACGGTGAGTAACCCTGTTTTCTCCTTATTTCACCTTCTGACTGTTTTCATTGATTTTTAAAAATTTGTGTGTCAGACATAGGCTCCAAGTTCATTTTAAACCTAGTGGTATGTAAGGTTCTCTTTACTTGGCAAACTGTCTCACATGGTAGAGCAAGAGCCAGCCTTTCATTTGTGTTTGTAGCTATTGCCAGTGCCCAGGATTGAACAGGATAACAGACACAGAAATAGGTCAGTTGTCTGTTGTGAAACACTTGTTACCTTGAGGGGAAAAAAAAGATCTGTCAGTGGCTTGGCTTTTATACCTTTTATGTTTGTTTTCATTTGGGAGGGGAGGGATTTCGGGAAGGGTAAGCTATTCTTCCACTTACAAACAGGAAGAATTATTGTTTGCAGTTGTTCTGTGACAGTTCAGCTAGCTTTCATTTGCGTATTTGATTTGTATTGTATATTTTGATTTTATGTTATTGGTCATTTCTTCCTTTTTCATCATCCTTTCTTTCCCACCAGTGATTATTTTCATAGTTCTACGCTAATCAGATCTAAAGATTGTCATCCTGTGGTACATATAACATAGTTGTAGAAAACTTTGTTTTTTAAGTGGTGCAAATATTAAACACATTTTGTTATAAATTAGATGGCTTGGTGGTACTGTGTAGTTGCTGTGAACCTGAGTAACTTGATTATTATTGTATAGTTATTATTTATAATATGCTGTGTTGAAATTATTTGTCAGAATTTTATTTTTATATTACTGTTTGTAAAAATGAACCAGTGAATGAGTGGAATGAATTTCATTTGAAGTGGAGGAGTCATGGTATTTGATTTAAATTATATGTATTGTTACTATAGTATTTAATCAGAATACAGATCTGTAATTGTTGATGGCACTTTAAGTCTACTTGGCAAAGATTATGTACATAACTAAAAGTTACAAGAGCAGTTTTAAGTATGGGAGAGTACAGTAGTAGCCACAAAGAGAGGTACAAGTCTTATTTGAGTAATGGAGAGAGATTTCTTTTAGGAAATTCTTTTAAAGAAAGATCAGAAGAAATATTTAATAAAAATATTTGTACTGAAAAACATTCAGTGTAAAAGGTGTCAGTACAATCAGTTTAATTTGTTAGATAAGAGATCAATTAAAGCTGAATCTTAGATAAATAAGCATAAAAGAAACTTGAGATGGATAAAAACAAATAAAGCTGAAATATATGTCTAAACAGATACCTTCTATCCACTTGAGATATGTAAGATGTGTTATAATTCAGGTTTTAAAAGTAAAAGCTGAATCCATTTTAATTTAAATAAACTACTAAAATATTTTCCATACAGGTTGACATGTTTTTAAATAATTGTATAATAAGTGATAGTATTTTTTCAATTTTCTGATAGAGAAACAGTTCAGAGTGACACGTGGATTTTTACAATTAACATCGGGACCCTTAGATGAGACTTGTTTTTAAATGTGGTTACAGTGTAATTGGCAGTAGTAGAATCAGAAAGGCATATTAAAAAAACATTTCAGATTCCTAACTGATAGCCTTTTGTTTGCTTGTGTGTCTGANTAGTATTTTTTCAATTTTCTGATAGAGAAACAGTTCAGAGTGACACGTGGATTTTTACAATTAACATCGGGACCCTTAGATGAGACTTGTTTTTAAATGTGGTTACAGTGTAATTGGCAGTAGTAGAATCAGAAAGGCATATTAAAAAAACATTTCAGATTCCTAACTGATAGCCTTTTGTTTGCTTGTGTGTCTGAACACAGTACAAAAATTTTCAGGATAGTTTATTATAGAGATTGCTTTTCAAAAATTCATTTGTTTAGAGTAATTTTGTGACAATAATTAGAATGCATGCTTGGTTCACTATTATGTGGTACTAGGTATGGTCGGGCAAGGTACAGTTGTATTATGTTTATTGGCACCAAGGAGGAGACCTGTGTTCTCCTGTGATAGCTTGNGGGACAGTAGAGCCTGGTGGGCTACTGTCTGTGGGGTCGCAGAGTCAGACACAACTGATGCAGCTTAGCAGCAGCAGCAGCAGAGAATTAGAATGAAAGGTAATATCCTTAAAAGCAAATCTTTACATTTCTGTACTAATAGCTGTTCTTTGAGCTAACCATCTGTTAAATGACTTAGAGAAAATATTACTGGATTGCACTTAAGTGTCAAGTTCAGATCTCTATAAAAGTAACATGTTAAATGTATGAACCTGTTTTACTAACTAATACCAAGTATTTAAATAATCAGTGTTGAGTAGATTTGAAAACAACATGTAGGATTGTTGGCTACAACCAAACAGTGCCTTAGTTCTCATCTTCATTTTATCCTGCAGGGCGCCTTGTATTGTCTCCTTGGAAATCACAGTGGTGTATGCTTGGCAAACCTTCATGATTGGGACTGTATTGTACAGACTTGGCCAGCAATTGTTTCTTCTGGGCTTAGCCAAGCAATGTCCCTGGAAAAGCCATCAATAGTGAGGCTGTTTGATGATCTTGCAGAAAAGATTCATCGGCAATATGAAACAATTGGCTTGGACTTCACAGTAAGCAAAATCATTTTTTTAAAATCAAAGTTTAGTGCAAACACTGCTTTGTTAAAATGCTCTGATTTTTCTTGTCTCTTTTCCAGTAATCATTTTCTTGGCATTTGATTCTTTTTTTTTTTTTTAAGTATTTGTTTTCTCTTTCCTTTTAATGCTTTAGTGATCATTACTGTAAATGGCAGGGAGAAGTAGAAAGTTGAAGCATGGCCAGGAGAGAACTGGGTGATTTTCTACCAAGAGGCCACAAAGTATATTACATTGTTGGCATTTGCCATTATTCCCTGTATGTCTGTGGCCTCATTTTTCTGAGAGTTGGTTCTATTTTAGGTGGTCAGTTTTACTAGTCAAAGTCACAGAAGATTGACTACAGGGTTCATAATTTATAGTGAAGATTAAAATTGGATGATTTGACAAATGAAAAAGTAAGTATCAGGTTCAGTAGAGCTAAGATGAGGATGCAGAGGAGATTATCGTCTAAAAATTTTCAAATGCCTATTTACACACCCGACAGAACTGGGAATGGGTGAGAGATGGGAGTACAGTTGAATCCCCCTCTTTTCTGAAGTTATTTTGTTTTACATCTATCCTTAGTTTTAAAAACCACTGCTCTAAAAGTATTACCATTTTTGCAAAATATACTCTTAACTATTTGTAACTGTCAGATTATACTTTCTTTAAAACAAATTTTTTTAAACTTGAGATGTAATTCACATACAAAAACCTTTTTAACAAAACAGTTGTGTGCTTATAATCACAATAGTCTATTCACAGGGTTGTATAACCATCAGTACTCTAATTCTGGAACATTATAACTACTCAAAAGAAACCTTATACCCAATAATAGTTGCTTTCCATTTCCCCATACCTGTAGGCCCTGGAAACTACTTGCTCTTTTTCTCTGTTAATTTGCCTATTATGGACATTACATGTAAATGCAGTTATACAATTTGTGGCCGATTATATCTGGCTCTGTCACTTAGCATAATGTTGTTAAGATTTATCCACGCTATGTCCATACTTCATTTTCTTTCTGGCTTTTCTTTTTAATAAGATTCCAAAGTCATGTGTTGGAATAGCAGAATTACTTCAACAATCAAAAAACCCCTCTATCAACCAGACANAAATGCAGTTATACAATTTGTGGCCGATTATATCTGGCTCTGTCACTTAGCATAATGTTGTTAAGATTTATCCACGCTATGTCCATACTTCATTTTCTTTCTGGCTTTTCTTTTTAATAAGATTCCAAAGTCATGTGTTGGAATAGCAGAATTACTTCAACAATCAAAAAACCCCTCTATCAACCAGACAGTGCTTAGCTCAGAAGAAATTAAAGAAGGATTTAAACGCCAACAAGGGAGGAATGTTGATGCACTGAGGTAATTATTAATGCCTGCTTATCCAGACGTGTAACATTATAGACAGTAGGTTTTAAATATCTCTCAAATAGTGATGCACTATAACTANGGAATAGCAGAATTACTTCAACAATCAAAAAACCCCTCTATCAACCAGACAGTGCTTAGCTCAGAAGAAATTAAAGAAGGATTTAAACGCCAACAAGGGAGGAATGTTGATGCACTGAGGTAATTATTAATGCCTGCTTATCCAGACGTGTAACATTATAGACAGTAGGTTTTAAATATCTCTCAAATAGTGATGCACTATAACTACCTAATGAGATTTACACATTGATACTGAAGAGATACCAAAATGTTAAGAGGTAGTTATTGTGAAGATCTGTTGGTCACTTTTAGCTATGGAGATAGAAAAACATCATCTTTTAATAATCATGTCATATGTTTTTTTCAGCATGAATTGATTTTTCTTTTAGTATACATATTCCACTCATTAAATCTTAAATTTAAGTTCAATATATTTATCTCATCATAGCTCTTACAGTAGTAACCTTTTGATCAAATTTATACGAATTTGTTATCACGATATTAGTAAATTGCTTTTAGATTTTTGGAACCAAAGTACTTCAGCAGTAACATTCAAGCAGGAGCTTTCCCAACTTTATTTTCTTTGCCTTATAAATGTACTCATTAATTTTTTCCCTAGCATTTCTATATAAATAATAAACTTTATAGTCTACCTCATGTATTATCTGGGTGTTGTGTAGGTAGCCCACTCCTGATTACCACTCACAGATTTCCTTTTGAATGCCCACCCAGGAACACTACTTTTTTTTCTCTCTCTACTTTTTCTCTCTTTTCTTATTTTCTTTTTGATGTCACCCGTCTGCTTACTTCACTCTGGCTTGTTTTTCATCAGACCCTTTATAGTCTGGTAATGAGGATGGTGAATTTGGCAGGAATTTGAATTACATATTCATCTTAGCATTGTATTAAAATAGTAGTTCACCTGAATTTTTTTTTTTTTTTAAGGAACTATGAAAACTTGGTTAACACTTTGCTAGATGGTGTGGAGCAGAGAAATTTGTAAGTGCAAAAAAAAGTATTTTTTTAATTCCCAACACTTTTATCTTCAATGTTATAGGGAATTTCTACCCTGAAGACCATGAATGACTGTCAGTGTGTTTTCTGATTTTTTTTTCCCACTCTCCCCTTTTCAGGCCCTGGAAATTTGAGCATATAGGCATTGGGCTTTTGTCTCTACTCTTGAGAGATGACAGAGTGTTGCCTCTTCGTGCCATACGTTTTTTTGTTGAGAATCTCAACCATGATGCAATTGTAGTTCGAAAGGTAGATATTTTATTTTAGCTATAATCTTGCGTTTGAGAATTTTTACATGTTGAAGTATATTGATTTGAAATCTACCTCTCTTGGATCAGAGATGGTAATAATTCATCCAACAAATACATGAAGAGGTGTTCTCAGGTACTGTGAATTTCAACACTGGGGATATAGCAAGAAGCATGTTTATATGTTATTGGAAAGCCTGACTGAAAAATTAACCACAGGTATATTATAACATGTTACAGGAAGGAAACGGTGTCTGAGGGATCCAGATTTCTGGTTTTACTTGAAAACTATCTGAGGCAGGTGACCTGGCCTGGCACATTGGGAAAAGATCCCTAGAAAGAAATATCTAGGCTGAGATAGGAAGAATGAGCAGGAATTGGTTTAACAAAGAAAGGATGCAGGTTGTTTAGGCAGAACCTGGCATGGGTGAGGGTTCAACAGTAAGAACTGCAAACAACTCAGACCAAATCAGAGTTAGCACTCATGTGACTGCTATCATGTGTCACATGTCACGTGGGTGAGATATTTCTCTGCTTTTGAGAGAAACGAAACTCAGCTTCTGCTTTGGGTCAAGGTAGCAACCCTTTGAGAGACGTAAAATGTACCTTACCTGCTTCTTTTCTAGATGGCAATCTCAGCTGTTGCTGGTATTCTTAAGCAGCTAAAAAGAACCCACAAAAAACTGACGGTCAGTCCCTATGAAATCAGTAAGTATTACCAAATGTGAAAAACTGTCTTAGTCAGACTTGGAAAGCTTCTTTGAAATGTATAAGTTACAGTTCTTGATCCAGATATTTTTCGGTACCAAGTATAGAAGTATAGGAGACTTTTTTTTTTTACTTACAAAAAGATATTTGACTGTGCCAGAGGTTAGTTGTAGCACACAAGATCTTTGTCTTAGCATGCTAGATGTTCAGTTGCAGCATGCGAACTCTTAGCTGTGGTATGTAGGATCTAGTTCCCTGACCAGGGATCGAACCCAGACTCCCTCCATTGGGAGTACAGAATCTTAGCCACTGGACACCAGGGAAAGCCCCTAGGAAGATTTTAATTCCAAGTATGAAATAATATTATAAAGGGAAATTAGTTGACCTAGTAAAAGCTAGTGATAACAATACTTATAAAAGAGATGGCTCTTTATGTCTTTATAATACATAAAATGTGTACCTTTTATACACTCTGGATACATGTTATCTACTTCTTATTTATCTCACCAGTTAAGCAATTGCACTAGTTATTTCTCAAACAGTATTTCAAAGACTTAAATACCATTACCATTAATTCATCAATAAATGTTTAGGGGCAAAGTTAATTTGATTTTGGAAGGAGAATTTTTTTTTGAGGCTGTACCTCATGCTTAGTTCTGGGATCTTAGTTCTGCAACCAGTAATTGAACCCAGGCCCTCAGCAGTGAGCATGCCAAATCCTAACCAAATTTATCATTTGAATATCAAATTTTTTTTTTTAATCTCTCGTAACTCCTGAGATATTCAAACAGCTATCTTCAGTTTTCCTCCTTACCCCGTTTTAGGAGGAGAGTTTAGCTATGTGCCACCATCTTTATTTTGGAACAGAGAAAATGTGAAAGTGTACACATGGTGAAATGTAAAAATTGAAGGCATCTGGTTGAAGAATACATGGGAATTCTTTGAGCTTTGTAATTAATTCAAGCCTAATTGAATTAATCAAACCTAACAAAGTTAATTATTTAAATTTTGGTAAAAGGAATGAAGTATGGATCAAGCTTGATTTTTTTTTTTTTTCCCTCAGATAACTATCCCAGCACTATTTAGTAGATGATAAGCCCATTTTTCCTCTTCTAATTTGAAATGCTTCATATGTATGTGGCTTTTTGCTTGAGTGAATTTTCATAGAATCTTGTCCTGAAGATAAAGCCACACTGGCACTATGGATTGGTTATTGAGAATAATTATTGCACAGATATTTTGAAGTTCATCAAATGTAATTGTCTTTTCCTTAGGTGGATATCCTAAACCCAGCCAGATTGTTGCTGGTGATAGGCCTGATAACCACTGGTTGCATTATGATAGCAAAAGCATACCAAGAACTAAAAAAGAATGGGAGTCAAGTTGCTTTGTGGAAAAAACTCATTGGGGATACTACACCTGGCCGCAGTAAGTTGCAGCTTGCCATGTACCTTATTACCAAACAGCTTATCGTCAATAAAAATTGTTTTGTCATCTGGATTTCTGTGGATGTTCTGAGGCAGTTGAAGCATAGGCACTCTGTCACCAAAAATACACAATCTCTGGCTTTTCCGCTCCTCTTCTTTTCTTTGTTCTTGCCAGTCAGTGCTGTGCCTCGTCCTGCCTCTGTTCTTGTCTTTCTTCTGAAACCCTTAGACTTTCTTAGTCCTACCGTTAACACTTCTAAGGAGTTTGTTAATAGTTGCTCGAATTATATTCCTGCCTATTAAAAAAAAATACTACACCTGTCTAAACCAGCCCCAAGAAATACTTCTTTGTCATTTATTGACCCTAGTGATCTGTGTCATTAGGGTGCATGACCTGATAGATTTTTTTTTGTATTTTATTTATTTATTTTTTTAATTTATTTATTTTAACTGGAGGCTAATTACTTTACAATACTGTAGTGGTTTTTGCCATACATTGACATGAATCAGCCATGGGTGTACATCTGTTTCCATCCTGAACCCCACTCCCACCTCCCTCCCCATCCCATCCCTCAGGGTCATCCCAGTGCACCAGCCCTGAGCACCCTGTCTCATGCATCGAACCTGGACTGGCGATCTGTTTCACATATGAAAATATACATGTTTCTATGCTGTTCTCTCAAATCATCCCATCCTCGCCCTCTCCCACAGAGTCCAAAAGACTGTTCTATAAATCTGTGTCTCTTTTGCTGGCTCGCATATAGGGTCATTGTTACCATCTTTCTAAACTTCATATATATGTGTTAGTATACTGTATTGATGTTTTTCTTTCTGGCTTACTTCACTCTGTATAATAGGCTCCAATTCATCCACCTCATTAGAACTGATTCAAATGTATTAAAATGGCTGAGTAATATTCCCTTGTGTATANCTCCCACAGAGTCCAAAAGACTGTTCTATAAATCTGTGTCTCTTTTGCTGGCTCGCATATAGGGTCATTGTTACCATCTTTCTAAATTTCATATATATGTGTTAGTATACTGTATTGATGTTTTTCTTTCTGGCTTACTTCACTCTGTATAATAGGCTCCAATTCATCCACCTCATTAGAACTGATTCAAATGTATTAAAATGGCTGAGTAATATTCCCTTGTGTATATGGACCACAACTTTCTTATCCATTTGTCTGCTGGTGGACATCTCATGCTTTTTATCAATGAAGCTCTAATGTTGTTTTCTATCTATGTGTGTTACCAATACAAACTCTTACTGTGTAGGAATATGGTTGTTTATGCTGGTGTGGAAGAGCAACCTAAACTTGGCAGAAGCAGGGAGGATTTGACAGAGGTAAGCATCTAATTTCACCTTTTTTGACACATCTGGTTCACATGCGTCTTGCTTTTGGCTGTTGATTTATTAGAACTTAGATCATGTTTTTCTCCCCCAAATTTGTGTCCTGCAGTGTAGTATAGTAAGTGCTGGCAAATGTATACTCCCTTTCTCCCCCTGCCCCAACCCTCCTCCCTTCTCTTAGGACCAGCTGACACAAGGCTTATGTCTCTAAGTCACTCTCAAGTTACTGCCTAATTAGCACTCACTTAGGGACTGACTTCTAGTTTTTTATTGCATATAAATGGTGGATAATCAGTAAATATTTGTAGATTTAAGTTGGAACCTCTCAGTGTTCATAGAACTTCTTTATCGTTTTGAACTATTTTAAACTTATGTCTTCCTCAGTTATGTTTATGCTGTAGCTTCTGTTTTGTAATTCTGAACAAAGTTTACTTTTAACATGGTAGTATATAAATATGGAAATAATTTTGAATAAATTTTAATCCCTGAATGTTCTTTTTTTTTTTTTTCAATTTTATAGGCAGAACAGATTATATTTGATCATTTTTCTGATCCTAAATTTGTCGAACAGTTAATTACCTTTCTATCTTTAGAAGACAGAAAAGGAAAAGATAAATTTAATCCTCGACGTTTTTGCCTCTTTAAGGTAACTGTTATTGATATACCCTTTTCATAAAGCTTAATGATTCTCAGTTTGTAGTTTGTGAGTTCTAAAGTATTTGATCAAAGTTTGAGTTTAGTCATCTGTTACCTTTATTTAAAATTACTTTCAAAGTAATGCCAGTCATATTCATCTTGGCTTAAGGTTTAGGACTCAAAAAACCAGGCTTTTAAGTGTTTATCTCTAACATTTGTAATTAGCAATAGAGAGAAAATACCAAAACCCACAAGACTGTATGCATTTCATGTTTGTTTGATTTTTCTTGAGGTGTGTGTGATATTTGTAAGATCAGAAGGATTATTAAGTTTTATTTCATTGATTATATTTTAATGTGATATGGCAAATGACAAGTGGTTTTACCATTTTAACTTACATTGTTAAAGCAGTTAAGTTCTGGATTGTTTTAAGCACAGTAGTAATATAGTAAACAAATAGGAGCATGTTATAATGGAGATGTAGTCATTTGAGTACTGAAGAACTTTTTCTTTATTTGCATAGGGTATATTCCGAAATTTTGATGATGCCTTCCTGCCAGTTCTGAAGCCCCATTTAGAACGTTTGGTTGCAGATTCACATGAGAGCACCCAGCGATGTGTTGCAGAAATTATAGCTGGCTTAATCAGAGGCTCTAAGCATTGGACATTTGAAAAGGTGATGTAATTTGTAGAGCACATTTCTTAAAGTTGCATTGTCCATTTGTGTAGCAGTTCCCAACGCATTGGGTTTTAGCACCTAGATCAATCCCCTCAGCCTCCTCTGCCCCTCTACCCGTGTTCAAGTGCCATCTTGGGGCCAGCAGTCCTCCTGAGGGAGGGAGGCGGAAGGTGTCTGTTGGGGGTGGTGGCGGGAATAGCCGTGGGGCAGCCAGCAGTTCTTGTGTGCTTATCTCATCTCCATGGGGTCAGCCTGTGGTGCCCGTGCCCTCCAAAATGGACAGCAGATTANGAATTTTGAGCATTACTTTACTAGCGTGTGAGATGAGTGCAATTGTGGGGTAGTTTGAGCATTCTTTGGCATTGCCTGTCTTTAGGATTGGAATGAAAACTGACCTTTTCCAGTCCTGTGGCCACTGCTGAGTGTTCCAAATTTGCTGGCATATTGAGTGTAGCACTTTGATAGCATCCTCTTTTAGGATTTGAAATAGCTTAACTGGAATTCCATCACTCAGTTATATATATTTTTTCTTCATATTCTTTTTCATTATGGTTTGTCATTGGATATTGAATATAGTTCCCTACACTGTACAGGGGACCCTAGTGTTTATCTATCCTGTGTTAAGTAGTTTCCTTTTGCTAATCCCAAATTCCAATCTTTTTTCTCTCCCAAAAAACACAAGTCTGTTCTCTTTGTCTAGCAGGGTTTTAATTATGTCATATAGTTACCTAATGGGAATTTCTAATAACATAATAGTGAAAGTGTTAGTTGTGTTAGTGAAATCCCAGTTGTGTCTGAATCTTAGTGACCCCATGGACTATATTCCACCAGGCTCCTCTGTCCAAAAAAAATACCAGCACTTAATAAAGTCTAGGGTTTTTTTAAGTTGAACACTTTGTTTTTGATAATTAAGTACAAAAGTATTTTTAGGTCTGTACTGAGAATTTGCAAGCACTTTAACGTGTGTCACTAAAAAGAATGAATAGAGAGCCTATAAAATATAGGATGCAGGATGTTTTAGTTTAGGCTTAAAAGCATGTTTTTGGTACTTGTGCATATACAGAGTCATTTAAAGGCAAAAATTCACACAGTGGAAACAACTAGCATGATCGAAAACTTAGTTTTATCTCACTATAGCAAGTACAGTAGAGTCCTGTAAATATCTGTTCATATAAATGCTTTTTTCTTTGCAGAGTTGGTGAAACGCCACGCCGGGGTGCTGGGACTGGGCGCGTGTGTTCTTTCTAGTCCTTACGATGTTCCCACCTGGATGCCCCAGCTGCTTATGAATCTCAGTGCACATCTGAATGACCCTCAGCCAATCGAGGTAAAAGTCTCCCTTGTTGGTTCCTTTGCACATATATTAACAGTGATAATTTTCTAAGAAACCATTTAGACTAATAATTTTCTATATACTCTGGGCTGTTGTCTTCAATACGGTTACTACTGCTGCCTCTGCCAGAGCCAAGTCTGTTCATCAGTAGTTATTAAAATCTTGCAGAGACCCCACTGTTTTCTATATTCGAGATCTTTTGTTAGCAAGAAAACTACCATGTCGTCTGTCCTTCCCAGTCCAATGGAAGCAAAGTGTATTGCCAGTGTTGTCAGGATATTTATCTGTTTCGCTCGCATTTTATACTTAGGAAGTATCTAACCGAAGGCTAACGTTAAACAGGAAAATGTGATGGTATTATTTACTGAACACCTGTGCTCCTACATTAAACAACTTGGAAGACCAGTGACTTTGTTCTTTTCACTTTGACTAAGTATATATTAAGTATATATTGAAACTGATTTAACAATGTGGTATGAGTTCTAGTCATTTGTCCTAAAGTGAAGCTGGTACCAATTCTAAAGAAGTAATCTTGGTGGCTTTTTGAGGTAAGATTGGTTTATTGGTTGTGTAGCGCTTGGTGAAGTGTAAGATCTAAAGTCCCGAAGGATCGTTACTTAAAGGTATCCTGAACATAACCTAAAGTGAAATGTATGTGGGTTGCTTTACAGATGACTGTAAAAAAGACATTATCCAATTTCCGAAGGACGCACCATGACAACTGGCAAGAGCACAAACAGCAGTTCACCGACGACCAGCTGCTCGTTCTCACCGACCTCCTTGTGTCACCCTGCTATTATGCGTAGAAAGGTGAGGCAGCAAAGTGTGCGGAGGTCTATTTTCACCACTTTCGCTATGACCCGGTGGAAGTTCCCAGAGAATTCTATACTTTTTTTTTTCTCTGCTTTAGGTATTAAGCAGAGAATTGATGTGACAGCTTTTACGGGCTTACAGTGAAATAAAAGAAAAGAGCTCTTACTCATGATTGCTTCTGAGTGGGGCCTGGCCATTTTGGGTTGTCCTAGGGATTCTGGGTTTTGCAGGTGTGAAAATATTTCATCTCGGTTCTTAAGTATTTGTTATCCATTCTGAATTAAAGAGGTAGGGCCCAGAAGCCTTTCTATTGAAATAGGATGGAAAAAGATTTCATTTATTTGCCTCTTTGAGTTGGATGTCCTGTTGTCTAACTGAAGCTTTCCTCCCCTGTCCCCCTTTTCCTCCTTGATACAGATGAGTAGTCCTCACTTCGAGCTCTTTTCATCAAAAATTCCAGATCCTCAGGTACCATCTGTGGTGGCTTTCTGCAGGTTTAAAAACTCTGCCTCTGTTGAGTTCTCATCATTTGGGTGGTTTCTGTGTCTGGTCTAATTAGTCCGAGTTCCACAGGTTGTCAGCTGCCATTTGATTTCCTAACTTGTCCGGAAGTATTTCCAGTACATTGATCACTTTTTCTTTGAGGCATCTGACAAAGCCAGTGTCTCAGACTAGAAATAATTACCCAGTATGATCATGACATACAAGACCAGACAGAGTCTAGGAACTCATTATGAAGCCGTTTACTTGGAATGGAGAGTGCCCATCTGTAACACAGGTCCTGTCATTTCATTCATCTCAAATTATTTTGAATTTTTTCCAAATGGCTGTTGAGTTTAGATGGTGGTAGGGCTGTGGGCCATAAATCTGAAGCGCTGAGAGCCTTGGGCCTGGAGAGCCATGAAGAGGGAAAGAAAAGAGGGCAAGTTTCGAACTCAGCCAAGGACCTGACGGATTGCTCGACCAAGACACAGAAGTGAAGTCTGTGTCCACGTGTTTCCCACAGACTGGAGTTTTTGGTGCTGAATAGAAGAGCAGTTGCTGAAAAACCAGGGGTTTGGTGAATAAATTTTTGATTGATTGTTATGTATGTATACAAGTGTGTGATTTTGAAAATAAACAGCAACAACAATAAAAACCCTGACTGAATGATTTTTACCTGTATTCTTTACAAATATTGTTTGACCCTCTTTGAAAACTGTTATACTTTACTAATGGAAGACTGCTGTGTTTGCGGAAATTCTGTAATCTTTTTCTCCCTCCCCCTGCCCTTTTTTTTTGGCCTGCGGAATCGTTGAGAGACTAATAAGTCTTAATATTTAATTGACTTGTTTAATAAATGTTACATAGATGTAAAAGACTGTATAAACTGTAGAGACAGCATTGGCAAGACTTTGTACAGATGCAACCTCTTACAAAACACCATTGTGTAATTAACTTGTAAAGATTCACATGTCGCTCTTGATTATAGTGACTTTTGGCTTTTGTACCAATTGAATGCCATTTTTTGTGTGTTTTTAAATTATTTTCTTTATCTTTTCATGCTCCAGAAGCTGAGGTGTGGGTTTGTTTGAGTTCATTTATCCTTAGAATGTCTGAATTTTTATGTAACTCTTTTCGTGTGTATCTCTTAAGTGCGAACACCACGTGTTTGCCTGTGACCAGTTTATAGAATGCAAGGTATCTTCTAGGTTGAAGTACTTCACAAGGTGGTGAATGTCATCTTGCAACACACCCTGTACAGTCTTCCTTAAAGGAACACTACGGTATATTTTTTAGTATCTACTTGCTGAATGACTTGATACAGGCCTAAGCACAGCAGAGGTCCTGGTACAGTATTTAAGTGTCAGCATACACAGGCGTAATCCCTGTATAGAGTAGTGCCAACCTGATTATTTCAATTGTGTAACTAGTTTAAAACTCAATAAATGGATTGTTTTTAACACCTGGTTTTTGGTCTTCATTACAAGGAGAAGACAGTTCTGGAGCCAGTGACTTGTGGATTCCTTTTGCATTCATAGATCTGGATCCATAAATTCATGCCCTCTGACCAGAGTGAATCATCTAGATCAGACCTACCCAGCTACAGGAGCTTGTAGGCACATGTGACTGTTTACATTTAAATTAAATTGAAAATTACTCAGTCTCAATAGCCACATTTCACACGTTCATTAGCCACTTGTGGCTAGTGGTTACCCTGTTCAGTAGGCACGTGAGTGTTTTTTGTCAGCATGGAAAGTTCAACAACACTTATCTGGGTGGTTGATTCTCAGATTGATGGGCCTGGAATGTGAATTTCAGTTCATACTCCCAGCTCATGATACTGGTACCTGGTCCTGAAATCATAGTTTGAGCAGTGAGGCTTTGTTATGTTGACCACTTCAGTTTCGTCCTAGCTGAGCTGTATTTAGGTGAGGTTCCTAAAGTGGGGAATTTTTAAAAACAACATACCTGGCACCCACTGTGGCCCTCAATCAGAGTTTTTCTGGTTGGGACTCGGGCATCCATGTTTTTTAAAAGTTCCATCAATGCTTCGGTGGTGTGGTCATGATTGAGAACCATGGTAAAGACCCCAAAGGCCCATTCGAGACCTGAAATCAAGGTACCTTAATGAGTTTTTAAAATGCCCCCAGTGATTCTAATACCAGGTTTGCTACTGCTGCTGCTAAGTCACTTCAGTCATGTCAGACTCTCTGCGACCCCATAGACGGCAGCCCACCAGGCTCTGCTGTCCCTGGGATTCAAGAACACTGGAGTGGGTTGCCATTTCCTTCTCCAGTGCATGAAAGTGAAAAGTGGAAATGAAGCCTTTCAGTCGTGTCTAACTCCCAGCGACCCGATGGACTGCAGCCGACCAGACTCCTCTGTCCATGGGATTTTCCAGGCAAGAGCACTGGAGTGGGTTGCCATTGCCTTCTCCGAATACCAGGTTTAGCAGTTGCTTATTACTTTGATACCCTAACTGCTTATATTGTGAATTACTTACCTCCTAAACCTGTCAGTGACCTCAGGAATGAAAAGGAAGAGCGGGAGAAAAGGGGTGAATGGCAACTGTTGTCTAAGTATGCTGTATTCAAAAGGATGGAGAACGACAGCAGGAACCATTTTAAGGGAAGGCCAGTGATGGACAGGGAGGCCTGGCGTGCTGCAAGTCACGGGGTCGCAAAGAGTCGGACATGACTGAGCGACTGAACTGAACTGAGTGTTAGGACTTTGGGGAAAGGTGTGTGAAGGCAGACCAAACTGCTGATTGGGCCTGGAAGACTTAGTTAAGGCAGGTTTGGGGTGGGGTGGGGCGAGTGGTAGGTAGAAGTAAGGGGAAGAGAAAGCCTGCATTCTTAATGTTGTAAGAGCCAATAAGTCATCTTTAGTTTCCTAATGCATCCTTTAAAAAAGAAAGACTGCAAGTTGTGTTTCAAAATTTGGGAGGAAAATTTACCTCCTACTTCTCTTACTGCGAACGATTAGTAATGTGGTCAGAAAAGACCAGTGAGGTGTTTTGTCTTACTGGAAAAATTAACTTTCTGTAGTCTTTGTAGTTGTTTTTGTAGCTAAAGGCCACCTGTCCTAACCGGAGTATTCCATCATAGTTGAACATCAGAGTTTTCAGCTTTCTAGGCTGCAGATCACACCACAGTGAACATTTTCATACCTTCATGCTTAAAACTCTTATATGCAAGTATTTCATTAGGATACATTCCAAGGAGTGAGATTTGTGGGTCATGAATTTAAACATTTTTATGGCTCTGATGTTCTTTCCTCAAAATGCACGTGTCAGTTTCCATTGTCAGTGTCTACCAGAATGGTAGTTTCCCTGCAAACTGATAGTCTGTTCCTATCTTAACATATTTTCAGTCAGCCCTGCTTGTTTATTTGTAGATTTTCCACTTTCTGACTGTGAAGCCATTGTTCTTTCCAATTTGACACACTGCTGGTACATTCTGTAGACATAATTATAGTAGCTTTAGTCTTGTTGATACTAGTTTTGGAACTGATGATTCCAAATACTCTCTTCTAGACTGACTGATCTTTTACAACTTGAGACAGTGTGTCTGTATGCAGTATGAGATAATTTTTCCCATAGGTGTAACTTGTGACATTCTAGCCAAGACCTATTGTAATATGTCATATGGCCACATGCCTGGAAACGAGCTGGAAATTACGCAACAGCTAATTTATATGGAGAGGAGTGTGACATTTGGTTAGTTTCCACTTTGAATGGCAATTCCACTCTAAATACTAAACGATGTTTTTTGGTCGATTATTTCTGGCCTCTGAGGTCACCATTACAACCCAGATTAGAATTGCTACAAGTGGTAGGGGAGTAGACTATTTTGTGGGAATTGGAAATTTTCCTTGAAGTTATTTGTAAATTCTGATAGCACAGTCAACTCCTGGACAGAATATCTACCTCATAAATTATCCAGCCCTCTTGATTTTTCTTCTGATGAAAGCAGAGTGGGGGGCGGTGACTTAGGGAAAATACGATATATGCATGAATCAAATTCTTTGGTACTTGTTGGTACCAAACAGTTCTGTTTTTAAAGATAACCATTAGCCAAAATAAAGAATTTCAATGGCAATATCCTAAATACTTCACTTGAATGGAATTTTCAAGATCCTAGTTAGCAGGCTGGCACACTGAAGCAGAAAAAGGGCTTAACCTGCTTCCTTTTGTCTCCAAGTAGCAAACATACTTGGGAATACCACTTGATTGCTCTTGAGACTACAACCCACATAATGAGTTCATTATTTTGGACACACTGTGAACTGGGATGGGAGTCCACATCCCAGGATGGGAGTTTGGTGACTTTTTTGGTTCCTGTTCCTTCCTACTAAAATTAGCTCAGCTAGTTTTGCATACATGGCTTTTCAAGATGTTTTACATTCAACATGGCATTGAGTGATGTCCCTGATTTCTTGGCTTTTGCCCATTTCCTACCTATTTGCATGGGTACTTTGCAATTTGCATTTGTTTCCTAATAGATACTTGGCTCTCAAGTGAGCTGAGAGAAGGAAAAAAAATAACGTTAAAGTTGGTTTGATATGAAGTCTGTTACAATGACGTGATTTACAAATTCTGGGTCTCCAGGTACCACCCTGGAAGGCGACGCCAGTTTAATCTAGGAGCAAAGTATTAGCTGCAGCGTAGAGAGGAGCTAGGCAGGCGCACTTGGAAGCACCAGGAATGGGGAGAGGTGGGCGGCGACGGGCCGACCAGAAGCCCAGGGAAGGCCCTGGACCCGGCTAAGACCGACGTGAAGCCTCCACCCCGGCCTTGTCCACGGTCTTCACTCTGTAAGGCCAAGGCCCCATGGGTCACGCTGTGTGCTATCGGCGCCCCGACCTTTGCCCTCCTCTCCACCCAGTCCGCCCCCCCCTTCCTCCATATGTCAGCTCTTGCCAGCCTCAGGGAGCCCCCACTTCCCGAGCGGCAAAACGGCGCGCCTGAGACCGTGCGGCGCGGGGAACCGAGGTCGCGGCGGCGGGAGCTGCCGGCCCCGGTACACCACGAGGCCCGCGAGGCGGCCAGGGCGCGGGGGCAGGCGGGGCACAGAGCCCGAGTGTCCAGCGGAGGGGGCGGCGCCCTCGGCGTCTCCGTGACTGCGCCTCCGCGCCCCGGCTCGCCGCGGCTCCCGGGATGCGCGGAGGCGGCGGCGATGGCCATGATGCCTCCAGCTCGGCATCCGCCGGGGCGGCGGGCGAAGCTGGGGTCCGGGCTGCGAGATGGAGGAGGAGGGGCGGCGCTGCGGCCACCAGGCAGGTGAGAGGCCGCGGGCCCCCGGAGGAGGACAGCCCCGCGGGGACCGGGAGGGCCGCCGGGTGAGGGAGCCGGCAGCCGCGTGGGTTCGGGCCCGGCCGCCGCGCACCTGCGCTCCTGGCGAGGCCTGCGGAGAAACCATCTCGCTCTTGCCTTGCGCGTCCCCGGGCCCCGCGGGGCCGGTGGAACCCCTCCCCCACCGCCCAATGCCAAGCCTGAACCCTCCTCACCTCACCGACCCTTTCCAGAATCCTTTACATGCTTCCCTAGACCGGCCTAGGCCCTCCTCACCATAACCTTCTCCAGCCCCGGAGCCCCTACCCATCTTAAGTCCCCAATCGGGGTCGCCATGCCCTCCCAGCAGTCTGCTAGTCCAGCCTCTTCCTCAGGAGGATGCTCCACACCCTCCCATCACCCTCATCAACCGACCCTACCCGACCCCATCAGCCGCTCCGGGCTTCAAAAGTAGTTTAGTGGGGAGAAAGAGCATGGCCTCTGAAACACAGATAAGTCTGGCTTGAATCTTAGTGACCTTGGACAAGTCATATGACTTCCCTACTGTTTTCCAGATATCTCAATACAAATCCAGTGGGAGTAATAACAGTAGTACAAACCTTGTTCTGTTCTGAGGGTTAGAATCTGAACGAGCCTGCCCTGGAGGAATTGAAGGCATTATTTGGTGTGTGGCGGGGGGCGGTGGTAGCGGGGAGAGTTGGAAGAAATCAGATCATGAGCTGTCTTGTAGAAGATCATGTAAAATGTTTGAATATGTACTAAAATATTAAGGTAGCACACTAAATTATCAGAGGCTCTTCACACATATCATGAAATCATGCGTGTACATTTTCACTTACTCTTCCTCGCTTACTAGTTGCTTGAGGGTCTCTCCTCAGTTGTAATAAGATGCGTATATGATTTCATTCCTTCTTATTATGTCTAATATGCCTTCTTAAGACTGCTGTTCCAACTTAAAATTTTTCTGATTTTATTTTTATTGGATCTTCTTCCAGGCTCTATTTATGCTCCCAGAGATAAAGAGTAGCAGAAGCATTCATTTACACCCCACCCCAAATAACTGAGTTTTATAATTCTGCCAGCATACCTTTGTCCCAAATTGTTATCTCAGTATCCTTTTTCTTAAAGTCTCAAAAGTTAGTACTAAGACCTAGGTTTACTTTCCCCTCACTTCCTTATTACTTCAAAAGTTTCTCTGCCAAAACATTTACTTCTGATGTCTTCTTCTCTCTTTTCTCTTCCCTGTCTCTGATTCTTTCCTTTTTTCCCCTAATTATCCCAAATCAGAGTGATTTATAATTACCTTATACCAAACAATCATTTTTCAACCTCGCTAAAAAGGTACATGCAAATATATATACAGATATGTGTACATGGAACTTTGAGTTGGGAAGGAATTGCAATACCTACTTCATAGGATTATAATGAGAATGAAATAAAGTTGATAACCTATGTAAAGCTTCTAGTAGAAGTCTCTGGCATATAATAACCACCCAATAAATTATAGCTGCTGTAACTGTCTTCTGACCTGGGACTGCCTGCCCTGATTGCTTTGCTATTTTGTTTAGCTTGGTGGTGTGCAGCCTTTAGAGAGTAACTGCTTAGGTTCAAATCCATGCTCTGCCCCTTTAAGATAGGTGCTCTCTCTGCCTCAGTTACCTCATCTGTAAATTAGAGATAAGTTATACTGTCTGTCTTAGGGTTGTGACCATTTGATAAGTTAATAGTGTGGAGCGCTGGGAGCACTGTGGAGCACATCACAAGCACTTAGTAAAGGGAACATACTAATGATGATACTGCCCCAGAATTCCTGACTCAGAATTCTTTTATCAATCTATTGAAGAAGTTACAATTGGAGAGAAAGTAAAAGTTGCCCCTCAACTCCTCCAGATTTTTTTATTCCTTCTGCCTCTTATCTTTGGCTAATGTTGATGTTTCATCATTCTGTTTTCCCCTTTCCAAATGTTTCCCAGCCTGGACTCTTCATAACTTCCATCAACCACTTCTTTTCTTTTTTCTAATAATTTTCATTTCTTTCTTTCTTTTTGGTTGTGCTGGGTCTTTGTTGCTGCATGGGGTTTTTGTCTAGTTGCAGAGAGCAGAGGTTACTGTCTGGTTTGGTGCCTGGGCTTCTCACTGTGATGGCTTCTCTGGTGGAGCACGGGCTCTAGAGTGCACGGGCTAAGGTAGCTGCAGCTCATGGGCTCAGTAGTTGTGGCTCCCAGGCTCTAGAACACAGACGCAATAGTTGGAGCACACAGGCTTAGTTGTTCCGAAGCATGTGGGATTTTCTTGGACCAGGGATTGAACCTGTGTCTTCTGCATTGACAGGCAGGGTCTTTACCACTGAGCCACCAGGGAAGCCCACCCCGTCCTTTATTCTTACTCACTTGATATTATCTTAGCATCCTAATTCCAGACTTCATCCTTCTAATGTTTCCAAACCAAATTCCTGCTTCCCTCTTCAGAGTCAGGGGAATTTTCGATAAACAGGAATATCACCTTTCTGCTTCTACAAATTGGATTTTCTCTTCTACTTCCTTTTTCATCGGTTAACCCCAATCTTCCAATTAACAAAAACTTAACAGTAAAAGTTTTTTTTTTTTCCTTTCACTACATAGGTATTATAAAGTGTTCAGAAACGGGCACACAGTCTTTAAGTGAAAACAATAAGCTGTCCATTGTTATTATTATTTAATTCTAATCATCAGGAAACTAAAGATCAGGACTAGTTCTCTCCCGTAGAACTCTTACAAGGGAAGTANCAGTAAAAGTTTTTTTTTTTTCCTTTCACTACATAGGTATTATAAAGTGTTCAGAAACGGGCACACAGTCTTTAAGTGAAAACAATAAGCTGTCCATTGTTATTATTATTTAATTCTAATCATCAGGAAACTAAAGATCAGGACTAGTTCTCTCCCGTAGAACTCTTACAAGGGAAGTACAGAAAAGTGGGTCCCACTTCCCAGTGGAGAAGTACGTGATAGTTTCATGATCTGTACTTTTTGACCATCGAGAATATAGAAGAGGTTATCTTCTTCCTTCATGAAGGACACAAGTTAGTTTTATGGATCTCCCCAGGACTGAAATGTGTCTGATAACTGACACAGGTGTACCTACTGCTGAATGCTGGGAGACTTCTGTATTGGGTGGTTCCTAACTCCTGCTTGAAGCTCCCAGTAGTCCCTCACTGATCAGGTCCCTTCCCTTACACCCCACGATTCAGCAACTAAAGGATTTACCCCTGGCTTCGCTGGAGGCCCTGGGACTCAGCTTGAGCTGGTTGGTTAAATATTCTGAACATCACCCATGGACCTCCCCAGTACCATTTTATTCTTAAAATGCTGGATTAAAGCACATTCTTTTTGGTTGCCAAGAGCTTTGGATCTACCACTGGAAGCATCTGGGAGTAGGGTGGACACCAGGCCAATAAATAGGGCTTTGTGATTTTGAACAACAAAAGACTGTGTGAAAGTATTTTAAATCTCATTGCAAGATGGGAAGAGAAAGTTAAAAAAAAAGAAAAAGAAAAAGAAATTATTCTGTAGAAGTAGATGCTGTGTCGTGCTCATCTACGCACCCAGAGTACCTGGTGTAAAGCTGGCAGAGAGTACGCCCACGTAGATATAAACTGGATGAATGCACGCACAAATGCATGCACTGGGGGAATGTATGCATCCTTCTTCATCATGAGAATATTCCTGCTGGGATCATGATAACTCACATTTATATAGAGTTTACAGAGCAAACTGGTAAGTCTCAAATATAATTCTGACATCAGTCATTACTTCCATTTACATAGTCCTACACAACGTTCTTTTCCAGAGGAGAATATGGAGTTGGCCAAGAAATCACAAGCAGGGAGAAAATATAAATAATGGAAAATAAAGGGCTCTTCCTAGAGAGAGAAATCGGATTTGTTAGTGATGATTGGAAGTTTTGTAAAAGGCCACAGTATGCTTCAGCGGTACCCTCTTGCTTATGGGTTTCTCTGGTGGCTCTGATGGTAAAGAATCTGCCTGTAGTACAGGAGACCTGGGTTCAGTCCCTGGGTTGGGAAGATCCCCTGGAGAAGGGCATGGCAACCCACTCCAGTATTCTTGCCTGGAGAGTTCCATGAACAGAGGAGCTTGGTGGGCTACAGTCCATGGGTAAAGCACAGAGTCAGACATGACTGAGTGACTTTCACTCTTGCTTATATGTCTAGCACATGCTGTTTCTTGCTTCAGTCCTTCTGCTGTGAAGACCTGCTCCCTTCTCCCAGCCTGTCTGTCCCCCACTCCATACCCCTCACCTTTCACCCACCTAGCCCCTCCTCATGAAGACCCCCTTAGCCTCTCTCAGCCTCCTCCCTGGCCTGGATCAATCCCCCCTTCTCTTCTCTCCACACTGCACTGCCATCAGCTGATTTGCCACATTTGGCTGTAATTACACAGTTAGACTGATCTGCTCCAACTAGACTGTGATCTCTTTGGTGGAGAGGTTATATTCTTGGTGTCCAATGTCTGGTATCAGAATTTCTGAAGGTAATGTCTGCACTGCTACTGCTAAGTCACTTCAGTTGTGTCCGACTCTGTGCAATACTCACCCTTTAATCACAGTCTCAAGGGGATGAGGCCTCAGTATCTTCTTTTCTTTTTTTTAACCTGCTCTCCAGCTGATGCTTAAACTAGTTTGAAAACCCCTGTGTCCTAAAACCTAAACTTAGCTGGATGAATGTATTTCAAGATACCTATGTCTTTTCCGTGTGGGGCTTTGGGAGGAGAAATGCTTTCTGGGCACTGGGTCAGAGCTGAAAAAGCGTAGTGCTTTTGTAAAAGATCACGAGATCACTCTGCTGTCTCCATTCATTCCTTTCTGTTTCTGGGGATGCATTTTCGTGCGCAGGCTTTTCTGCCTTGGGCCCCTTTTGTCAGTCGTCGCTCGTCTGTGAGTTGAGGCCCTGACTGCCTTCCCACAAGGAAGAGTCGTCTCTGAAGATGAACTCAACAGGCCACCTTCAGGACGTGCCCAACACCACCCTGCTCCACATGCCTCACGCCCAGGGAGGGAACAGTACCAGCATCCGGGAGGGTCTCCAGGAACCGGTCCACACGGCCACCTTGGTGACCTGTACCCTTCTGCTCACAGTCATCTTCTGCCTGGGCTCTTACGGCAACTTCATTGTCTTCTTGTCCTTCTTCGATCCAGCCTTCAGGAAATTCAGAACCAACTTTGATTTCATGATCCTGAACCTGTCCTTCTGTGACCTCTTCATTTGTGGCGTGACAGCCCCCATGTTCACCTTTGTGTTGTTCTTCAGCTCAGCCAGTGGCATACCAGACACTTTCTGCTTCACCTTCCACCTCACCAGCTCGGGCTTCATCATCATGTCCCTCAAGACAGTGGCAGTGATCGCCCTGCACCGGCTCCGCATGGTGTTGGGGAAGCAGCCCAGCCGCACGGCTTCCTTCCCCTGCACCTTGCTCCTCACTCTGCTCCTCTGGACCACCAGCTTCACCCTCGCCACCTTGGCCACCCTGAAAACCAGCAAGTCACACCTCTGCCTTCCCATGTCCAGTCTGATTGCCGGAGAAGGGAAAGCCATCCTGTCTCTCTACGTGGTCGACTTCACCTTTTGTGTGGCGGTGGTCTTCGTGTCCTACGTCATGATCGCTCAGACACTGCGGAAGAATGCTCAAGTCAGAAAGTGCCCGGCTGTGATCACCGTTGATGCTTCCAGACGACAGCCGTTCATGGGGGCCCCTGTGAAGGGAGGTGGCGAGCCCATCCAGTGTACCATGCCGGCTCTGTACAGGAACCAGAATTACAACAAACTGCAGCACCTTCAGACCCACGGGTACACCAAGAGTCCCAAGCAGCTGCCAACCCCTGCGGCCAGTCGGCTCCAGCTGGTGTCGGCTGTCAATCTGTCCACGGCTAAGGACTCCAGGGCAGTGGTCACCTGTGTGATCATTGTGCTCTCGGTCCTGGTGTGCTGTCTTCCGCTGGGGATTTCCTTGGTGCAAGTGGTTCTGTCCAGCAATGGGAGCTTCATCCTTTACCAGTTTGAACTGTTGGGGTTTACGCTTATATTTCTCAAGTCAGGATTAAACCCTTTTATATATTCTCGGAACAGTGCAGGGCTGAGAAGGAAAGTGCTGTGGTGCCTCCAGTACATTGGCCTGGGTTTTTTCTGCTGCAAACAGAAGACCCGACTTCGTGCCATGGGAAAAGGGAACCTCGAAGTCAACAGAAACAAATCCTCCCATCATGAAACGAATTCTGCCTACATGTTGTCTCCAAAGCCCCAGAAGAAATTTGTGGACCAGGCCTGTGGCCCAAGTCACTCAAAGGAAAGTGTGGTCAGTCCTAAGATGTCTGCTGGACCTCAACACTATGGTCAGAGCAGCTCTACCCCCATCAACACTCGGATTGAGCCGTACTACAGTATCTACAACAGCAGCCCATCCCAGGAAGAGAGCATCCCACATAACTTGCAGCCAGTAAACTCCTTTGGGTTTGCTAATTCATATATAGCCATGCATTATCACACCACTAATGATTTAATGCAAGAATATGACAGCACATCAGCCAAGCAGATTCCAGTCCCCTCTGTTTAGAGTTGTGGGGGCTAGCGAATCTCATATAAACTGTTTTGGTTTCTGACACTAATTGATTTTTTTCTTAATTTTGGGAGACCAGAGGTACATCAAAACTTAAAGACCTAGACAGTTGACACTTAGAACTATCTTTTTTCTGAAGTATTAGCATCTCTTGGTTTGCTTTGCAGTTTCTTGATATTTTAAGAGTTGATGAGAAAGTTTATTATTTTACACCTGACCTGCACTCCAGTCTTTTGTACTAAATTTTTAAATAGATGCCAGGGAGTGGTTTTGCTACTGTATTAAAGTAGGGAAGGAACTGATTATGATCATTTGAGCCAATATTATGATTCTTTGAAGTATGAGGTGGATTCTTTAAAGACTATGAAGGTATCATCTTTACTGAGGTATTATTTTTATTAACTGGATTATAAATTTTAATCCTTTGAAGTGTTCAAGTGGGGTCAATATTTTTTTTTTGTAGCAGGCTTATTGGAATAAATAATACATTGTTAAATCAGAAATGTACTATTTATAGCTATATTTACCAAAAATGCACAAGCATTAGTTACTTTCTTTTCATAAGACAGTCATCTAAGAATAGAGTACTATGATTATTACCATTTCTAATTATAGATGTTATTCTTTTGTGTCAGCTGAGTAGCTGTATAGTTCTTTGGAAAAGAAATCTGTTTTTTCTTGCTAAAAATGAATTATTCTATTTCAGAATGATCTTACCCAAGAAACTTAGTGAAGAGGACTGCATCTATAGTATAGTGATGCTCTTTCTGGGAGAGTAGGCGCTAACTGTGGTCATCTCATCAGGGTGCTGTTATGTTATGTGGGAAGTGGGCTAGACTGTTGTATGTGTTAGACAATCTTTAATTATTGTCTAAGAAGGCGTAAGGATGAAATGGGGATGTTCCAACTTATGCTTTCCTTCTGTGTGAGGATGGTTTGTTCACAACCTGACAAAGAGTATCTAAATAACTATTTAGAAAANTCCTGGGAGAGTAGGCGCTAACTGTGGTCATCTCATCAGGGTGCTGTTATCTTATGTGGGAAGTGGGTTAGACTGTTGTATGTGTTAGACAATCTTTAATTATTGTCTAAGAAGGCGTAACGATGAAATGGGGATGTTTCAACTTGTGCTTTCCTTCTGTGTGAGGATGGTTTGTTCACAACCTGACAAAGAGTATCTAAATAACTATTTAGAAAAAAAATTTTTCATCTTTGTTTATATATTACCATGGCAGAAAAATTCTTAAGATGATCTGTTTTCAAAGTAATTGTGTTACTTCTCTCCCATGAATCTTAAACTGGAAATGGGCAGTAAGGGGAAATAGATTATTTCTACATTTAAAGCTAATTTTATTATATACTCAGTGATGCCTAGCATAACAACTGTAAACTTATTTTTTTATGTAAAAGTGTTTTCATGATGTAGTTGATTTTTGAACTCAGTAAAATTTTGGAACTATAACGTCTAGAAAAGATGAGCATCAAGATACAAAACCTGTATTTATAAATTGTTATATTCAAGAACTGTTACTACAGGTTGGAAGGCACTTTGTTCCTTTGGATGAAAGGTGTTCAGGTTATAACATCCTCTCCCATGCTGTTCCTAAAATCAGAGGTTATGGGAGGCATGGAGAAGACAGTTTATACTCAATTAGAACTCTCCCCAGTCTTTTCTAATAGTCCTGACCTTCCAGTATCAACCAATCATTTCTATTTCCAAAGTTTAAGTATGAGATATGGATTTTATTTTGTTTTTAAATTGATTTTTTAGGACTCTCTCCTTCCCTTCCCTCTCTCCCTTCTATCCTTTATTTTTACTATTAAATTTTATAACAGAAGAAAGAATATCCACTCTCACTTTTTTTTTGGTAATTGAATGCTATTTTTGGAAGTCACTATGACCTATTTCAATTGTGCTTTTGTATTTTTAATACAACTCTGTTTTCATTTGTTAATATTACCATGAAACAGGTTGGTATATAACCTCTTTTTAACAAAGACTTAAGAAATCTAATATCCTCTCCCAAGATCATTTGAAGAATGGTGGCAAATTAGGAATTAAACATTTATCTAAATTCAGAATCTGGTGTTTATTTCAGTAAGCCAAACAGCTTTTAAGTAATAACATTAATCAAGAAGCCATTTCATACTTTTTAAGGTATGAATCTCTTTTTGGCTAGGCATTTCAAATGTGACTCAATGAAAGATATTTTTAAAAAATTTCTATTGTACTTGTAAAACTAAAAATTGCAGGTTTCCTTTGTGATTTTTTGAGTTTGAGACGATTTTGACCCATGTTTGGCAGGTAAAAATCATAGCATAAAGAAGATTAAGCATGTGCATATGAGGTTTCAGTCTCTTTATGCTCATCAAGAAATTATGGATTTAACTTGCATGAAGTACACAGTGGGCTAGATTCTTTATGTCTCTGTATCTATGTCTATATGTAGGTATATGTAGATATAGATATAGAGGTAGGAATATGTAACTTGTCTCTTCATAAATTATGTATGTCTAGCCATATCTATATCTACCTGGAGATAAAGATATAAATAGGCATTTATAACTTCTCCATAAGGGCTAAAATGAAAACTTTTATAAAAGTAATGAGAACTCACTTATATGACTAATTAAGCAGGGCATATTAATTAGTTCTCTTGATGCTTTACTGTGATGCAAAGTATGTGACTCAAACATTTTATAATTGTTCTGATGTTAACCATTAGGCCAGATTTGTATTACTGATGCTTTTAATGTTCTTTTAAACTGATGTTTGGAAAATAAAAATAATGAAAACCCTGACATTTCTGAAAATCAGACTGCAATACTTTTACGTTCCTGTCCAATCACTTAAAAACCATCAGAGAACAGCTGTGTTGAAACTCCGAGAAAGTTCTTTTCCTTAAAAGACGAAATAGCTTGTTTGACCACATTTTTTTGTAGCGTGCATTATTTACTAAACTAGGTTTATCACCCATTGGGAAAAGTTCTGACTAAACATTTCAAACACTTCTCTGAAATGACATGAATCTGGTAAAAGATATGGAATTCTGGATATTTCAGTTTATCAATCAGGGTTTGATTTTAAGAATCAGGAAACATTAGTCTAAACAGAAAAGGAATATAGGAAGTCAGATGTCTTCTCAGTCATTGGAAGATCAAGGCTCTTTGACAATGGGTCTTCAGGAAATTTTCAAATAAATGCTACCAATAGCCAGCAGAGCTGCTGCTTCTGCTATAGCCAGGAAGGGAGGGAGTCAGTAGATTTCCTTGGACTTTGGACTTCAAGGACACTGGCTGCTACACTGCCACTACCTTTACAACCAATCCTGTTGACACCTCCAAAGCAAATGCTGAACATCAAAACAGTGCTGCAGAAGAAAATTGGCACCGGACCTTTAGTTGGCAGAACCCAACTTGCCTTTAAAACCCGAGGTTCCATGAACCTGGGAAGTGTAGTTACACTAAAAAGGTAAACTGCAAGGAGGTTCAGGAAAGATCATGAGTTCCAATCTGCTCCATCCTCAAGGGTCCATCTTTCTGGTGCTCAACAGTTATAGCTGCTCCTTTAACTGAACGTCCAAAGAACACCAGCAAGAACAGCGCCACTCACAACTGCTCTCATTTAAACAAAAACATGCTTCTCTCCTCCACAGGAAAGAAGCAAAGTCCGATCAACTACTCTCATTCTTGCAATGAACTTTGCTAGTTCAGTCAAAAATCTCAACTTTATCTTCTGCGACATAAGGATGAGACTGTGAAGTTTACCGCTGAATGGTCGGGCCACTCAGGAGGGCTGCTCTCTTGCTGTCTGCACACCCTGTGCCGGCCCCAGCAGCACCCNGCTTCTCTCCTCCACAGGAAAGAGGCAAAGTCCGATCAACTACTCTCATTCTTGCAATGAACTTTGCTAGTTCAGTCAAAAATCTCAACTTTATCTTCTGCGACATAAGGATGAGACTGTGAAGTTTACCGCTGAATGGTCGGGCCACTCAGGAGGGCTGCTCTCTTGCTGTCTGCACACCCTGTGCCGGCCCCAGCAGCACCCTGCGTACGTGGCTCACCTTCTACAGGCTCGCTCCAGGCCCCAGCTGGTGATGGTTTCTGTGAAAGAGGCGGTGAGTGGCGTGCCTTTCCACTAGCTTCCCTGGTGACTCGTGAGCCCACCTGATGTCCACTCCCCATCACTGGTCATCTCCCTGCACGCTGGTGTAGACTGCCGTCTTGTCCTGCCTGCCCACTGCTGCCCATGGTGGGGTGTCACTGCAGGACCTTGCTTCAAGTCCCCATGATCCATCAAACCATTTGATACTGACTAGGGTCCTTGGCCTTCCCTAGTCCACTCAAATTGATAAGAGGCCTGTCACAGTAGTGGGGAGAGAAAATAAGTAACAGTTCCCTTGCTCACTCCCAGCGGTGAGGAGAGCTGGTTTCTTATATGGAGTGAGGGGAGGGGTAGTCCAGAGGTCAGGCCATAGGGGTGGCTTAGGTGTTTTGCTCACCTCTTTATTGGTGTTGAGTCCAGGGGCATGCACAGTACCTTGCTTTTTCTCCCGACACACCCTGGTTGGTTTTTTTTTTTTTGCTAAGTCATGTCTGACTCTGTGACCCCACAGACTGTAGCCCACCAGGCTCCTCTGTCCATGGGGAATGAAACCCTGTTTTCACTCCCAGCTCTCCAGAAGCAGCAATTGGGTTTTTTTTTTTTTTTTTTTGGTCCTTTTGTATTTTCATCCAGAATTCTCTTTAACGGGGCATGCACGCAGTTACGTTTAGTCCCTTACAGTTTCTTTGTATTATGTTGTTCAAGGAGACGTTTGTCCAGGTGCAAACATTGCAGGAAAGGTCCCAAGTCCCAGCCAGTCACACACTGAGTCTCTGCTGCTGACTCTTTAGCCTTGAAGCTGGGCAAGCACAGGCTTTATAGGCCTGTAGGGTCCAGCTCCCCAACCAACAAACATATAGAAAGCAGCAGGAAAAACGGGGTTGAGAACAGGAATTTGGTGGAAATGCATCATAAGGAAGAAGACCTGGGAGCTAATATAGGCCTGCCCTGCTGCTCGCTTGCTTTATTTTTGGCCGTGTTGAGTCTTAAGTGCAGAGTGTGGGCTCTTCATTGCAGTGCATGAGTTTCTCTCTAGTTGTGATGTGCAGGCTTAGTTGCCACACAGCACGTGAGATCTTAGTTCCCTGACCAGGGATTGAGCCCACATTTCCTAGATTGGAAGATAGATTCTTAACCACTGGATCACCAGGGAAGTGCCAGGC
The DNA here is from genome assembly GCA_006410615.1 of Neotragus moschatus. NCBI lineage: Eukaryota > Metazoa > Chordata > Mammalia > Artiodactyla > Bovidae > Neotragus > Neotragus moschatus. Next base: position 129,771 of record SJYA01001718.1, on the reverse strand, counting down.
CTTACTAGCTTTGGATCAGGAAGTCGTAGTTGGTGTTTTGTAACTTCTTCCTCCATTCCCTGCTTCTTATCCCTTCCTTTGAGAAAATAAATAACTTTTATAAAGTAGTGAAGGGAAGGAAATACTAAGAAAACAAAACTTAAGGAACATAAAGCAGGATTACGGAAATAAGATAGCAAAAAAATGCAAATGCATTATGTTGTTTATAAAAGACAAAAGTCCTTGAATTATAAACGAAATGCAGGGAGTTCCCTGGCAGTCCGGTGGCTCAGATGGTAAAGCGTCTGCCTACAATGTGAGAGACCTGGGTTCAAACCCTGGGTTGGGAAGGTCTCCTGGAGAAGGAAATGGCAACCCCCTCCAGTATTCTTGCCTGGAAAATCCCATGGAGGGAGGAACCTGGTGGGCTACAGTCCCTAGGGTCTCAGAATCGGACATGGGCGACTTCACTTTCACTTTCCCTGGCAGTCCAGTGGTTGGGACTCCGCACTTGCATTGCCGAGGGCCTGGGTTCAATCCCAGTTCGGGGAACTAGAATTCCCACAAGTCGCGTGGCACCGACATAAGAAAAAAAAGATGTGCAAAATTTGTTGCTTGGAATAGATAAATGTAAGATAAACTGATGTAAAAATTAAAAGATAGGAAAAGTAGATCACACTTTGAACAAAAAGAAGGGCATTACAATATTAATAGCAGAGAAGAACTGAAAACAAACCCACATTAAAAAAGAGAATTAATATTGATAAAGAGAACACCCAAATAGTAANAAACTGATGTAAAAATTAAAAGATAGGAAAAGTAGATCACACTTTGAACAAAAAGAAGGGCATTACAATATTAATAGCAGAGAAGAACTGAAAACAAACCCACATTAAAAAAGAGAATTAATATTGATAAAGAGAACACCCAAATAGTAAAGTAATAACAGTATTCATTCAGTCAGTGGATATTTAATGAATACTCTGTACCAGGAACTTGAGATACTGGTGAAGTTTCTGTTCTCCAGACAGTTACATTATGCTGAGAAAGATAAACAGGTTCAGTTCAGTTCAGTCGCTCAGTCGTGTCCAACTCTTTGCAGTCCCATGAACTGCAGCAAGCCAGGCCTCCCTGTCCATCACCAACTCCTGGAGTTCACCCAGACCCATGCCCATCGAGTCAGTAATGCCATCCAGCCATCTCATCTTCTGTCATCCCCTTCTCCTCCTGCCCACAATACTTCCCAACATCAGAATCTTTTCAAATGAGTCAGCTCTTCACATCAGGTGGCCAAAGTATTGGAGTTTCAGCTTCAANCCATCGGAATGGCCTTGATCCCTGTCTCCTGTACAATGTCACGAACCTCATTCCATAGTTCATCAGGCACTCTATCAAATCTAGGCCCTTAAATCTATTTCTTACTTCCACTGTATAATCATAAGGGATTTGATTTAGGTCATACCTGAATGGTCTAATGGTTTTCCCTGCTAGCAAATAAGAAAGAGAGTTGAGAATTGAGTATTTCCTTATAGACTGCCCTCATAGAACTTTTTTAAGGCATCAAAACTGTGTTGGCAACAAGGAGTGTATGTCTTGGTGGAAGGTTTAAGTTTAGAAACTCCAGGTGGGTCTAATGGTAAAGAATCTGCCTGTCAGTGCAGGAGATGTAAGAGTCATGGGTTCGATCCTTGAGCGGGGAAGATCCCCTGGAGGAGGACATGACACCCCACTCCTGTATTCTTGCCAGGAGAATCCCATGGACAGAGGAGCCTGATGGGATGTGGACCGTGGGGTCTGAAAGAGTCGGACGTGACCAGAATCTGAGCATGAGCACTTGTTGATCTAAGAGTTATTCTAGACAAAAGAATTCATCTTCTGTTTTAGTAACATTGTTAACCTCATCTGATTCACCACCCACTGTCCACTTTCTCACCACAGCCCTGCTCCTTTAGTGATAAAAAATGCTCCACTGTACCAATATGCATTCTACAAGTTCTGATTGTGAAAATGCACAAGAGCAGGTGATAACAGTAGCCATTGGGCGTACAGGATAGTGTGTTACTGTGTTAGTCGCTCTGTTATGTCCAACTCTTTGTGACCCCATGGACTATAGCCTGCCAGGCTCCTCTATCCATGGGATTTTCTAGGCAAGAATACTGGAGTGCATAGCCATTTCCTTCTCCAAGGGATCTTCCTAACCCAGGAGATTCACCAATTTCAGAGGTTACAGTATGAAAAAATGCTTATCGTAGAACTGGTAATATAGAACGTTCAGTATAAGCTAAGGGAAAACACAGAATTATGGTCTTCATAAATAATTTTAAGGATCTTTCTTTGACACTAAGATATTGAATAGTTCCTTGGGCAGCCACTCTTTACATCCAACAGCAATGCCTTCATAAGATTCCAGATAGGGATTCTTTCCCAAAGTGAGAATGGGCAGTAACGAAAAGGCAGTGGTCTTTCAAAGAAACAGCAGAATGAGGTCATAAAGAGCCTTCTCAAACAGCTCAGTTGTAGGGGCCTGAAAACGAGCATCTACTAACTGGGTCCCTTTGCCTGCTCCAGATACTTGCAGCTCAGTTTGAAGATCTCTCCCCTAGGCCACCAAGCACTTCAGGGTGGCAGCAGGTTCAGATTCCCACCAGGTTTGACTTTGGACTGTGGGTCATTCTTGAGTAATTCTCCATAACTCAGCCAAGCCAGATTGTGGAGTCTCCCCTTGCAAAGTCATCCTCTTCATTCTGTTTATTGGCAATAATACATGGAGACTACAGTGGGACGTTTTGATTCTCAGAGGTAGGTTTTTTCTCCCTTATTCACTTAAAGCAGTTGTTTTTCTTCTTCGTCAAGAGGTCTGTGGTCTCATAAGAGAGATTTGTTCTCACTGCCTTCCTACTGGAGTTCAAGAAGAAAGGCCAAGAGTCAGTGAAGACTGTTTACAATTGCTAGGACATGAACGCAACCTAGATGTCCACTGACAGATGAAAAGAAGATATGGTACATACATTCAGTGGAATATTATTCAGCCATAAAAATGAGTTTGAGTCAGTTCTAGTGAGGTGGATGAATCTAGAGCCTATTATACAGAGTGAAGTAAGTCAGAAAGAGAAAAACAAATCTCATCTGTTAACATGTATATATGAATCTAGAAAAATGGAATTGATGAACCTATTTGCAAGGAAGGAATGGAGACTCCAATATAGAGAATGGACTTGTGGACACAGTGGGGGAAAGAAAGAGTGAGATGAATGGAGAAAGTAGCATGATATCTATACACTACCATGTATAAAAGCGATAGCTGGTGAGAAGTTGCTGTACAATACAGGGAGCCCAGCCTGGTGCTCTGTGATGACCTGGAGGGGTGGGTTGGGGGNGTGGACACAGTGGGGGAAAGAAAGAGTGAGATGAATGGAGAAAGTAGCATGATATCTATACACTACCATGTATAAAAGCGATAGCTGGTGAGAAGTTGCTGTACAATACAGGGAGCCCGGCCTGGTGCTCTGTGATGACCTGGAGGGGTGGGTTGGGGGGAGGGGAGGGAGGCTCAAGAGGGAGGTGATATGTGTATAATTATGACTGATTTGCATTGTCGTATGGCAGAAACCAACACGACATTGCAAAGCAATTTTCCTCCATTAAAAAAAAATCAGTGACGACATTACGTCTGTGGAATGGTGAGAGGAGAGGCAAGCAGGTGGTTAGGTAAAATGCTCACCTCCTCCAGGGATCCAGGTCTAGAGAGGGCAGGCCTAGACTGGGTTTACAACCATGGGCAAAGCAGCCAAACTCCACCACGGGAAGGTCTTCGCCTTGACAGGTGACTGGGGAATGTGCTTCAGCGTGGACAAGCCAGCAGCATCGGCCCAAGGGTGAAGTCTTATTGAAGTGAGGGCTTGAAGCCAGACGCGGTAATTTTTGAAGGGATGGAGAAAGGACAGGAGATGCAGAAAGATAGGAAACTAGGCCCCTACTTCCTCGCCAACCCCCTAAATATGGATTTGTTGATTGAGAAGCAGGTGCTGGCAGTGATTGTGATATTCAGTACTTCAATACCACTTAAATGCTAATAACAATCATTTTATCTCTCTAATCCTAACCTCTCCCTGAGCTCCATGCTGGTCTATCGAGCTGCCTATTCAACAACTCCACTTGGATGTCTGAAAGATGCCTCAAATTTTATTTTATTAAATTAGATTCTTTTTTTTACTTTTTTCTGTGCTGGGTCCTTGTTACAGTGTGGGGGCTCAAGCTGTCATGGTACATGGGGCTTAGTTGCCCCCCAGCATGTGGGATCTTAATTTCCCAATCAGGGATCGAATACATGTCCCCTGTACTGGAAGAAAGATTCTTAACCACTGGCCCATAAGGGAAGTCTCAGGTCTCAAATTTTAATATGTACAAAACTGAATTCGTGATTAGAACCCACTCCCCACCAAACTTGTGCCTCCTGCTGTTTTATCAGCTCAGTAAACAGCACAGAAATGAACTGTGCATAGCTTTGTTGGAGCCCTTGACTCTTCTTTTTCTTGCGTGCCATGTCTAATTGATAGAGCAGTCCTGAATTATCATGAAAATATACTCTGAATCCAACTATTTCTCACCCCCTCTCCCGTAATGCAGCCATGGCAAGTGCTTCAGGTGATATGCTAGAGCCACACAGGCTTTCTGGCTCTTTCTCACATGCTTCTACTTTGTTTCCATGTCAGGGAATTAATTTCCTCCAGAATACTTCAGTCTGGAATGGTCTTCCCCCAGGGCCTTTCCTTGTTTCCACATTCAACACAGCTCACCACCCCAACACTATATATCCCTCTGCTATATTTTATTTTCTCCATGATTCTTATTCCCCAACATTATGTTGCTGTATTAGTCTGCTTGGACTTCCATAACCAAACCACAGACTAAGTGGCTTAAATAACAGAAATTAATTTTCTCAAGTTTCAGGAGGCTAGAATCCCAAGGTCAAGATGCCCTCGGGGTTGGTTTCTCCTGCAGTCTCTCTTCCTGGCTTGTGGGAGGCTTCCTTCTCAGCATGTCCTCACGTGGCCTGTTCTCTGTGTGTGCATAGAGGGAGAGGTTTAGGGGGTCTCTCTTCCTCTTATAAGGACACTAATCTTATCAGATTAGGGCCCCCCTGTTGTGACCTAATGTAACAGGCATTCTGTCCTTAAAGGCCTTATCTCCAGATACAGTCACAATGTGGGTTACCAGCTTCAAACAAGAATTTGGGGGTGGAGGAAGGCGCCCTTCAGTTCATAATAGTTACATTTGATTGTTTACTGTCTTGCCATTAGAACTCTAATAAGGCAAAGACTGTCTATTTTGATCAGCATGGTATTCCTAGTACATATTAGTTCTTGGCCCTGGTGGGCTTCCAGTGATGACTGTTGACTAAATGAATCATATAATACATGATTGAATGGATAAAGCCTGTGAGTGATATCAACCCAAGTCTCTGGCTTACAATTTCCCCATGTTTGTTACTTTTGTATCTCTCTTTGTATTCCCAGGATGATTATCAGCAGGTCACTGATGAAAGGGGATATAGGTCTTGATTTAGAAGGAATACAAGGTACATTGTTTCTCTGTTTACTCAGAAGACCAGCTTTAAAGGCTTCTTTTCTCAAGGGACCACCCTGGCTGCCCTGGAGATGCCAGACAACCCGCATTCATTCTCATTTGAATTTCTTGGCTGATAATGCAGCCTGAGGATGCTGAGGATGAAAGAAAACTTCAGCAACCACAAAGCAGTTAAGGAGAAAAGGAGTAACTGGTTCTTGGAGGGACAAAAGAGAGGATACAAATTACTTTAAAGTAGGTGACAATTTGAATAAAGGTGCAGATTCAGAGAGATTTTACTTTTAATAAGAGATAGTTAACAGGTTATCTATTTAGGTCCAATACCTTTAGATTAATTTTACCAAAGTAAAAATATCACTTTATTGTTTATGGACAAAATAGTGAATTTTCCTTTACTCCAATAAAGAATTCTGATTAAAAAAAAATACACTTATCTGGTGCCAAGATAAGTTCAGTTTGTTTCTCTGAGTTCCATTTCTGCGACAGTTTGCACTTTTGACACTTTCTAGAACCTTCAGCTGCTTGTAGCATGCTGATGAGTGGAGATCTTTCAAATGGGAACCTTGATTCTCATGGAAAGCCTGATGTTTTGCAAAATGTACCTTGTTGACATGCCAGAAAGGCCTTAAAAAGTAGAGCAGTTCACAAAGAGGGCTTTATGCCTGTCTTTTGGGGCCATGAAACTAGGCTAGGTTTTGTAAACTATGTAAATACTTCAGATTCAATACATTTCATATCTGACATTAACAAGAATTCACAAAAGCTTCTTGCTCATTTGATTGGGTTTAGCAACAGTGTATGTCAAAGAAATGTAAGAGCTGATTTTATTAGTATTACTCTGAGGAAAGGTATGACTGGGAATTGTATTCTTCACAGAGAACCATAATGTTAGACATTTTCTTTGAGGAGTTCAAACCAGCTCGGAACTAGCATGTTTTTAGTTCATGGGGTGGAGATTGAAAGTTTAATTTTCTTGGAATCCCCTGGTGGCCCAGTGGTTAGCTTAGGACCTGGCATTATCACTGCTGGTTCAATCCCTGGTCAGGGAACTAAGATCCCACAAGCTGGGTGGCAAGGTCAAGAAAAGAGAAAAAATAATTTTCTTAACTTTGAGGTCAGGGGCTTTACTCAGTCATTGCCCACAAGTGGGGGAAATGAAATCCCGTAAGGAGACACACTGTACTCCTGTTAGGAAGGAGAAGCCTCAACTGGAACCATAGGAAAGCAGTGTAAGGCATGAACAAATTAAATAATCTGCGAGTGTGGGGGACATTTGAGTGAAAAGGAATACAGGCAGACAAACTGGACAATTTTGCTCCTTTCTTTCTCAACCATTGCAAAATTAAGTTAAACAGGTTTTTCCTCCAAGCACCAAACACTGAAAAGTAAGGACTGTCAGGAGACCCACGGGAATTGGAGTAGTTGAGTCAGATTTTGTAAAGTGTGGGTAAGAGAGAATGAGGGCTTTCCTGGTGGCTCAGGGGTAAAGAAGTTGCCTGCCAATGCAGGAGACACGGCACAGGTTCAATCCCTGGGTCGGGAAGATCCCTTGAAGAAGGGAATGGCAACTTACTCCAGTATTCTTGCCTGGAAAATCCCATGAACAGAGGAACCTGGTGAGCTACAGTCCACAAGGTCACGACATCGGAATGACTGAACGACTAAAACACGCACACTCACACTTAGGCTTACACAGTTAAGTAACAAAAAGAGTTGGACACAACTTAGTGACTAAAAAACAACAACGAGGATGAAGCGTCAATCATTTACTCAGCAAATAATTGTAGAGTGTCAGTTTTATGCAAGGTCTGAGGGGAAACAGACATATTCTTTACTCTGATAAATACAAGATAAATTTTTATCATTTAAATCACAAATACAATCTGGATCTAGAGGATCTAGTTGCACTTGCATTGTTTACTGTCACAGGAGGATTATCAAGGCAGGAGATGGCATTTAACCAAGCCATAATTTCCAATTAATCTTGTTAGTAAACTGTCATTCGCCAGATTTGTGGGTTGCATTAGCTTAAGAAAGGTTAGTGGGGAAAAAAAAGGGTGTCATATATTACCAGGACAAAATCAGTCATTTCCTGTTTTTGCAGGACATTTTGCTGAGTCCCTCTCAGGTGGAAGATGATAACTGAAAATGGTTAACTGGCCAGATGCTCTGTGATTAGAAAGCACTATGGCATATTATGTACAAACATGGACTCTGGAATCTAAACTGATTCAAATGCTGGCTCAGCCAGTTGTAGTTTAGTTCAACTCTTGTAGCCTCATTTTCCTTATCTGTGAGTTGAAGATAGTAATCCTAACTCACAGGTTGTGCACATGGCGTATCTATGGGTTTAGCCTAGTGCCTACTATTCAAAACATGTTCAAGAACTGACAGTTACTTTTATTATTACAAAAGCAGAGTCTGCGTTTCTACCACAGGGGCATGGGGTCAATCCCTGGGTCAGGGAACTAGGACCCGCATGACACAGTGAGGCCAGAAGCAAAAAAAAAAAAAAGCAGAGTCTGGGATACCTTGTTATCTGAAATTCAAATAATGACTCAAGATTGTTCACAGCTGGCTCCTTTGGGGAGTGAAATACTTTCTTGGAGGTGGTTAATGAAAGTTTTTCCAACCAATGATTCATTAAGATGGCTTAAGAACATTAATAACTGTAAATATGAAAAACTAATCTGGGAAAAAGAATGACTTCCGATTTCCTTGACCAACTATTAATATTTTCTAGTCTATGGGATAATATTTGGAGCTCTGATAGAATTTTTAAGTGTTATCACAATCTTTTAAAGCTTATTTATTATCTAGTTTTGGCTGTGCTGGGTCTTCGTTGTTGCAGGTATGCTTTCTCGTCGTGGGCTGTGGGCTTCCCACTGCAGTGGCTTCTCCTGCTGCGGGGCCCAGGCACTCAGCAGTTTCAGTGCATGGACTTGGTTGCCCTGCGGCATATGCAGTCTTCCTGAACCGCGTATTGAACCCAGGTCCCCCACACTAGCAGGTGGAATTCTCAACCACTGTACCACAGGGAAGTCCTTGGATAGAATTCTTAAATGAGTAAGTCGGCTTTTATTGCGATTAAAGACCACTGGAGACTAATTTGCAAACTACTATTTTATTGAGGACGGGGAAGCTTTTAGAATCTATCAAAGTTCATTTATTTTTGGCTGTGCTACTCAGTAAATTGAGATAGTAAAACAGATTTGGCTCCCTGGGTTGTATAATCTAGTTTGCTGTACTTTCAAGTTTGAGTTTTTGCATTCTTTCTTTACAAAATGAAAATTACGTTTGTGATTCAGGCAAATATACAAGAAACTATATTTTGTCTTTAAGGCAAAGCATAATTTAGTCTATTGAAAGGTGCTGGAAAGCAATTTAACATATTTGAAATATATAATGTAGTATATGATCAGACGTCAGAGGTTTATTTCATAGTCTCACAAATGTCTTCCATAGTTGAGACGATTAACATTTCTAGAACTTTCACTTGATTTACTTGCTTTTGATGAACTTTTTCACATATAAAAAGTTCTAAAATTCTTGAAAGTTTACAAGTTGGGTGGATGCAACACACCACAAGCTCTATATTCCATTTGTTAGTAATTTTGCCTTTCTCCTTTCCATTTTGTAAGTTATTTTTTTGTTTGTTTATTTCCATTTCGTTAAGTTCTGAGATTGTCAGGTCAGCCTTTATTTGCTTTGGGTTAGGGTTGTGTTAGCTATTTTGTGCAACTGGGTTAGTAATTTGGCCTGATACGTACTACTAAGTTTAAGCTTTGTCAGAAATCATGTCAGGCCTTTTTTGTATATCAGACTAACTGAAAAGGATAGTTCACCAAGAACTATACACAAAGTTTACTAATCAGTTTAGCCAAGATAATTTGTTGCCNGTGATTAGATTGACTAGTTTTCTGTGATTATGGGTCAGTGTGTCTGCCCTCTGATGCCCTCGCAACACCTACCATCTTACTTGGGTATTATCATTGTTCCACCTTCCTGTAAAGATGAGGTGCTATTTTCCAGATACCCTAATCAGGAAGGCTAGGATGTGTGAAACTGTTCTAAGTGCCTAAGTCAGTAATTCTCAAGCAGAAGAGAATTTATTGAAAATAAAGAGAACCACTCAGAAACATTCAAAATGCATATAATTAGGCTCTGGCATAAAGAATCTGATTTAGCACCCACCTTAATAGCGATTGGGCTTCCTGTGGCTTCCCTGGTAAAGAATCCGCCTGCAATGTGGGAGACCTGGGTTCAACCCCTGAGTTGGGAAGATCCCACGGAGAAGGGAACGGCTGCCCACTCCAGTGTTCTGGTCTGGAGAATTCCGTGGACTGTATATAGTCCATGGGGTCACAAAGAGTCGGACATGACTAAACAACTTTCACTTCAGTTAACAGAGATTCCACTGTGAGAAAGACTTCTCAAAGTCCATTAGGCATATTGTAGGTGAGCTTCTTTTCCTTCCTATTAGGAATTCAGCCCACTTACATGGAAGAATGGCTGCACAATTGAGGCAGCAACAAACAATGTAGAGATCAAAAGATTTCACAGACAACTGATAGGGGACCTGAGATTTCGAGTTATGGAGATACCTGGTCTAGTGCACCTCTCAAAGAAGTTTAAGCTGTTAGTCAAAACAGAAGACATAATTTTAATTATAACTTCTATTTTTAAGAATCTTCTGTAGTAAACAATTCCAATATAGTTTTCCAGAATTCCCCCCCCCCAACTCTTACAAAATAAAGAGTTTGGCTTAAATATCCTCAAAGTGTTTTTTTGACACTAACCTTTCACAATTCTAACTCTCTCCTCTTATACCTATAATATAAATGAGAAGGTAAATGTTTGT
>SJYA01001718.1:8899-119209 GCA_006410615.1 Neotragus moschatus | reverse complement strand
AGGTATATGTTTGTCTTGATATAATAAATATAATTTTATAATTTATTAAAGAAATACATTTTAATGGCTTTGGTCTCTGATCTTATTATGTCAGTAGGAGACAAGGGAAGTATTAGGAAAATAAACTAATACTTATTGGGAACCTGGTGTTGAGAACTGGGGCTAGGCTTTTTAAAAATAGAGAAAATTAATACACTGATACAACCACCTTATGAAGTAATAAGCAGTCTCTCTACAAAAGAGGAAGCGAGGCTGGTAATGGTTAACTGCTCTGTCCAGGATCACATAGTTAGTAAGTCAGAGTATCTGCGCCTAAATGTGGATTCAAAGTACATGTTATTACGGTGTGTGCTGCTTCCTACTACTAAAACGTACAGAAAGCCTTCCAATAGTCAACTGTTCACCTTTTCTCAAACTAAAATATCTTTGACCAGACTGCTTAAAAGGAAGAAAAGTAAAAAATTTTATGGCTGCTTTTCTGTCCTTATTTAGACATGTATACCCAAAATACAACAGGATGATGTGTGAAACAAAGTAATGGAGAAAATAAAGAAACTGAATAACCTGCCATTGACTACATGACAACACTGCTTGTGGACAGTTTATCCACTTTAAAATAGATACTGTGACGTACAGTTGTCCAGAACTAAAATCTATAGTATACAGTAGGCAAGTACAAAGGACAGCCAGCACAGTGTGCTTTGTTAAGATATATCATTCTAAGTCAAAAGGCAAGAATGATTTTACTGTCTATACCAGGTACATATTTTCGGGGAAAACACACTCATGTCAAGGAGATATGATACAGATAGAAACAGATAAAAGTTCTGAAAGAGAAGCAATCTACTGCAATAAGAGTCTTTTGAAGTTAATGGAGGAAAAGAAAATTTACACATGAGGCTTCACAGTGTGCCCAGTTTCTGGTTTAATACCTGGCAGAGAGCAGTTGCTAAATAAAAATTTGCTGAAAGGATTTCAGGCACTAGAATTTACATATTTAACAGTCTTCTCATTTAAACAACCTATCAATTTCTTTCTTCATTATCTACTAGCTATATATAATTTACATAATAAATCTATTATTTAAAAACTTTCAATAGGTACAACAATTATATGACATTTCATTAGGATGAACTCTAAATTGCTTGGACAAGATTTATTTTGGAACCACATTATCCAAGCAAAGAAAGACAATCAGTTCCTAAGACACAACAAAAATGAAAAAGGTGAGACAAATGTCTGCCTTAGAAGTTTATCAATAACTTCTTATATACACATATATATTCACAAAGTGGTTGAGAGTCCTTTTATACAATCCTTTATATAAGGTCCAATGACTGAGAGCTCTGTAACAGGACAATGGTCAGACAATCATCATGACTTCCAACGGTTTTTTCCCTCCGACTTTGTTATCCTTTAGTTGGGGAGAGAAAGAAGTCCATTTTCATCTGCTGTATCTAAGATTTTACAGATCACTGGAGATTCAACCTAAAGAACAACGATAATAAAACCATTTTAAAGTTGCTAAGCTGAATACTTTATTCAGTATTCTGCTGAATGAATACATATAAATTTGGTAAATGTATGTGAGTCCTTCTTTTGGATAAGTCATCCAATGTTATTTCTACAAAGTGAATTTTTTAGAATACAATTTTTAGTCATCCATATAAAATGCTAGATAGGTAAGTAGTTATTTTTATCTTTAAGTAAAAGATATAAGAAAGAAAAGGAGTAAAGGGTAAGAATAAGAGAGAAATACATAGCTAGGTCTTATATAACAAAATGTAGAAGAATATGGCAAAATAATCGGTTGTACCATTCAAGAAAAGGGTAAAGAAAAATGGCCAAAGATGGGCCAGGTGTTAAAATGATCAGATTTAAGATAATGATAATAAATATAATGGAGGAAATTAGAGGAAATAAGTGGAAAACAGACAATATGTGTGAATAGATGGGGGATTTTAACAGAGAAAACCATAAAAAAAAAACTGAAGAGGAATGTTAGAAATGAAAAATATAGCAGAGATAAATTCATTCAGAGGTAGACAGGACACAGCAGAGGAAAGAATCAATGAACTTGAAGATAGTTCAATAGAAAAGATGTGACCCAAACTGACACAAGAAAAAGGTAAGAATAAGATAAAAAAAGATTTGGGGACAACTTGAAATTAGCATGTTTTAATCCGAGTCCCAGAAATAGATGACGGGCAAAATTTTTCCAAAACTCAGACTCAATGCTTAGGAACTTGGCATGTTAAAAAATTTTATAAATTATACCTCAATAAAAAAGATTTCAATTTTTACAGAGGTGATATGAGGGCTATATTAGATTCTGGAGACTACTGAATGTCCTTTCTAGACTTAATGCTAAACATTAAAATGTGGCCCCAAACTGAATTCCTGAGTATTAGTTTTTCACTTACCCCGAGGATATACTGACAAGAGTGAGGCTCTAGCATATATACAGTNAGATTTCAATTTTTACAGAGGTGATATGAGGGCTATATTAGATTCTGGAGACTACTGAATGTCCTTTCTAGACTTAATGCTAAACATTAAAATGTGGCCCCAAACTGAATTCCTGAGTATTAGTTTTTCACTTACCCCGAGGATATACTGACAAGAGTGAGGCTCTAGCATATATACAGTGACAGCATGAGGAGAATCTGATTCTTTACACCTAAAACAGAGAGTATTTTAAGCTATTGCCCAAACCACACAAAATTATTTTTTTTTCTTTTCAAGGATAAAAATATCTTGTAAGTGGTTCTGTACAATTAATAATTGAAATAGCCTAATTTGATAATAATTATTAAAATAATAACAATTACAATTATGATTTTACTATCTTACAATAAAACTATTTTGTGAAAAATTTGTATTATTAATAAATATAATTACCTATAATTATATCTTATATAAACTTTTGCCCATAGGAAGCAAATTAAAGAGAAAGGCATAAAGCATGATTTGATGGTCTAACTTACTTTAGTTTTANTTATTAAAATAATAACAATTACAATTATGATTTTACTATCTTATAATAAAACTATTTTGTGGAAAAATTTATATTATTAACAAATATAATTACCTATAATTATACCTTATATAAACTTTTGCCCATAGGAAGCAAATTAAAGAGAAAGGCATAAAGCATGATTTGATGGTCTAACTTACTTTAGTTTTACAGTCACCTGTCTTGGTTTGTCAGTAATATCACAAATATCTCCATTTCCATAAAAATGTGACACCATCCTGAGTCAGAAAAACAAACAAATTTTATTAAACTAGAACTTCATTCATTCAAAGTAACTTTAATGGGTAGGGTGAGAAGATGGTTAGAGGGCTCAATTTTGCATTAAGTAAAAAAATCCAACTATATTCCTTAAAAATATATATTTTAAGGTTATTCACAGAGAAAGTCTTTNACAAACAAGTTTTATTAAACTAGAACTTCATTCATTCAAAGTAACTTTAATGGGTAGAGTGAGAAGATGGTTAGAGGGCTCAATTTTGCGTTAAGTAAAAAAATCCAACTATATTCCTTAAAAATATATATTTTAAGGTTATTCACAGAGAAAGTCTTTCAGGTTCTATAGAATATCAAATTGAGATACTTCTTAGTGGTTTAATTAATAAGAATGATGATTAATAACTTGCATATTATTTACTTATATACAAATAATTAAGGTTAAACTGCTTTTTAAAAAGTTTTCTTTTAAAGTTAAGCACTTCCCCAGCTCTTCTTTTCCCCTACCCTGAATATTGTTTGCTTTGTCAGTTTTCCCTTCTTCCTACCCTCCATTTAGCTGCACTCCTTAAAATAATGTAATGCAGAAGTAAGAAGGTGAAGCCTATGCTATGCTATAAATTCCAAAGAGCAGGAACTAAACAAAAGTTTAATTTTGTTAGCCTCATACTTCTGTGCTTCAATACTTGTTGCACATGATACCATGAGCTACTTTCACTTGAAAAACATAAATATTTAAAAAATTGATCTGTTTAGTACATTAATACGTAAATGCCTATCTCTTAACTTTGCTAATTTTGATTTTGGTCAGTCCAAGAAGTAAGTACATTCTAAAAACAGATCTCTCAATACCATCTGTGCTAGGAAGGACAAAGTTAACATCTGAGAAGGAAAAAGAATGAATGATTTAATATCACTGGGTAATATAAGAAAAGCTAAAGCTTAGTTATTCTTGGGTAAGAAGAGATTAATTTCCTTCTGCTATAATAAGATATATCTAATAGCCCAAAGAAATATTGAAGTAGTTTCCAAAAAAACATTGTTTAACTATTTTCAACCATTACTGCACAATGGTTAAATAACAAAGGAGAANTCTGAACCTCAGTTCCCTAACCTGTTAAGATGGGTAATAATATATCTTATATGCTGTTGTAAGGATTAAATAATAGCTGTAAGGACTCAACTGTTTACTCGCTAAGTCTGACTCTTTTGAGACCCCATGTACTGTAGCCCACCAGGCTTGTCTGTCCATGCGATTTCCCAGGCAAGAATACTGGAGTGGGTAGCCACTCCCTTCTTCAGTAAAGATTCAATACATGTTAATAATTGTGATTGTGATTTGAGTTCAGAAGAAAGGTCAGGGTTGTAGATGTATATTTATAATACACAGGCATGGAAATGTGAGTTGAAAGAATGGTCGTGGATGAGCTTACTTAAGGANCACTCCCTTCTTCAGTAAAGATTCAATACATGTTAATAATTGTGATTGTGATTTGAGTTCAGAAGAAAGGTCAGGGTTGTAGATGTATATTTATAATACACAGGCATGGAAATGTGAGTTGAAAGAATGGTCGTGGATGAGCTTACTTAAGGAGACAATGTACAAAAAGGAGAAAGGACCTGTGAACCAAGGGAACGGTAACATTTTAAGAAGCAGGAATTAGAGAAAAAGTTAGTAGACAGGAGAAGAGAACCAGTGAGAATGAACTGAAGCAAAGAAAGGAGAAAAAGTTCAAGCTTCAAATGTTCAGCTAAGATCAAGTTATGCACATGTCTAGCAAATTTAGAACCAAAGACAGTTGTTGATCTTAGTAAGAACCATTTAAGGAGAATGATAGAATGATGGTTTGATAATAAATAGCAATGAGTTGAAGAATAAATAAAGTATTAGGAGATGGGCTGTAGTCTAATTTTTCAAGAGGCTTAGCTGGGAAGTTCAGTTAACTAGATGAAAAATTTAACTGAAATGAACAGGATGCCAAACTTTAAAATATTATGGAATCATGAGTGTAAGAAAATGCTAAAATAGTTTCTGGGAAGTACTAGAATAAGGAAAATTAAAATCAAAAGAATTGGAATTGACAATTTTGAGTCAGGAAAATAAATTACTATTACCATACCACAGAAATCATTAAATACTGATATATGCTATGATTTTTGGAAATGGAAGCACTGAGAAAATACTGTTAGATAATTCTCATACCTCTTTGTTTCTCCTAAAAGGCACCCTTAGTATTTCTTCCTGTTGTTCCAACTGCCTCAGGGTGAGAGGTTTAAACGGCGATCCTGGTAGTGACTGGCAAAATATGTCATTCACAGGAGATGCTCTGAATCTGTTCAGTGAGAATAAAGTGTTAAAGCTAAGCATACAACATTTTAAATCATGTGTGCATTTCATGTTTAAAATATTAAATCCACATCCTACCTATATTTAGGATGATTGCACAAGAGTGGTGTCAAAATGACAACTTCATATTCACAAGTTGTAACTTCAGCTACTGAAAGAATTTCATGCTTAGATTCAGGATGACATATGTACATCACAGTACTTGATCTGGGCCGGTTCTGTTTCAAACTACAAGGTGTACCATTTCCCATTCCCACTGGATAGTAGGGTGTCATCTGACCTTCGATATTTTTAGTGGGAATCTTAAAAAAAGAGTATAAGACAGACTTTTCATTAGAAATAGAGGTGGGGTGAGGATGGGAGAAGCACTTATTCTGAAAGGAAGAAAACTACATTTTATTTATAAACTAACATTTATTTAATATAATGGTAACACTTCCATAAGTGGTATTTTCTATAAGCTCTCCTAATGTTCTTTTGGTTCATATTCTTACTTGAATATATACATATTTTCAGAGCTAATTTAATACAGCGTAAAAGGAAATTTTTACTTGGTGCTAAAATTAAGATGTACATTTATGTAAAGGATTACAAAGACAATTAATGTGAATTATCTTCAATAGTTACAAAGAAAGAGACCAGGATAAAATACAGAAACTTCCTTTACTAGGCTGGTCAAAGCTTTCTTCACTAAACCCTCAGTGGATGCCTGTGTTAGAATTTAGATTCTAGAAATCTGAAGTTTGATTCGTCAAAAAGTGGGGCTACACAGTTAATACTATCTTCTAAAACAGAAATCTAAATATTACACTGATTCATCAATCTGGTTACTCTTCTTTCCTTTTATTAACAGACACCCTTCTCAGCATATAAACTCTTAAGTAAATCTATTCAAGGCCAACAAAAGATAAATGAAGACATTTTTACGGAATGGGAGAATAAAGGACATCATCTCAGAAGACAAGGATTATTAAGGAGTTAGCTCCCACACTTTTATTAACAAACACAAGAAAAATTACATGGACGGGCTTTAAAAAGATGTTGTTAACAGTATCTCCAGCAAGCTCTTTGGAGGCAGGGAGCTTATCATGTATCACTTTGGTACCCTGTCAGTGCTATATCCAAAACAGGAAATAAATAAAAGATTCTAGAGAGAAATATTTTGAGGTTTCCTGTATGCTGTTTTCATGCTAATGTCTGGAATTAGGAAATCCTGGGTTCAAATCTCATCTCTGAATTCACCAGCCTTATGACTTTGACCCAGTTTCAGTTTTTGTCATTTGTAAAACCAGAATAATAATACATACTCAAAGGCTATAGGGAGAATTGAGCATTACTCTTCATTATATGTCTTGCACAGCATCTGGCTTATAAACTGGGGCTCAAAAATGTGAGTACTTCTTCCCTTACCCTTTTCCTCCTCTTCCTTTATCATTTCACACTTTGAATTCCATCTTGCTATCCTCCAGAGCCAAAATATTTAGAGATAAATATTTTATCTCAAAGGTAGTCTGTGAAATTAAAACCTTTTAAAATAGCAATGCTATGTGTGTCTATGCATAGCTAATCAATTTCTCCAAAGTCATCTTTTTAAATTACAGGCACCCCTTTTAAGTAATTTGTAAGACTTTTTGCCATTATACTTTACTTCTAATAAAAGTATCATTACGATATGAAACCATTTGTAGGAATATTCTCCAACAGTAAGTTATTTAACTTTATGGAAATTTTAAGGATTCAGAAGTCATTCCTTAAACCACAAGGGCACTTAAAATTGTAATTAATCACCCTAAGGAATTGTTCTTTTTTAAACAATTCTACTTTTCAGTCATCAATTATGCATTCAGGTTCAATAAACATTCATGAAAGGGCTAGATTATATCTGGCATTCTACTTTGCACTGCAGAGTAAAGAGATAAAAGACAGTCCCTGTTTTTAAGAAGCTTGCAGTCTTGTAGCTTGTTATTTACACATACAGTTTATCTGTCTTACCCACAAGAGATAGGATTCAAACAAAAGAAAAAAAATGTAAAAGCTCCTATTGTAACTGTTTGCAATAGACGGAAAGAACCACCACTAAGCACAGAAGTGATATAATGCTATTACAGAAACTTTCCCAGACACATCTTTGATAAATTCATTTATTTTTGTATGATCTTAAAAGTAAATAAGAACAATATAGGATATCTTTTGCAGAAAAACCTAACAGATTGTAAATTTTCTTTGACCAAATCCTTTGAGGCATTTAATAAGACAGTTAAAGAACACCTGGCTACATTCTGTCAATTAAGTTACATAAATTGTGTTTAGCTGTTCAGAGTAAAAAATCACCAATTATCACTTGCCTCTTTCGATTTTTCCTCTTCTTCTGCTTCTTGTTCTGTGGATTAATACAAAAGTAAGTATAAATAATGAGTGGTAATTTATATACAAGACATAAAATGACTAAGTTTTCAATTTGTAACCTTAAACTTCTTTCTAAAGAAGACAAAGCATACACGTAATTTTTATCTTACTACTTTGAGCTAGTTTTCTTGAAATGGTTTCTTTTGAAAGAACAGTCATTTATTCATTTTATCTTTATCTAGGAAATAGTCTACTTGAGGCATAGAAACTGGTCAAAAGTTTTCTTCTAAAATGTTTTTATCTCAGTGAAAGGTTTATTCTTAAATGAGTTGGCCAGTTTGAATAATAGAGATTAACAAAAACATTTCATAATTTGAGGGATATATCTACATGTCTATTTCCATATATAAAGACTTTGTTTAAACCAAGAAAGACCTAACACTATATAAATATAACACTGACATGTATATCTCACCAGATTTAAAAATTTATTAATAGGTAGGAAAAAAAGCAACAATGTTAAAGCAAAAAATAATGAAAAGATCTCTTTGAAAAAGTTTTCTAAGGCATTGTTTAGAAATTTATTTAAGTGTTTTACAATTCATAAAGTGTGCAGCAAGATCTTCTCTTTTTTAATCGACTGGCTGCATCATGTGGCACGTGATATCTCAAGTTTCCTGACCAGGGATTGAACCTGTGCCCCCTGCCCTGGAAGCGTGGAGTCTGTAACCACTAGACCATCAGAGAAGTCCTTCCCACAAGATCTTTTAAATTCCAATTTGAATATATACTTTAAACCAAATATTAACATTGTTACTAAATCACTCTGTAGAAACAAACCTTTTTCGGATAGAAGGTTCTTAGCCAACATATTTCCAAGGTAGTACTCATGAATATTTACTTTCTATATTAAAAAAAAATAATAATGTAGTAAGTATTTTGCAAATACATTTTTAAAGAACACAAATTAAAAAAAAAAATCTCATTATTACAGTCTTCATTTTATAATGTCCCATATTTCATAGTTTGAAGAAAAAAAGTACCTGACCACTTTCTTTCTCTTCATGGTACTGCCGAATGTGTTTTCCGTGACATACTTCATAAGTCCAGTAAGACTCAATCTAAGAGAGATGGATGTATACAAAAGCCACATAACTCAACTGAATTACTTTTCGATATTTTAAGCAACTGAGTAGATTTCTCCCAAGATTTCGAATAAACTTTCATTAAATGAAAGTTATTACTATGCCTCAGAAAATATAAAATTTCTGAAGCCTATTCACTGTTTTCACTAATTAGATAAAGCAAAAATTCTATGAGGCAAATAGGTCTACACCTGGGGTCTGTAATAAACACCCAGCCAAGGGACCATTTTCTACACAGCCTAAAAGATAACAATGAGCACTTTTTATTAAAATTGTATGTAAAGAAACTTTCGTTTTAAACATTCAGCTTGGTAAGTGATATATTTGATAAGTGATACTACCGGGTGCTTGCTGGGTGTTTCCTGTATACAATACTATACAGGAATTTAAATTTTCAAGGGTTTATTGGCTGCTGGAAATTTATTTTCTAATTATCAAGTGAACATAAAATACATACTCTGTAGGAGCAACTGCTTTGTTTAAATAGGGGCTCCAACAGCTCTCTTGGATTCGGGCCTTTATAATCCTTTTCTTCTTCCTATGAAAGAATTAAGAGTTTAATATCATTATTCGGGAGCTTTCTTCAACTCTGCTGTTTAGGTATTAACTCATTGGTCAAATCACAAATGCTTGGAAATAAAAGGGGAAAAAGTCAAAAGATTTAATAAGATCCTATGGTATGCCATTTCTTTCAAAAGAATTGAAATATATGCAGCAACATGGATGGACCTAGAGATTTCTATATTGAGTAAAGTCACACAGAGAAAGATAACTATCATATGGTATTGCTTATATGTGGAATCTAAAAAAATGGTACAAATGAACTTATTTACCAAAAAGAGAGTCACAGATGTAGAAAACAAACTTATGGCTACCAGGGGGAAAGGTGGGGAAGGGAGCTAAACTGGGGGATCAAAATTGACATATACAAACTATTGTATATAAAATAGATAACTGTTAATACTAAGGACCTACTGTATAGCACAGAGAACTCTATTTAATACTCTGTAATGGACTACATGGGAAAAGAATCTAAAGAAGAATGTACATATGTAATGTATAACTGATTCACTTTGCTATATACCTGAAACTAACACAACACTGTAAACCAACTATACTCCAATTAAAAAAAAAGAACTGAAGTATAAAACACAGAGCCATAGAAAAATCTTCAATTCTTCCTTCTCTTAGAAAAGTATCAGTTTCCTGAATAATTCTTATACACCTACTTGAGAATTTCTAGCTATAAACATCTCGAATAGTTAAATCTTACATAGTACACTGGAAAGTTTTAAGATACTTCTCAGTTTTCTAATTTTACATTTCAGACTTGAATGCCATAAATATGTGTATAATTGTGTATGTGTGTATTTGTGTCTTAAGGTTTAAAATAAAATGAGATAGCTGTCTTTCATAGATCTTAAATCTGAACAAAACTTAAGAAAGCACTTGAGTTTAATACTTCCATTTTAGAGATTGTGAAAATATTCTGTAATTAGCTCAAAAAATTTATTGAGTGGAGGAATTGAGTTTCAAATTTGTTCAAGGTTCCACAGCTAACTATAGCCTATACCTCAGCCTCCTGGCTCCTAGGCTGGTGTCCTTTCCATTTTACCATGCTGCCTCTGTTTCATCTTGAAAGAAGTCATTGCCTTAAAGGATGGATAAGAGGCAGTTAGCGCATTTTAGGAGGAAGAAACGGGCAAGAGCTAAGGTAATGAGAAAGTACAAGGTACCTACAGATTTATTTACTAGCAGTTCTTTATTAAAAAATGTCACATATACATACTCTAAGAATTCAGGAATAATGTGATTACTATTTTTATGGTAAGACAGCATTACCGAGAAACCTGTCACTCAATTTTAAAGTATGCAGTTGCAATGTTTTAAATAAATGTTTGGTAACAGAAATTATTAATGTATTTACAAGAACTTACCTCGTCCCCACTTGCCACAAGGGGAAGAATGCATTTATATTTTTCTTTATGTGTAGTTGTCATGATGACATAATTATCTTCTTTATACAAAACTCCAGTTGTAGGCTAGAAATAGAACAAAAAATGTACATTATTTTATCTGATTAAACTAAACTATAATTTATCATTTCAACATAGGATTTTCAAACATATTTACTTCCAAAGGCAGGAAAAAAGTCTACATATTTTTTAATGATAAAATGAAGATAACAGACTTTTTCTTGGTGTTACAATGTAACAGAAAAAAAGGAACAAAATATAGTTTGGAGTATAACAGAAAAAAGGAAAAAAAGTAGTAATGCAACAGACTGAAGTTATAATATGGATTAAAAAGCATTTAGAGGCAGTGAATGTTCACGGATACACCATCACTGAATACTTATTACCACCTATATGTGAGAGTCTACAGCACCTTACAAACGTACTCTCAATTCTTTTTGATGGGACATCTGAACCTAAGATAGTGCAGTAATTTTCATATTTGGGTAACATACGGATAAATTCGGAGAAGGCAATGGCAACCCACTCCAGTACTCTTGCCTGGAAAATCTCATGGATGGAGGAGCCTGGTAGGCTGCAGTCCATGGGGTCGCTAAGAATCAGACACGACTGAACGACTTACTTTCACTTTTCACTTTCATGCATTGGAGAGGGAAATGGCAACCCACTCCAGTGTTCTTGCCTGGAGAATCCCAGGGAGGGGGGAGCCTGGTGGGCTGCCGTCTCTGGGGTCGCAGAGTCGGACACGACTGAGTGACTGAACTGAACTGAACTGATGGATAAATTACTATGAATCTTCTGTGCTAATTTAACTTTGCTAGTATGTATAAGGTGAATAAGCATGGATGTATTCTGAGAAAAAAACAAACCAAAAAACCTTATAGAAATCAAGTTTGGAGTGGGCCAGCCGAAAGGTGTAGTTTGCTGACTCATGGTATATATCAACAAGACTATCGTTAAAGTGTTCTACAGTATAAAACCAAACAAATTCACAAATCAAAAAGAACTAACACAATTCAAATGAACATTTCAATTACTATAACTGGTATTATTTTACAAAAAATAAATCTCTGCTTTGTGACAGAAAATATGTCACTAACTACTAAGGCAGATGGAGAAGGAAATGGCAACCCACTCCAGTATTCTTGCCTGGAGAATTCCATGGACAGAGGAGCCTGGCAGGCTACAGTTCATGGGGTCGCCAGAGTTGGACACGACTTAGCGACTAAACCACCACCACCACCACCACCACCACTAAGGCAGAAGCTTTCAAAGTCTATGAGCAGTATTCTGTGGCAATTCAGCTCTCTCTTTTCTCTTCTGACAGTAGATAAAATCACTAAACTATTTGGCAATCCTTAGTAATGAAAGAACCACTCTTATTACAGACCTCTACTCTTTCCTCAATTTAACAAAACAACTCTTAACTATAATAAAACCGGTAGTACTTGAAACCTTAAACACAAATAGAAATCAGGGCGATGTTTTCCCAAGATAATAAAGCAAAACAAAAAACAGCAGTAAATACTGATTGTATTAGCTATATGATAGTACCATTTGAGCCCTTTACATTATTATCTCATCAATGCTCAAAACAAGCATTGTACCCATTTCACTGAAAAGGAAACTGAAGCCCAGGGCTTAAATAATTTGTCCAAGGTAACATAGTTAGTAAACAGCACAGCCCAGAGAAGAAACCGAGCACACTGGTTCCATATTCTGTGTGCTCTTAACTGTTTTAACATATTTGAATGAATTTGGTTTTAACATATTTGAATCAATTTCATTAACATTTTCTTAGATTACTATACAGTGTGTGCTTGCATGTTAAGTTACTTCAGTCGTGTCCTGGACTATAACCAAGGATTTTTATTTAAAAGAACATTATAAGTGAAGACTGGAATCAAAGAGATTTGAAAGTGAGAGTTGCAAAGCCAAATTTATGATAAAGGGATCCTTAGAAACATTTATTCAGTTTAGCCAACAAACTGCTGTTAAGACATAACATTTGTATCTTTTGGTATTTTTCAGATATAGTCTGAATATATAATGGTGAGTTGTACAAAGAATGACTCACATTCATTTAGCTAGCAATAGATGGCTTGAAGTTTTGTCAAATCATTCCTGTACTGCAGTGAAGGCGAACAGTAGCATATGACTTAAATGCATTCCTCTCTATTTGTGAAGTACCTGCAATCTAATGTTCAGAACTGGATTAAATAGCAACACTGACTCATTTACTAAAACGTTCAGAACAGTGCTAACAATGGAAAAAGAAACTGCCTGTTTGGAACCACAGCAAAGAAAGACAATTCTTTCTTTGTAATTAAAACTATAATCTTGCATTTTATGCCTATATGATGAAATTTATTCCTTGTTTTTAAGATTTAGGTAAAAGGTAACAGAAATAGAAACCATCCCTATTCTTATTTGAAGATTTGTTGTTGCTGTAAAGATTTGTTTTTCATTAGTTTAGGAAAGGCTGCTGCTGCTGCTGCTGCTAAATGGCATCAGTCATGTCCGACTCTGCGACCCCATAGATGGCAACCCACCAGGCTCCTCTGTCCCTGGGATTCTCCAGGCAAGAGTACTGGAGTGGGTTGCCACTGCTTTCTCCATAGGAAAGGCTACTTTCCTCTTCAATAGAACAGACCAAATAACATTTCTTCTATCTGAAAACTCTTTGCAGAAATAGTGTATCATTTATTGGGATCACAAAGGAAACATTTTTAACAAATTTTACCCAACTTTTTAATAATGGAAATTAGAGGCGAAAAGTTAACTTTTTGTGCTTTTTTAACTTAAAAAAATTTCTGATCAACTAAAATGCTTCCTTTTGATATTGTAAAATAGGTTTTTACTTAAAAAAATGAATTCTGAATGCACATAATCACAGTGTTTAAAAAAACACTGTTTTATATAACTTGACACCTTAAAGTATGTCCAGTGTAAGAGGCAATAGTAGCGATATGATAAAAATCAGATTTTAATATAATGAGACTAATCAAGGAGGGGTGTAGTTTTCAAGATTAAGGAACTTGAAAAGTATCTTGGCAAGGGTGAAATTTCTAATGCCTGACACAAGTCTGGAGGAATTAAGACAGAGGATGAGAAAGAAAGCTATCCTGGAGAATCTGTAAAATAAATTCAGTGGCACAACTTGTTAACATATAGGACATGATTCAAACCACGCAGATGGTCACCATTTCCCTCAAATGTAGCGTTTGTTTCCAAATGGGAATACATTTCTGTATTAGCAAAAGAAGTTGACAGAAAATTAGACTTATTTTGCAGTTTTCCTTTGGAGATGTTCATGAATTCTGTGTGAAGTAATGAATAATTGAACATTTTAAAGACACAGAGATGATGTTTCAGAAGGAAAATACACACAAAACCAAAACTTACTGCTAAAAACCAGTAAAGAAAGAATATCATAATCATTAGTTATTGGAAACATTAAAAAAGTATATATTTTTGGCATTTGATAATTTTTCTAAGTAAATTTGAATGATGATGTATCATTTTGATATATCTGAATGGCAAGAGAATATAAAGCACAGAAGAGTTTCAAAGACTGAAAAAACCTGAGATCTTTTAATCCAGTCCCTCTCAATTTCAGGTGGTAGAGAGATAAAGGATCTTTATCCTAGTTCATTCAGCTGCTTAGTTACACACAAATGTCCATCCAACTGGCATATAAAACAAAATGACAGTGCCAGGTGTAGAGGGCTGTAGTTTCAATTACACAAAGTAGGGAAGTGAAGCCTTGAGATTAAGAAAATATTAAAAAAAATCAGATCAATGATAATGGTTCTCGAGGCTTATTTTTGCGGGAGGGCCATAGGCCTTTTGCTAAGTCATAGGAAAATGTCTCTAGGTTTTTCCCAAAATAACTAAAACTTAAAAAAAAGGAAAAAAATTCTTCTCAAATTTTCAAACAAGGTCATCTTAGATTATGCTTTATTGTCAAATAAAAATAATTAAAAACAAAATTTCAAAATAAAATTGTTAAGATATAGGAAAGGTTGGTCCACCATACATTGAGATCCTTTTCCATAACCTTTCGCAGCCAGCAAACAACAGTGCCAGAAAGAAAACAGAATGGTTTGGTAATAACTTCTAAAAAGCCTAGTTTTAGTCATCTGCAAGGCAATGGCACCCCACTCCAGTAATCTTGCCTGGAAAATCCCATGGACAGAGCAGCTTGGTGGGCTGCCGTCTATGGGGTCGCACAGAGTCAGACACGACTGAAGTGACTTAGCAGCAGCAGTTATCTGCATATAGGTCAGTAAATTTTTAGGGCCACATATTAGCATGCCTTTTTTAATTAAAAAAAAAAACCACATTGATGTAGAGTAAAAAATTTTAATGACCACATTCTTTAAACATCCGCCAAGTTCATGCCTAGTGTACTCTTCAGAAATAATCACAGAGGTTGGATATTCTCATCTCCCAAGTTGTAGATGACTTATAACAAACTTTTATATAAATATTTTAATATATTAGTATTTTCTGAATAAGAAACCTACTGTATAGAACTGGGAACTCTCCTTAATGCTCTGTAATGACCTATAGTGGAACAGAATCTAAAAAAGAGTGGATATATGTATATAGCGTATATATGTTAACTGATTCAGTTTGTTGTACAGCAGAAACTAACACAACATTGTAAATCAACTATACTTCAATAAAATTTAATTAAAAATATCTCCTGGCATTAATGCAAAGACAAATTGGCTTCCCAGAGAAATATCTATTTAAATTTAAAAATCACTGAACTATCAGAATGGAAGAACTGAAAACAGAAAAGAGAAACAAACCAGGTGTGAAATATTAGCTAAAACCAACACCAGCAAATAGAAATCTGGGTTGTGGAAATGACATCCCTCATCCTGGGACATTCTGTACTGACAAGACAGTATCACATACTCATGTTTTAGTGATATAGTAACAGGATAATATACTAAAATAGTCTTCCAAGTAGAACGACTGCAGATAATAGGAATAAGAATAACAAAAAAAAAAACTTTTCAGGGGCAGGTGGGCTGTTACATTTTCCCTGATTTCCATTTTAAATAAATGAATTAATTACCATACGGTAAGTATCACAAGAGCCTATTTTTTATTGGCTGACAATGGATAGGAAGACTTCTCGGAAGTCCACTTCCCAAAGGAAGGACTGCAAATATTCATTACTACTTCGAGGTTATAAAAACGTTTATCAGAGTAGGAAAACTGACCATAAAATCTCATGTTCTGGAGTTTTAAGTAACGGTTATAATACATCAAAACTGTAAAGGGGAGTCTGCATAGTGTCGTTAACATCTCACTGGCCAAACAGCTCTTTCTCAGAGACAACTTTGAAGGTAAAAGAGCTGTGCGGTATGTGTATACTGTGCATATACGAGAGAGAAAACGACTATGAGAGGGAACTCATATCCACAGTACAACTGATTGTGTAGGAAGGATGTGTGTAACACTCCCTGAAGGAGAGAAGGTTGCTGGTGGAGGAAGAGCTGCAGGTTGACTTGCCAGAGAGAAAACAGATGTGCCTGACGTGGTTCTACAAAAGCTGCTTCCACAGGAGGGGAGTGTTGGTAAACTGGAGAGACAGATTTCTTTAGAAGGGAGAACAGATGACCGCTGGATCCTGAATGTGTAGGCATGGAGGCACATCCACAGAACGTGTTTGACAAGCACTTGCTGTATGAATGAACGAACGCGGGGTTAACGAGGCTTTGGACTAGGAATGAAGCATGCGCCTGCAGAGGAGGTTCTAGGGGAAAAAAGCGTAGAATACCGAGAGAAGGGGCTGAACGCTTGAGTGCCAGGAAGAAAAGAGATGGCTACCGGGTTCGCAAGGGCACTGACCAGAGAGAACTCGGTGCCGGGCCAGTTGACTCGGAAAGGTATGTCATCGCTGAGCTGGGGTAGCGCTCGGCCGCCTCCGGACGCCTCCAGGAGACCGCAGAGGACCAATAACACCGGCCCGCCTGGGACCAGACTCCGCGCGCCGCCGCCTCCTTCCTCCATCCTCCGCCGCCAGTTCTCCAGCCGCCGCCACAGCCTCCTCGGCCCACAGAGGAGAGGAGGGGGAGGAGGAGGAGGCGGCGGCGGGACTACCAAGCGTCCAGGGAGCCCGGGGCCCAACCGCCGCCACGTCTCCTTCCGGAGAGCCCGGCAACACCGCCCCCGCCCCCTTGGGCTTCCCGCCACCGTTTCCGGGGCAGGTGGTTATCAACATCCGGGGCCGCCGAACCGTCTGCCTACGGAAGCCGGGACGGCGGTACCGCTTCTCTTGTTGACCACAACTGCAGTCCGGCGGGGGAGCGAACGCAGTGGCTTGCCAGGAGTGGACGCCCAAAGGCCGTTTCCGCGGCGGCCAAGTAACAGCACGGAGAGCTGGTGAGTCATGGAGGCGGGCGGCTCTCACCACAAGAGTGGGCGGTGGCTTGGCCCTCATGGAGCAGCTACCGGAGAGCGGGGCTGGTGCCGGTGTTCAGATGAGAAAATTGGAGGTGGCGACGAGAAGTGAGAAGTGGCGGTGTTCCAGACTACTCTTCCCTCTCGCTGCTTCTGTTTTCCCTTTTCTCCGCACGTAGCGTCTGTACACTTTTATCTTTCCCGCTGGAAGTTTCTCTCCGCCTTTTACTGTGGGCCGTGGTCACCTGAGTACTTTCAGCTCCTGACTAACACAGGGTGGAAGGCTAAGTTTCTGCAGCTGTGAGTTCAGGGATACTGAGCCGAGAATACCTGTCGTCCCTCCGTATAAGAATTCTACGCTTCTCCGAGGGTGGCCCAGATGGAGACTCTCCTTTTGGGGAGGGCAGCTAGATTTTCCCTACGTTTTTACCCGAAATGGGGCTCTTCCTTCATCCCAGAGTTGAAGTGCTGTGTCGCTATTTTATGTAGGAAGCCGATACGTTTCTTTAAGTAAGGTTCAAGGCCATGTGACCCTAAGGTTATGAATTCACAAAAGATTCAGGCACCTCTCACCGCGTTCAAAATAACACAGAAAGTTTTGCATTCTCCCCGTCTTTAAAAGAAATGCCATTGCTTTAATCTCTAATATGATGGGTTTGGGTAAACTCCGGGAGTTGGTGATGGACAGGGAGGCCTGGCGTGCTGTGGTCCATGGGGTCGCAAAGAGTCGGACACGACTGAGCGATTGAACTGAACTGAAATGAAATGAATGAGTTATACAGCGTCAAATATAGAGCTTTTCTCGTTGTCTTTCTGGAGGTGAGAAAAGCTAGACCTTCGTGCTAGATTTGCTAAAGACTGTCGTCCGTCGTGTGTTCTCTCTGCCCCTGCAATTTGCTCCAAGTCAAATAGCAGGAAGAACAGCCTTTTTCTATTTTTTGTTTTGAAAGTTTCCTATTTCTTTTTTAACATAAGGAATCCACGGCATCAAAGAAAAGTAATTTTTCAGAATTGAGATGTTGTTCGTTGATTTACCTATTGATGTTTAGTGTGTATGTGAACAGTGGGCTTGGTAAATGGCAAATAAATGAATCTGTCCTCTGTCTCATGCCTCTAGCAAGGCAAATTACACAGACAAATAATGGAAGCCTATTATGGTAATGATAAAATAGTTAACACTTACATCACATTTCTTCTGTGCACTCATCTAAGTACTTTATTATGCTGCTGCTGCTGCTGCTAAGTTGCTTCAGTCGTGTCCGACTCTTTATGACTCCATAGATAGCAGCCCACCAGGCTCCTCTGTCCCTGGGATTCTCCAGGGAAGAACACTGGAGTGGGTTGCCATTTCCTTCTCCAGTGCATGAAAGTGAAAAGTGAAAATGAAGTCGCTTGGTCATGTCCGACTCTTAGCGACCCAATGGACTGCAGCCTACCAGGATCCTCCATCCATGAGATTTTCCAGGCAAGAGTACTGGAGTGAGGTGCCATTGCCTTCTCCGACTTTATTATGAGCCAAGTACTATAGATTATGGGCTTCTCTGGTGGCTCAGTGGTAAAGAACCTGCCTGCCAATGCAGGAGATGAGGGTTCCACCGGTGCATAAGGAAGATACAATGGAGAAGGAGATGGCAATCCACCCCAGTATTCTTGCCTGGAAAATCCTATGGGTGGAGGAGCCTGGTGGCCTACAGTCCAAGGGATCTCAAAGAGTCAGACATGCTGAGAGTAGAGGGATGTTAAATTATATAATAAAGTAGATGATAAGAAAGTCTTGCCAGGAGAAGTGACATTAGTATTGGGGTTTTAAGGATTTATAGGAGTTTATCAGGCCGGACCATCCTTCTAGGTGGTCCCTTAGGGCCAGTGTAGTCAGAGTATAGGGCAGAGTGGAGTCAGAGAAGATTAATGCTGTCCTAGAGCAATGGCAACCCACTCCAGTACTCTTGCCTGGAAAATATCATGGATGGAGGAGTCCGGTAGGCTGTGGTCCATGGGGTCGATAAGAGTCNGTCTTGCCAGGAGAAGTGACATTAGTATTGGGGTTTTAAGGATTTATAGGAGTTTATCAGGCCGGACCATCCTTCTAGGTGGTCCCTTAGGGCCAGTGTAGTCAGAGTATAGGGCAGAGTGGAGTCAGAGAAGATTAATGCTGTCCTAGAGCAATGGCAACCCACTCCAGTACTCTTGCCTGGAAAATATCATGGATGGAGGAGTCCGGTAGGCTGTGGTCCATGGGGTCGATAAGAGTCGGAGACGATCGAGCGACTTCACTTTCACTTTTCACTTTCATGCATTGGAGAAGGAAATGGCAACCCACTCTAGTGTTCTTGCCTGGAGAATCCCAGGGATGGGGAAGCCTGGTGGCTGCCATCTGTGGGGTCGCACAGAGTCGGACACGACTGAAGCGACTTAGCAGCAGCAGCAGCAGCAGCAGAGCAATGGCGACAGTTCCAATTAATTCAGTTCAAGATTAATTCCAAATGGATTAGATACTTAAATGAATAACAAAAAGAAAACAATAGGTATTAAGATTTTCCTTCCTTAATAAAAATTTAGTCAGTTGTCACACACATAAAAAAAGAAAACAATAGGAAAAAAATTAGGGAATAATTTAGTGATCTTGTTATGTTGGTGGTGGTTTAGTCACTGACTTGTGTCCGACTCTTGCAACCCCATGGATTGTATCCTGCCAGGCTCCTCTGTCCTCTGTCCATGGGATTTCCCAGGCAAGAATACTGGAGTGGGTTGCCATTTCCTATTCCAGGGGATTTTCCTGACCCAGGAATTGAAGCCAGGTCTTCTGTATTGCAGGCAGGTTCTTTACCAACTGAGCCACTATGGAAGCCTGATCTGTAAGAGAAGAAATTCTGAAATCGTGGAGGAAAAAAGCTGTATTTGACTAAATAGAAATGAAAAGTATTTGTCTACCCAGATTTAGTCTCTGGGACTGTAGTAATGGAAGCTCCAACAACAACAAAAAACTCAAGATGATTTCTGGTAAAGGTCATTGCTGCTTAGAAACTAGGTTATATGTAAAAAGAAAATGACTCTGAAATATGCTACTGAGGTAGATGGTCAGACTTGGGTGAGGAAGTGACACCTGAGCTGTGATTTGAAATGAGGAGGTGGAAGCCACACAGCAGTTTCTAGCAGGAAAAGCTTGTGTTGGAGGGATTGAAAGAAGGCTGGTGTTGCTGGAGTATAAGAGGGCACTTAGTAGATGAAGTTTGAGAGGCTGGAAGAGGCCAGCTGGGCACAGATCTGTAAGTAGGAGGGTGATGTGGCCTGATGTACATTCATGAAGACCATTATGGTTGTTGTGTGGAAAATGGACTGTAGGGGATGTTGTTGGCTGAATTGTGTCCCCCAAACGGATATGCTGAAGTCTTAACACCTGGAACCTGTAAGTGTGAACTTATTTGGAAATCGGATCTTTGCAGATGCAAAGTTAACGTCATACTGAGCGAGAGTGGGCCCCGATACAATGTCTAATGTCTTTATAAGAAGAAGGAAATTTGGACACAGAGAGGGTGGAGGCAGAGATTGGAGTGATGTGTCTACAAACCAACTAAAGTTTGCCAGCAACCACCAGTAGTTAGGAAGAGATAGGAACAAATCCTCCGCTAGAGGTTTCAGGGAGATTTTGGCTCTGCTGACAGCTCGATTTCAGACTTCTAACTCCTAGAACTGTGAAGCAGTACCTTTCTGTTGTTTAAAGCTACCAGTTTTGTGGTGGTTTGTATAACAGTCCTCGGAAGCTAATGTAGGGGCTAAGTGTGGCAACAGGGAGACCAGTTAGGAAGCTGTGGAAATGGGGAGAAATAGTCTACTTTGGAATGTATTTTTTGAGTAGAACATCTTGAATTTCCTGGTGGATTAGATGTGGCATGTTCTTACAGAGATGAATTAATGATGCTTTGCTGACAAAGGTCCATATAGTTAATGCTATAGTTTTTCCAGTAGTCATGTATGGATGTGAAAGTTGGACCACAGAGAGGGTGCT
This sequence comes from Neotragus moschatus, assembly GCA_006410615.1. Lineage (NCBI taxonomy): Eukaryota > Metazoa > Chordata > Mammalia > Artiodactyla > Bovidae > Neotragus > Neotragus moschatus. The sequence goes on along the minus strand of SJYA01001718.1, from coordinate 97,716 downwards.
GAAGAATTGACGCTTTTGAACTGTGGTGATGGAGCAGACTCTTGAGGGTCCCTTGAATAGCAAGGAGATCAAACCAGTCAATCCTAAATCAACCCTGAATATTTATTGGAAGGACTGATGCTAAAGCTGAGGTGCCAGTACTTTGGCCATCTGTTGTGAAGAGCCAACTCATTGGAAAAGACCCTGATGCTGGGAAAGATAGAGGGCAGGAAGAGAAGGAGATGACAGAGGATGAGATGGTTGGATGGTGTCACTGACTCAATGGGCATGAGTTTGAGCAAACTGGGAGATAGGGAAGGACAGTGAAGCCTGGTGTGCTACAGTCCACGGGGCTGCAAAGGGTCGGATTTGACTGAGTGACTATTAACAGCTATGTTTTATGAGGAACTGGTGGTGAAGTTTACTGAAACAGGGAAGAAAATAATGTAGACTGATGGGAATCATGTGTTTTGTTTTACTTTTTTATTTTGAAGTGATTTCAGACTTACATAAAATTTATTTGCAAGAATCAAACCTAGATTCTCCAGTTATTAACATTTTATATATGTGGTTTGCTTACAATAATAATTTTGGAATCAATGGTTATATTTTGAACATGTCAAGTCTTATTACTTTAAAAAATTAATTTTAATTGGGATATAATTGATTTACTGGACATGTTAAGTTTTAGATGTCATCAGTTAGACATCCAAGTAGAGCTAACATGTTGATTAAACCTGAGGCACAGGTGGGGAGGTCAGAGCTGGAGTTATAAATTTTGATGTTATTTGCATGTGCCTGTGTGCTGAGTTGCTTTAGTCATGTCTGACTCTGTGTGACTGTATGGACTGTAGCCCACCAGCCTCCTCTGTCCTTGGAATTGCCCAGGCAAGAATACTGGAGTGGGTTGCCATTCCTTTTCCCAGGGGATCTGCCTGACCCAGGGATTGAACATGCATCTCTTTTGTCTCCTGCATTGGCAAGAAGGTTCTTTACCTCTAGCAGCACCTGGGGAGCCCTATGTGCACGTAGGTATATTTAAAGCCATAGTGCTGGTTGCAATCCTTCAGGGAAAAAATGAGGATAACAAAAGGAAGAGGAGTCGTTGCAACATTAGATACTGAACAGCATTGAAGAATTAACAAAGTGGACTGGGGAGGCATGCCCAGTAAAGAAAGAAAGTCAGAAAACTGAGATATCAAAGAAGTCAAGAGAAAGAGCTGTACCAGTTAAGTAAATGCTTTGAGGAGTTGTCGATGATGAGGATTTGGCAGCATGGTGGAGGAATAGAGGGGAAAAAAGGCTTGATTGGACTGAAGTGGAGGGCTTGTTTATCTGTACATTAAGTTAAAAACATGCTTTTGCATTTCAGCAGAGTATATGCCAGTTTCTGAAAGCCTTGGTGCTGTTGACATTTTGGGCTGGGTAATCCTTGGTTTTGAGGGGCTATCTTACGTATTGTATGATGTTTAGTAGTACCCTGGCTTGTGTCCACTAGATGGTAGTAGCAGCCTTACTCCCCTCCCTCTTTGCTAAGCAAAGTTGTGACAATCAAAAATGTCTGCAGACATTGCCAGATGTCCCTTGGCAGGCAAGATGGCCCATGGTTGAGCAAGTATTTCTGGTTTAGACTTTAAAATGAAAAGCTTGAATATTAATGGTAAAGCTTTAAGCAGTAGTTCACTGAGTGAGAAGATATTTAGTGTCAAGCAGGGGACCTTTCTAGCACTCTAAAAATTTTGCAATGTAGTGAATACCTACTTTGCCTGTAAGGCAAGTTTCCTGTTTGCATTATATCTTTGATGATTCCATAAGACACTTAATCTTACCTTATATTGATGTCATTATTATGCATATCCGTTACCATAAAGGATTTTGAATATAAATATGTAGAAGATTGTCCTGAATCTGTATTAACCCCATCATTGCCTAGAAATTATTTTGAACAAATAGTCAATATTGCTTCATTTAATAGTCTTGACTTTTTTCATATAAATATGATACAGAAAACACAGTCTTAAATTTTGTTTAACTTTCTGCTTCATGGATTCCAAGATAATGTCCCTTAATCCGACAAAGCTAACTTTTTCTGCCTGCAAGGGAATTAGTCGTAATATGGCAATTTTCAGTTAGCTGCAGAATTATAGATTTGGGGAGAGAGCAAGAAAGTTGTGCAGTTATTTATCTAATAAATATGGTTTGGAGGCACTGTCCTCAGTTCGAAGGGTGCTGTTGTTCAGCTGCTAAGTTGTGTCTGACTCTTGTGACCCTATGGACTATAGCCCATTAGTCTCCTCCATCGAGGTACTATACAGATAAAATGTTGCAGACATTCAAAAGAAGGGGTGATTACTTTTAGTGAGAGATGGTGTGAATGAAGTGTGGAAACCAATTAAATAGTCTCTTTTAATATGTGACAAGGGGGTCATTTCATGTTGGTGGGAAAAGGATGTTTTAATAGATTCTGCTGATATAATTCACCTATAGGAAAACCAACCAGATCCCCTCATCATAAAATTTGTAAAAAGTAAATTGTGAGAATTCCTTGGAAGTGCAGTGGGAATTCCTTGGCAGTGTAGCAGTTGGTGTCACTCCCAAAGGCCTGGATTCCATCCTTGGTCAGGGAATTAAGATCCACAAGCTGCGTGGCACAGCCAAAGAAGTAAAAATAAAAAAGTAAATTGTAAATGTGTTAAAGATGCATATTCATATGAAGGAATTAGGAGAATATTTGTATAATTGAAGTAGCTGCTGCTAAGTTGCTTCAGTCGTGTCCAACTCTGTGTAACCCGAGACGGCAGCCCGCCAGGCTCCCCGTCCCTGAGATTCTCCAGGCAAGAACACTGGAGTGGGCTGCCATTTCCTTCTCCAATGCATGAAAGTGAAAAGTGAAAGTGAAGTCGCTCAGTCATGTCCGACTCCTAGCGACCCCATGGACTGCAGCCTGCCAGACTCCTCCGTCCATGGGATTTGCCAGGCAGGCGTACTGGAGTGGGTTGCCATTGTCTTCTCCAAAGGAGAGTTGAGGTGCTTCCAAAAAAAAACTTTGGTAGAGAAAATAGGAATGCCAAATCCCAGGAAGCCTGTAACAGTCTACAATTGGTCCAAGTTAAAGACAAAATTGTGCAAACAGTTTTGAAGTCTAAAGGAAGTTGAAAACTAGTTTGTGAATTTTTGCTCTTGTAAAAGATTACAAAATGGGGTTTGGTCTCCTTTACAATGTTCATATTATATTCATTTTTAATATGAAGAAATAGTTGGGTTTTTCTCTCCTACCATGTTCTTCTAGCACAAATGATCAGCAATTTTCTATTTCAGCTATTTTTATAAGTACCTGTTTATCAGCACAGTAAACTCGGCTGAACCATATACATCTCATAAAAGGAACATTTTAGGATGTGTGTATTCAAGACAAGATGTAAGCAACTGTCTCTCTACTTGAAAACTTGTTTCCAAATAAAAATTTTAAAAACATCCCTTTCAGTGTAACAGAACATTACTTAGTAAAATATCAAGAGCTATGGCAATGTATTTTTCTCTTCATGGGAAATCACAAAACAGGTGAACAATCAAGTCCAGGGTGGTTATTCTATTTGATAAATACGTCCAGAACTCTGTACAGTAAATAAAGTTTGCATGCAGTTTAAGTATCTTTACATGACATTTTAAGCAAATAAACCTTTTGCTTCATAATTTAATGGTGTATAAGAACCCCCTCCTCCTTCTTTAATAGCCATAAGGACCTCTTCCCCAGTTCCGAATAGGAATCGTGAAAACCGGGTACTTTCTTAAAGAGTTTTCTGCACGTCATACTAAATAACATGCAAAGAGTTCAACAACATTCTTCTTAAAGGTAAGTATTACTCTTTAAATGGGCATGTTAACCACTGAAAAGTCACTCAGCTGTTCCGATTACACTGCTTCATTTGGTCATTGGTAGTATAAAAGAACTACAGGTTAAAGAACAACAGGTTGAATAACCTGTTCAAACAACAACTGGTTAGTTTATCCACTGGCTATTGTATATGACAGCAACTGCTTCAAGGCCAAAAACATTTTATGTAATGTAATTGTGCTGGTTTGGATTTTCTTTGTCTCTCTCCATGTAGTCCCGGTCAATTAGGGATTCTATTCTGTTCTTAAGATCAGCAGGCTTGACTGGAAATTTCAACTAGTTGTACACTTCTGAAACAAGGAGACTGTGGCTAAGTGTCTTTCTCATCTTCATAATTCAAACAATTGCAGCATCAATTTGATATTGTCTATCTTGAAATACTCTTTCTGTGGTACTAGCTTGTTCTTCAACTGTTTCTTTCATCTGAATTTGATCTTTATCCTGAAAAGTTTGTGCTTGAAGTCATCATTACAAATGAAGTTGTCACCATCTTTGATATCTTTACCCTTTGGATTTTTTGCCAGAACTCTGGCTTTGCCACAGGCCAGTGACTGCAATGTTCTGCTTAACTCTCCATCCTCTATTCCAGTAGCTTGCTTGATCTCTTCTAAACCGAACTCCTCTCCCTCATTAAACAGCAGCACCAGTGTTTGAAAAAGAGAGGCCTGGAGTTCTTTTTTACCCTCTTTAAACTCTGCCTTTAGCATGCAGTGTCCTGGAGTTGATTGCCATTGAAGTTTCTTGCCACTGTGTTTTTGCTGAGGTAAAATGTCTTGAAGATCTCCTGAAGTTTTACCATCTCTGGTGGTAAATGAACTTCCATAGGGACATATGTTGGCCAGTAACCCATTGTCAGGATATTCACAGTTAATTCGATATTCCCAGGTACATTCTGGATCTGCATATACTGTTTGAACTGAATCATGATGTCTTTAGAAAGTTCCATGTCTTTAAACATTCCTTTAAGTTTGCTGGTGAAAGCAGCTCCACATTCATGTTTAAGTTTGGACAGCATTGATTTTTCAGTTGACGTAGAGATGATGGTTTTTAGTAAGATAGGAAATCTAGGTGCTGTAAAGGAAAAATAGATCTGCTATAATAAACTTTGTAAAATTAGTAATTTTAAAATAAAAAATGTGCAAACTTTTTGGCCTAGTGATTTTATTTTTTGGATTCTCTCATTTAGAAACAAAAATCCTGACACATAAGGATATATGTATAAAGATAATTCATTGTGGCATTAGCTGTAATGACAGAAATCACCTTTGTATATCTTATTTTCTAATAAGGCATGGCTGAATAATTATATGTGAACTCTATACAACTGAATTAAGTGAGGTGATTAGGAGCAGGGGCTCAAGAGTTAGGCCAGTGAAATTCTGATCCTACCTACTGTATGTGTGACCTTGGGTACATTACTTAACCTCTTTAGAGCTCAGTTTTATTACCTTTAAAATGGAGAAAATAACAAATGTAAGATGTAAGAACTATTATGAAGATTCATATTTACTATGTATTCTATTAATTTAATAGATGTTGTGCCCAGGCACTATTTTAAGCACTTTATAGATAGAAATTTATAATTGACTTATTCCTCATAACAACCCCCCAAATTAGATTTTATTGTTTTCTCATTTTACTGATGAGGACACTGAATCACAAGAGAGGTTCGTATGTTCTAATATAATTCATACACAGGTATAAAATTATATATCTCTGCCATATTATAAAATATGGCTGAATAAAATTGTAAATTTTTTTTTCCAGTTGAAATTTTTATGAGAAATGAGAACTAACCAGATGGGCTTTGAGTTAAAAGTTATCCCAGATCTCTATATTGTTTCTCATTTAGAAATATAAAGGGTAAAATCGATAAAAATAAAGACATTTGCTCAACTTTAACAGCTGGCATGCGGTCTGAGGTTGTTTATCAGTAATTACTCCAGAGACTGTGAGACAGTAATTGCCCTTTTCTGTTAATTTCCAATACTGATCTTTTTTCCCTCCCAATTCTTCCTTTATATATAATTTACTCTGTGGTAATAAGAAGACTTCAGAGGACTGGGATACACATTTTGGGAAAAATAAATGATGAGAAAAGCTTTGGCCTTCAGACATTTTTGGTTAAAATGCAGCATGTATACAGGTGACAGAATGCCAGCAAATAGACAGATGGGAATATGAATATTGAATACACTCATTTCTTAGGTACAAGGTAAAAAGGGAGATTGGAAATTTGATTTCAAACCAAGCTAGAGTGTTTCTTCTTTCAATCTCATACCTTATACTTTTGTTTATGTTTTTTTCTAAGGATTTTCTGTTAGAATGAGTTTTTAAAACATAGTGTATACAACACCTGCGTATAAACACTTGTGTAGCATTCTTGCCAAGCCTGGGTATAAGAAACTTATCAAACAAAAAATGTGGCACATTCTGCAAGACAGCTGGCCTAAGCACTGAAAAAAATTCAATGACTAGGAATAAAAAAAGACTCTTCCATAAATATGTATATTATCTATTATCTGTATACTAAGATGTATACTGTTATCACATCTTAGAAAAATAACACTGGTTTCAACTTTCACCATTTATTGGATTCCTCCCCCCACCCCCATTTAGGATCCAATCAAAGGTTATGCCTTGTATTTAATTGTCTTAAAGTCTGTTTTATTCTTATTTTTAAAAGGTTTTATTGGAGTATAGTTGATTTACAACTTTGTGTTACTTTCAGGTGTACAACAAAGTGAATCTATTATTTTTATACACACACACACACACACACACACACACACACACACACACTTTTTTATGGTCTTTTCCCATATCGGCTATTACAGAGTATTAGCTAGAGTTCCCTGTGCTGTATAGTAAGTTCTTAGTAATTATCTATTTTATATATAGTAGTGTGTATGTCAGACCCAATTTAAAATCTGTTTTAGACTATAACAGTTCCCCTTTGCCACTGCTTTTAGAGCTCTCTCTTAAGTTTTTTGTATTATTAACAAAATAACTGCTGCCAATTAAAGTTATGACTTGCCATCTAGTATAAGACTCATCTCGATTTCAGAAGTGTGAAAGTGAAATAAATATATTAGCACAATGTGGCAACTTGCGCAAAGTCATAGCACTGGTAGGCAGTGGAACTGGATCTCAAAGCCAAGCAGTCTTGCTCCTGAATCTGTTCTTTTGGCCACTTCTCAGTGCTGCCATTTTGTTGTTAGTGAGTTACTGCATGTAAGGCTATTTTTAGTGCAGTGCCTTCATTACATATTAAGTATGTATGTGTATAGCTTTTAATATCATTTTCAGTACTTCCCAATTTGCTACTAGTATATGTTTATAGCATTTGCATTCTGTGACTTTATTCAGCTTTTCTGTGCTTTGTTTATAGGCTGATTCTCAAACTTCACAATATTGTTTATGCAAGTACCATTCACTATAAAATCCAGAGGTGTAATTTGAACTGCAGAGAAGGAAATGTAATTGTCTCAGGCCTCTACCCTTTAAAATGTCCCGCTAGCTCTCTAAAATTAGTACCATCTTTGCTAAGTGAGTCCATTTTGTTCTTGAAGATATATTTTGAGCTCTGAAACACTTTGTTCTAATTACACTAGTTGCTTTTCAAATCTGATGCATATTTATCTACTACCTATCTATCCATCTATATTTTTTCCTGTAACTCTCCTGGGTTAAGTCTACTGTTTTATGTTATTCCATGTCATCCTTATTTCACATTTCTCTCCCACCTTGTTGGGGTATAAATAATTACAAGTAATTTTTTTAAGGAAATGATACAAAGTAGATAGTTTAATTTTCACAGGTATGTCTGAAAATGCATTCATCTTGCCTTCTCAGTTAATAGTTTGGGAATAGAATTCATAGTTCAATCATTTTGTTTTGCTTGAAACTTTGAAGACATCATTCCTTTGCAGTTTACTATCTAATATATCTGATGAGAATCTCAAAGCTAGTCTGATTATCCTTCTTTGCAGCTAATATTCCTTTTCCTCTGGAATATTTTATTGAACTCCTTTTATCATTGGTTTTATGATGTTTTATGAGAGTATTTCTTTCTAGCTGTGGATCTTTTTTCACTTATCCTTCATTGCACCCCTTGAGTCCTATTTGTTCACGTCTGGGAAATTTTCTAATATTATTTCTTCAATTATGTTTTTCTTGGGCTTCCCTGGTAGCTCAGCAGGTAAAGAATCAGCCTGCAATGCAGGAGACCTGGGTTCAATCCTTGGTTTGGGAAGATCCCCTGGAGAATGAGAGGCTAACCACTCCAGTATTCTGGCCTGAGAATCCCATGGACAGAGGAAGGTTCCATGAGGTCACAAAGAGGTGAACAGGACTGAGTGACTTTCACTTTCACTTTCCATTTTCTCTGTTCTATTCAGGATATGATTTGGATAGATTCTTCCAAGTAGAAAAAAGACAAAGAAAAAAAATTAGGTAATATGGAAGATCAGTTCAAGAGATCAATTTCCTTTGATTATCAGTTTTCTTTTTTGAATATCTTTTGTCAGTATTTTTTTTCCTGTTTCCATAGTTTGTTTCCAATTGCTCAGTTTTAATAGATGCAGCATCTTCATGAATTTCTTTGAGGATAATACTTACAAATTTTAAACATTTATAAGTTTGAAAGCTCTGCTTCCTTAAGGTGAGTTGATTGTTTTTATCCTTTTATGCTTTTGCCGTTCCTCAAAAATAAAAATAAAAAAAGGATTTTTGAGCTCTTTGTAAGTGTGCAGGGTATCAACTTTTGGGCCTCACTTTATGGTGAAATGAAGAAAAAAAGCTCTTCCTCCTCCTCCCTGTGCCCAAATGAAGAAGACTTTATTGTGGAGAATGAAGGTGTTCTGATGCTTTCAGGGTAGATTGTTAAAAAAAAAAGAAAAGAAAAGTTGTGTTTTAAGCCTGACACTAGCTTTGTTGCTGCTAGCTTGTGTGTGTAAAGGAAAGAGATACAAGGTTTGGTGTGTCTATCTCATATGGGTATTTGAATCATCCTGAGTTTTGTCCTGTAGCCCTCTTCTGCTGTCTCTAGGTTTGGCTCTTCCTCAGACTCTATTGGAAGGAAAGGCTTCTGAGTGGTTGCAGCTTTCTCATGTGTGCACATGCACACCTATGCAGCTGCACATTGGTTCTAGACTGCAGTTTTCTCTGTTCTTGCTTCACCCTCAGTATAATCCCACCTGCTTTCTCTTTCCGGAATGCTTGCATGCACTTCAGTGGGACTTTGATAGGAAGTGAAAGAAAATGCACATATGCTTAGTTTGTCTTATATAAAGTAGGTAATTGATAGGTATTTGTTGAATAAATTAATCAGTGTTATTGAGAAAAATTGGGCAAAACATACTTCTGTTTAGATTAAAAAAAGACTTATGACCTTAGAATACAGGTACTTAAATGAATCTTTTTTAAAAAAAATATTTATTTGGCTGTGCCTGGTCTTAGTTTTGGCAAGTAGGATCTTTGATCTTCCTTTTGGCCTGTGAGATCTTTTATTGTGATATGCTGACTCTTTTTGTATCGTATGGAATCTAGTTCCTTGACCAGGGATCGAACCTGGATCTCCTGCATTGGGAGCTTGGAGTTTTAGCCACTAGACCACTAGGGAAGCCCCAAATAAATCCTTTTAATTCTTTTAACTTAATCCTGTTTCAGGAAAGAATCTCATGTGGTGTTAAAACTTACCAGGGGGGTAAAAAAAAAAAAAAAAAAGGAACTCACTTTTTCCCCCTACCAGAATTAAAGGGCTTAATTCCATTTTGTTCCTTTTCAGTGCTCAGCACAGTGCTTAGCGTGTTCTAGTAATCAGTGATAGTTAATATGTTCTTTTAACTTAAACTCTTTTTATCTCTCATTGGGGATTTGCCAGGGTCCAGCCCCAGTGGATCCAGGGTAATTTGAAGGGGAGACAGCGTGGCATCTTAGAAAGAATTATTTAATTAGAAATATGAGAGATAGGAAGAAATAGTACAGTANTTGACTCATTGGAAAAGACTTTAATGCTGGGAGGGATTGGGGGCAGGAGGAGAAGGGGACGACCGAGGATGAGATGGATGGATGGCCTCACTGACTTAATGGGCGTGAGTCTGAGTGAACTCCGGAAGTTGGTGATGGACAGGGAGGCCTGGCGTGCTGTGATTCATGGTGTCGGAAAGAGTCAGACATGACTGAGCGACTGAACTGAACTGAACTGAAGGAAGGATGAAACTGAAGTATTACTGAGAAAGGGCTACCCTTTGGGAGGTAACCATTGCCCTGAAATCCTGAGTCTTAGACCAATCTGCCTCATAGCTTGACTAACAAGAAATTGTGTTTGTAAGAGTCACATTCTGAGCTATACAGGACACTGGCTCCAGGGGAACTTGAGATGAACTTTGAAGGGAGATTGTGAGGAAGTGGGCAGTAGTTCTTTGAAAAACTTTCTGGGCTAGTGTAGAAAAGCTGAATTCTTCTCTTAATGATGCTCTTTGTTCATTTTAGCATATTCAGTCAGTGGGGATGTTTGATCAAGGAAAGAGAACCTGAGAGTTTCGCTCCTTCTGGAAAGGACTTGCAGGTGCAGAAAAACTAGAATTACTATTTATTTTTGTTCTTTAAAAAAAGTCTTTCACTCCTTTGTGGCTTTTTTGGATTTAGCTTTTTCCTGTAAAGGGCTATGAAATTAATTCTTGAGGCTGAATGTTGCTGGTAGTTAAATGGCCATCTCTACACAATAGAGTATACATTTGGAGTCAACTGAGGGCCTTACACTCTCTCGTCAACAGCATTCCACTAAGTATTTTGTTGAAGTCTGAATGGAAGAAGAAGGCTGCCGGAAGAAGTTGCTCAGACAAGGAGTGATAGGACACTTTAAACTCCCTTGATATTTTTAATATGAGCATTGTACGGAATCCTACCCCAGAGAGACTTCCTGATTTAGTCTAGCAGAGGTGATGGCATGACGAGTTGCTATCTCTACCTCAGGCTCTTCCTCAGCAATTATATAATAGATGGCACAGATCAGCTGTGTTCTTTTAATATCTAGAAGTACAGTATTTATTGATGATAGTGTTTTCTTTTTACCTTGTTTTGTAGATTGGTCAAAAGAATGGATTTTACAGAGGCATATGCTGATACATGCTCCACGGTTGGACTTGCTGCCAGAGAAGGCAATGTTAAAGTATTAAGAAAACTGCTCAAAAAGGGGCATAGCATTGATGTTGCTGATAACAGGGGATGGATGCCAATTCACGAAGCAGCTTATCACAACTCTGTAGAATGTTTGCGGATGTTAATTCGTGCAGGTAAAGTTAATTCACGGTATGAAAGGCTGGACTTGCAAGCTGGATTAATAAAAGAAGTGGTAATACATGACTTACTAACAGTAATACTTGTTTGCCTTTCTGTAGTCATACAGTGACTGCCTCTGTGTTATTAAGAATGGTTAGATTGCCCACCTTGAATTATGTAAGTATGGTTTTCCAGCTAGACATCTATAAATGTTGTCCTTTATATGGAAATGCTTGTGCCTGGCTGATTTTTCTTGCTAAGCTACGTTATGTGGCAAAAGTATATGCTGTTTTAATTTAAGCACTTGGTAGTTAACTGGTTATGTTTATTTTTTATTTTTTCTCCAAAGAAAAAGAGCAGTGCTGCTGAAATTGAGGGTGTGAGTATATTAGTCTTTTTTAGAAATACTTTATGGTTTCCTTAATTTTGGGACTCTGTGCAATTAGTTAGCTTTTATAGTTAATGAAGATACGAAAGAGAGTGGGATGGACAAGATCTCTGCTTTTATGGTGTTTTTAATGCTGTGAGGGTGGAAACAATAAATACTGAAACAGTTAAACAAGATAATTTCAAAAGGCGAAAGTGTTGTGGAAAAAACAAAACAGAATAATGGGACAGAAAGTAATCACGTAAACCTTTTTCCAATTCTGTATTTGACTGACTTCATGCTCATAGGTTGAGTGAGGTCAGCTATGTGGAAGTGTTTTTACCCCAGAACTCAGCCAGTGCTACAAACCAGTTGCATAAACTGCTTTCCTCTCCCTCTGAGCCAGTTACATATTTGCCAGCACACTGCTGAGTGAAGAGCTCAGTAAATGAGACTGAGCAAAGAGTTTGACACTTAGGAAACAGGGCATGGAAAGAGAGCCTATGGTGACTGAGCTCTGCTTTGTGGCAGTCATTGTACTAGATGCTTGATTTACATTATTTATCTAATAAATACGAAGCTGCTGTTGAGGGTTGTTATACTCATTTTATTGTTGAAAAGATCAAGCAAGGCTTAGAGAAATAGACTTGTCAAAATTTGTATAATGAACTAGGAAATTTGACTTGAATCCTTTTCTCTGACTCATGTTTTCCCACTATAGCATGCTTCCAGTGTTTAAGGAAAATAAACATTTTTAACATTCAGTTAGTTAATTTAAACTGAGATTGAATATAACACTCCATGTTATGACATTTGGTGCACTGTTTACATTTCATTAATCATGGAAACTCAGATTTTTCTTCTCTTTGTACTTACCATCACCAGGCATAGCTATTCGGAAGGTAGTCTTTTGGGGCTATAGCTCATCAAAATTACTGATTTTCTCATGGATTAGAAAGAAAACAATCCTTACAGTGTTTTTGGCTTGGCTTTTTGTTTGTTTTGTTTTAAGGGATGAGTGATAGTAAGGCTAAAATCTCTAATAATCATGATGCAAGCAGTTTGTCATAGCTGCTTTTTAAATCACATGTTCTAGAGTCTGTTTTAGTTGAATGTTTAAAGATACTAAAAAAATAAGATTTATGACTCCAATTTTAAAATGCGTGTGTTCAGAATTTGTTTGAAGTTAATTCTATAGCTTGAATTCCCAAACTATCTCTGGTGACAAAGGCATGAATTTGAATATTTGTTTCTGGTTACAAAGCTCTTTCTAGATACACTGTTATCTCTTTCTACATCAGTTTTTTTTTTTTTTTGGCCACTTAGTTCCCAGATCTTAGGGGATCTTAGTGGGATCTTAATTCTCAGATCAGGGATGGAACCCACACCCTCTGCATTGGGAACAAGGAGTCTTAACTATTGGAGCACAGGGAAGTACCCCCACATGAATTTTATAATTTTTTTTCCTTTTAGCTACTGAATAAAATTAGGCATGCTTTTGACTTAATATGTTTAAACTGGCTATGTAAATCATTTGTGTTTTCTTTTAGAAATTAAAAATACCATCTTCATTGTTAATGACTGTTTTTTTTTTTTTAAGACTTGATGTTTTCAGAGGATAAGATGGCCACCCATAGTTAACATAATTGATATAAAGGTCAAATAAAAATTGATTGCTATTTTTATTAGAGTTCACTATTATAAAATAAATTTTGGATAAATCTAATTTATTTGCAGTATATACACAAGGATTAGGGTGGACTCATTTGAAAAGACCCAGATGTTGGGTAAGATTGAAGGCAGGAGGAGAAGGGGATGACAGAGGATGAGATGGTTAGATGGCATCACCAGCTCCATGGGCATTAGTTTGGGTAAACTCTGGTAGTTGGTGATAGACAGGGAGGCCTGGCATGCTGTGGTTCACAGGGTCGCAAAGAGTCGAACACGACTGAGCAACTGAACTGAACTGATGAAGAGAAGAATTTCAGCAGTACGTGAACTGTGAACTTCCAGATGTTCAAGCTGGATTTAGAAAAGGCAGAGGAACCAGAGATCAGATTGCCAACTGGATCATCAAAAGCAAGAGAGTTCCAGAAAAACATCTATTTCTGCTTTATTGACTATGCCAAAGCCTTTGACTGTGTGGACCACAACAAACTATGGAAAATTCTGAAAGAGATGGGAATACCAGACCACCTGACCTGCCTCCTGAGAAATCTGTATGCTGCTCATGAAGCAACAGTTAGAACTTGACATGAAACAACAAACTGGGTCCAGATTGGGAAAGGAGTACGTCAAGGCTGTATATTGTTACCCTGCTTATTTAACTTATATGCAGAGTACATCATGAGAAAAACTGTGCTGGATGAAGGACAAGCTGGAATCAAGATTGCCGGGAGAAATATCAATAACATCAGATATACAGATGACACCACCCTTAAGGCAGAAAGCGAAGAAGAAATAAAGAGCCTCTTGATGAAACTGAAAGAGGAGAGTGCAAAACTTGGCTTAAAACTCACCATACAGAAAATGAAGATCATGGCATCTGGTCCAGTCACTTAATGGCAAATATGGGCCAATGATGGAAACAGTGACAGACTATTTTTTTCAGGGGCCCAAATCACTGCAGACGGTGACTGCAGCCATGAAATTAAAAGACATTTGCTCCTTGGAAGAAAAGTTATGACCAACCTAGACAGCATATTAAAAAGCAGAAATATTACTTTCCCAACAAAGGTCCGTCTAGTCAAACCTATTGTTTTTCCAATAGTCATGTATGGATGTGAGAGCTGAACCATAAAGAAAGCTGAGAGCCAAAGAATTGATGCTTTTGAACTGTGGTGTTGGAGAAGACTCTTGAGAGTCCTTTGGACTACACGGAAATCCAACCAGTTCATCCTAAAGGAAATCAGTCCTGAATATTCATTGGAAGGACTGATGCTGAAGCTGAAACTCCAATATTTTGGCCACCTGATGCGAAGAGCTAACTCATTTGAAAAGACCCTGATGCTGGGAAAGATTGAAGGTGGGTGGAGAAGCGGACGACAGAGGATAAGATGGTTGGATGGCATCACCGACTCAATGGACATGAGTTTTAGTAAACTCTGGGAGTTGATGATGGACAGGGAGGCCTGGTCTGCTGCAGTCCGTGGGGTTGCAAAGAGTTTGGACATGACTGAGCGACTGAACTGACTGAATAACTGATGGAGAGAAGAAATAGGATTTTCAGATGGTAGGAAGCATGTATATGACTTGTTTTAGCAGGTGGTGACATTTTTGGTCTTAGTCTTTGAGTTTGGTTGTTCTGTATGGTTCTGATTCGTTAACTAGAAAAATCCAACTAAAATGGAGCAAAAGGTCAATATAACCTATTAGTCACTTTCAGAAATGTTTTCTGAATTCCCGTGGCTCATCCTTTAAAGTTTGTACTTTATTCAGGTCCTCTGCCTTTTAAAGAAAGATTATAAATAGAACTTTTCTGAGTGATTCAAAAAAAAAAAAAAGACCAGTGGAGACTGGTCAACGTACGACGTAACTGACTACGTTGTAAAAGTCTAGCTAGCATACAGTTTCATATAAGGAGGTATTTTTAAAGTGATGGTGACCTATGAACGTTTCTAGTTTTGAAGAGTGAAGTGAGGTTTCTTTTGCTACTGATGACAGTGGCATCTTCATATCTGTACCAGTTAACCTGGTATTGTAGGTTAATCTTAAAAGTTTCCAAAGCAGGTTTGACATTTGTCATTCTTTATACTTGCTATACCCTTGTTTTATATGATTCATAATTCTCTTGTCCTTTGTGGCTCAGCACTTGCATTATATTGCTTTTTATTATATAATTTCTGCCTTTTTGAACTTCATCTAATATTAGTGAACTGTCAGAGATTCCTAAAGCATTCTGTTAGTACACTAAAGTATGAAGGTGCTCAGGCCTAGAAAAAATAACAGAAGAGTCTTAAATGGTGAGAAAGGTTTTGGCTTACCATTATTTTTGATCCAGAATCTAGCCTAGAAATCAGTCATACATGGCCTTCTCATTCAAGTTGGAGAACACTCAAGTGTAGTATGGATTACTTAGAAGTTTAATATGCATATATATATATAAATGTATTTATATATAATATGTATTAATATATATAAGTATATTTCACTTTAGCTTTCTGTATAAAGTTGTAGCATAAATCACAAATTTGCTTTTCTTTCTTTTATTGGAAGTTTGGTGTAATTGGTATTGACAAGTAATCATGCTGTTCTGTATTAAACCATTTGCTGACTAAAGATTACTTAAACTTTTGTAATTAATTATAACGTTATGAACAGGTGCTTTTATGTGGCCAATAAATGATCTAAGTCATAGTGCTTTATATTAATATTAAGAAAATATTATGTTGTTATACTGGGTATGATAACAGATATTAGAAATCCTTAGATAAATAAGGCAATTTAGCTTAGTGAATAAGAGTGTGTATTCAGGGTTATTGCAATCACTGTCAAGACTATCATGACAGAGGAAGAGGGCTGGCTAAACTTTGAACATAATGATAGTGAGAATTTATAATCAAGGAACAGAGTGAGGAGACTCATGAATGGAAAACCAATAAGAGGGGATATCAGGGTAGGGGGATTCTTGCTAAACTGACTCAGCAAGATTCTTTCTGGAACTGGGCTAGGGAGCCCAAAGATACGACTGCGGAGTGTGGGGCCTAGGACAAGGTCTAGTTCTATTCAAGAAGGCTCAGGAGAGACTGGCTAAAGTTTTGTCAAGGAGAGGGTCATCATCACTCCCCAGCCTCCTGACCGGCCTCCCTTCAGGTCCTCCTGCTCTCTGTTCTCCTTTCACATAAGGAGTATTCTTCACTGCCTCCCCTCCCCCAGCACCTGCTCATCACTGAGATGTCAGCTCATGGGTTCCCTGCCCTCGGAAGTCTTCGTTGATCTCACAGACCTCAAGCTGGGTCTTCCTAACTGAAGATCACGCAGAAACTGTTAGCGTATCTCTTGCATTAACAGAGTTTAGGATGGGGACTCTATTACAATCTCAGCCTATTGTCACACAGGCATCACCACCACTGGAGGTTCTGTGAGCAGAGCATGAGTACAGATGACTGGGAAACTGCTTGGGTATTTGTTTAAAAGTGTTAAGTTAATGAAAATTGCTTATTACACTATTTTGCAATTTAAAGATAAGAGTGAAAAATTATAAGATTCAAAACCAAGTTAATGTGTTGCTTTGAACTCTTGGTTCTTTATCAAGCTCTACAGCTATGTCAATATCTGCATTAATTTAAAAAGTACTCATGGGTGGATTCCCTCATGTTTTGTAGATTGTTTTTGTTAATAACAAGTAATACAATTAAGTTTAAGGGAGAAAAAAAAAGATTTATGTTCAGATGGACCACATTATTCTGTTATTCTAAGTTTAACACATGGTTTAATTTTTAAAGTCTAGTCTCCCCTCAGTATTTTCCTTGTTTTATTTTTCTAAATTGTTTGTTATTCTTATATACTCTCCTCAGCCCTTATCAACATGAGTCACTTTACTGGTATAAAACCAGTCAATCAAGTAACATTCAGTTCTGTTGACATTTTGCTTAGAATTGTAATAAATTTGTTATTATTTTGGGAAGAATCAGCATCTCTATCATGTTGAAATTTTCACTTTGGGAGCTATTTATGTATCTGTATCGAACCTATATCTCTGTATAAATGTTCTACAGAAAATTTCAACATATATAGAAAAGATTATAGTTATTATTTTTTTTAATTTATTTGGCTGTACCAGGTTTTAGTTGTGGCATGCAAATTCTTAGTTAGAGCATATGGGACCTAGGTCCCTGACTAGGGATTGAAACCAGGCCCCCTGCATTGGGAGTGTGGAATTTTAGCCACTGGCTCACCAGGAAGTCCCTTAACATGATAGTTCTGTGGATAGCTGGATAAATGTCCGTTTCTGACTAATCTGGGGGACACTTTCTTTGTGATAGGAACTTTTAAAATATAACCACTCTATCTTGCCATTTAGTTGTGTATCTTATAAAGTTGGAGGCTGTTTTTTTTTTTTTTAATTTCTGTTATAGCTTAGACCCCCCAGTTTCAATAGTGAGTTATGATTATAAGAATTACTTAAAACCAATGATTATTTCAGTCAGGAGCATTAGTTTTAATTCTGATATTTCAATAAAGATATTACTTAAAGCTTTTAAAATTTGTCTACTTTTTGTTTTTATCAATACTCTCAGAAATGCCTTCCCTAGTCACCTTACAGCCCATCCCTCTGTTGTGGGTTTAGAATCTGATTGTTTTGGAAGCCAAGTAAGAGAGTCACTTAATACTACCTTTTGTTGTGGAGTTTCAGAAAATTTAATGTGGACATTATTCCATAACTTGAATGCTACCAAAACTTAGAGACTTTCCTAACAAACCCCAGAAAACTTAGTTAATTTATAAGTTCGTTATAAATTGTTTGTTACAATTCAGTTTCTTTGGAGTGCATTTTATTATTTAGAAATGCAGTCTTCATTAATAATTAGAATGTAGTTTTAGGTTAGAAAAGCTGTATTAACTGCCTTTATCTTATTAGTTGAATGCAAAGAAATAATTACTTACAGATGAGACCATTTTTCTCATGGAAATTAGGAAATTCAAAAAGTCAAGTTTGTTAATATTTCAGTAAATCTCTAATCTTGCTCTTATGTTTCATTTTAATTCCTGCCACTCTCTTTCCCTCAGTTACCAAAAAAAGAGGAGAAAATGAGTGTGTGGGCAGAATCTGTGTTAAGACTACTGGAGAGCTGTTTACACTGTTACCTGTATAGAACTTTTTCTTGGTTTTCTAGAGTTTTAAACTGTTAAGACCTCCCATTTATACTTATCTTTTAATATTTTATTAAATTATTCTTAGAATCTTTGCTTTTTAATTGCAAGAAATAGAAGTGATATCTTCTAATTGATAGTTTACTCTTTCATAGATACATCTGAAAACTACATCAAGACAAAGACATTTGAGGGCTTCTGTGCATTGCATCTTGCTGCAAGTCAGGGACATTGGAAGATAATCCAGGTTCTTTTAGAAGCTGGGGCAGATCCGAATGCAACTACATTAGAGGAAACCACACCGCTGTTTTTAGGTATGTTATTTGTGATACAGATAACAATTTTTATTTTTTTAATTTTAAATTTTGCTTAAGAAACTAAGCCAGGTTTTCCCTCAAGATGTTGTATTTACGGCAAATATTATATTGCCATTTCTTTGATTTTGAAACCAGAAAGGTGTTTTTAAAGATTCTTCTTCATTTTCTACCCTTGAACGATAGCGTCTGGGAATAATCTTTTTTGGAGGGGAGGATATCTTTAAATGTCTGTTTAGAGTTGTAAAATCTTTTGTAAATTGTAGTCACCATCATTGTTCTCAGTGTTGCTCTGAAGACCAGGTAGAGTTTAAATTGTAGCAGTAGTTACAAGGTTACCTGTGACTGTTTTAAGTTTGCTTCTGTGTTTTCTTAGCATTAAAAAATTAAAGTTTTATGGAAGAAATTAATGGGCTAAATCTTTAATGCCAGTTAATCTGTTGCCTATATGGATCACTATTCAGACTTATTCATTTATGGTCTATTTTTTAATTCATTAAGAACAGAGGCCAAATTCTAAAGGGCATACTTCCAGTATCTGTCTTTTATTCTTCCCTCCTCATCTTTCGTCATATTTGTCTTTAAGCACACTGTGGTCCATAAAGGTTAGTGGAACGTGAGAAAATTAAGAGAATAAATTATTTATATAGAGTCAAAGTATTTGGACTATAGTTTGGGTCTGCCACATGTTATTTGTAAGTTCACTTATTTACTGTATGATTCAGTTTCCTCACTTACAAAATGAGAGTAATAGTACCTACCTAGTCTTTATTAGGCTACAAATAAAATGTCTGAAAATAATTTTTCCTTGTGAATTTAAAAATATTTTTAAAATTTGTGTACAGTAGAATTCATTCTTTTTAGTGAACAGTTGTATGAGTTTTGATGTATGTATAAAAATGTGTAATGACAGTGATAATCAAGACACAGAGGAGTTCATCACCTTCCAGAATTTCATCATGTTTCAAATTTTTATCAGCGTTCCCTCCTAACTTCATGCCCATAACCACTGATCTGTTTTCTGATTTCATCCCTGTATTTTGCTCTTTTCTTTTGGCCCTGCTATATGGCTTGGGGGAATCTAAGTTCCTTGACCAAGGATTGAACCTGGGCCATGGCAGTGGAAGCCCAGAGTCGTAACCACAAGACTACCAGGGAACTTCCCTATAGTTTGCTTTTTAACAGAATGTCATAAATATATGGGCTTTCCTGGTGACTCAGATGGTAAAGAATCCGCCTACAATGTGGGAGACCTGGGTTCAATCCCATGGTTGGGAAGATCCCTTGAAGGAGAGCATGGCAACCCACTCTAGCCTGGTGGACTATAGTCCATGGGATCACGGACTATAAGAGTGAAACACGACTGATTGACTAAGCACATAAATATATATGAAATAATACAACATGGGACTTTTGAGACTGACTTGTTTCACTTAGCATACTGCTTTTGAGATTCATACATATTGTTGCATGTATCAATAATTCATTTATTGTTAAGTAGTATTCTATTGTATGAGTACACCACAGTGTATCCATTTACCAATTGATGGACATTTGAATTGTGATGTTCAGTGTTCAGTGATTATGAATAAATTGCTACAAACTTTTGCATGTAGGTTTTGTTTTAAATATAAGGTTTCATTTCTCTTAATATTTAGGATTGTTAGGTCATGTGGTAAGTATATATTTAGCTTTGGAAAAGTTTGGAAGTGAAGTGAAGTGAAGTCACTCAGTTTTGTCCGACTCTTTGAGACCCCATGGACTGTAGCCTACCAGGCTCCTCCGTCCATGGGATTTTTTAGGCAAGAATACTGGAGTGGACTTCAATTTCCTTCTCCAGGAGATTTTCCCGACCCAGGGATTGAACCCAGGTCTCCTGCACTGTAGGCAGACGGTTTACTGTCTGAGCCACCAGGGAAGTCCAAGTATATATTTAACTTTGGAAAAGTTTGGAAATTTCTTACAAAGTGACTCTACCATTTTGCATTCTCTCCAGTAATGTTTGAGTTTCAGTTGCCCCATATCCTTACCATGTCACATGTCATTTGGAACTGACAGCTTTTTCTTTTGCTTTTTTTACATTTTAGTCATTTTAATAGGAATTAGTGGTACCTCGTTGTGATTTTAATTTGTATTTTTCCTGATTGCTAATGACATTGAACATCTTTTCATGTGACTATTTGTCATTTTCCTTTTTTTTTCTATTCTGTTATTAGCTAAAAGTGTGTTTTGTTTTGAAATAATTTCAGATTTATGGAAATAACATTACAAAGATTCTTATATACTTTCACCCAAAGTTTGTTCTTTTGTCTTTGTCCACTGTATCATTTTTTCTCACTGTATACCCATATGTCATTTATTGGAAGCATTTTTAGATTAAATTATACACAGAAAGCTTCTTTACCTACTTTTGTGTGAACTTCCTAGAGGCAGTGAAATTCTTTTGTATATCTGCCATAAAATAATCAAGATCAGGAAGTTAACATTGATGCAGTACTTTATTTAATCTACAGATTGTATGTAATTTGCAGATTTCCCAGTTTTGCCAGTTGTTCCACTACTCTCCTTTTCAGCAAATTAATTTTTTTTTATTGGTTCAGGGTCAGTCCAGGATTATTTTTTATATTTAGATGTTATGTCTCGTTAGCCTCCTGTAACAGTTTTTCATTCCTTATCTTTTATGATTTTAACATTTTTGAAGAGTTCAGGCAGTTTGTTTTGTGAAATGTCTTTCAGTTTGGATGCGGTTTTTTCTTGATAAAGTGCAGGTAATGTATTTCTCCAGGAATACCACAGAAGTGAAATGATAGTGCATTTTATCAGGAAGAAAATGATCTATTACTGACGATATTAATTTATAAAAGTGTTTTCAATATGTGATATATACTGTTATGAAAATGTTTCATGGAAGCCTTGCTGTAATATGATTTGCATTTCCTGAGGGGGAGATTACTTTTATATAAAGTTTCTTTTTTCCTTTTTCCCACATTCACATTTGATCCACCTTGGATCTGCATAGAAAGCTTAAGCTTTCATTGAGGCTGTGCTGTGTGCAATCTTTATTCCTGTTGTTGTCTTCAAAAAATCTAACATAGAAACGTGAACAAAATAAATTAAGGCCTATCAGGGATAAAGGGTTCAGAGTATTAAAAGAGGGAAACAAAAGTCACCCTGGGATGACAGGGGAAGATATCATGTGTAGAGTACTGTATTAATAGTAACAATAATACTTATTTATCAGAAAAGTGTACTAAGCCCTGTGTCAGGTGTTTTAGATGAATTGCCTTTATTTTACACTGTGATTCTATGAAATATGTGCTATTATTATTTCAACTCTCACAGATGAGGTGATGTGAAAACACTGTATTTTAGAATCAGGAGTGCTGTATGTAAGTTTTGATCTGGCTGTCGCTTGTGTATTGGCTAGAATAGTGTTTCCTGAATTGATTCAGTGAGCTAATCCATGTTCATTGACAGAAGGATTCCAGATCAACATACATTTGAGAAATGCTATGTTTTGTATTCCCCCGTGCAGAAAAATAGAAAACAGTAGCCATGTAGTTTTATGTGTCTACCTAGTCTGTATCCACTCTGCTCCATGTTATCCTATTTTAATATCTTCATAGTTCTTGTCACTGGCTGCAGTTATTTATTTGCTACTTTGTTTATCGACTCGCCTCATTAGAAAGAATGTTGCGTGAGAGCAGGGATTTTATCTTGTTCACTCTCCTAACTCCCAAACTTAGATCAGAGGCTGGGATGCCATAAAGTGAGAGTGAAAGTTGCTCAGTCATGTCCTATTCTTTACAACCCCATCAACTGTACAGTCCATGGAATTCTCTAGGCCAGAATACTGGAGTGGATAGCCTTTCTTTTCTCCAGGGGATCTTCCCAACCCAGGGATCGAACCCAAGTCTGCTGCATTGCAGACAAGTTCTTTACCATCTGAGCCACCAGGGAAGCTCCTACTAAATATAAATATTTAGTGATTTATATTTCAGGATATAGTTAACTTGAAATTTTTATGTTAATGCAGGAAGAATGATCAAGATAATTCAAAACAGCAAATAACTTTTAATCACTTATTTTCAGTAATTTATTAGGATTTATTTAGCTTAAATAAATACTATAAATTCTATACTGCTAAAATAGGATTTACTTAGTTTCTTGGGCTGCAAATTTTCCACCCTAATTATGTTTTGTATCGGGTAATACAAAAATATTTTGACTTAAGCAGAGATTTTAAACCAAGGAGATGTAGTACACAGAGTACTTCTACTTGCTCAAGTACTGCATCAGTTTTCTTAGATCCTTGTTTGGAAGTAGGGAAGTAGAGTAATTTTTGAAAAGGAAGAGAAAAGGAAAAGTACAAGCCTGAGCTTTTGCAAAAACATAGTGATGTAAATGGATATATGACTCTCCAGTTAGGTATTTCTTTTTTTTTATTTAATTTTTTATTGGAGGATAATTGCTTTACAATATTGTACTGGTTTCTGTCATATATCAACATAAATCAGCCACAGGTATTCATATATCTCCTCCCTCTTGCACCTCCCTCCCATCTCCCACCCCGTCCCACCCCTCTAGGTTGTCGCAGAGCACTGGGTGTACGCCCTGTGTCATTGAGCAAATCCCCACTGGCTATCTGTTTTACATATGGTAATATATATGTTTCAATGCTGTTCTCTCAAATCATCCTACCCTCTCCTTCTCCCACTGAGTTCAAAAGTCTGTTCTTCATATCTGTGTCTCCTTTTCTTCTCTGCGTGTAGGATCGTCAGTATCGTCTTTCTAAATTCCATGTATATGTGTTAATAATTAATATATTTGTCTCTTTCTGACTTACTTCACTCTGTACAATAGGCTCTAGGTTTATCTACCTCATTAGGACTGACGGGAATGCATACTTTTTTTTATAGTTAAGTAATGTGCAACAGTTAGAACTGGACATGGAACAACAGACTGGTTCTAAATAGGAAAAGGAGTACATCAAGGCTGTNGGTCATGTATGAATGTGAGAGTTGGACTGTGAAGAAAGCTGAGTGCTAAAGAATTGATGCTTTTGAACTGTGATGTTGGAGAAGACTCTTGAAAGTCTCTTGGACTGCAAGGAGATCCAACCAGTCCATCCTAAAGGAAATCAGTCCTGAACATTCATTGGAAGGACTGTTGCTGAAGCTGAAACTTCAGTACTTTGGTTACCTGATGCCAAGAACTGACTCATTTGAAAAGACCCTGATGCTGGACGACAGAGATGAGGTGGTTGGATGGCATCACCAACTTAATGGACATGATTTTGGGTAAATCTTGGAGTTGGTGATAGACAGGGAGGCCTGGCGTTCTGCGTTTCATGGGGTCACAAAGAGTCAGACACGACTGAGTGACTGAACTGAACTGAACTGAAGAGCCCTGGAAAAAAACTATTATAGCTAAGTTGATTTCAGTGGCTTGTTGTTTGCACCCCCTTTTATAATCATTTAACTTCTTCCACAGAGCTTTCAAGTATGTTTATATAATCATCCTTAACTTACATATAATGTGAAGTCTTAAGGGTAGTGACTACTTCCAAAACACTGTAGTTTGCTGATTTTCTGGGATATGTAAGTGAATATGGCTTTTGTTTTTAAAATAAAATTTTGTAAAATTTCAGGCATTATTTCTTCAAATATCTTCTTTTGCTGCCTGATTCTTATTCTTTTCTCCTTCTGGGACTCCAGCTAATGTATGGTACACTGTTTGCTCTTGTCCACAGGGCCCTGATATACAGTTGATTTTCCTTTAGTGTTTTTTTTCCTCTTTCATTTCTTTAGATTAGATGATTTATGTTAATGTTTTCAAGGCCATCAACTCTTCTACTATCTCTGATCTTTTCAAGCACGTCCATTTCTTTTTTCAGTTCTAGAATTTCCATTTGGTTCTTTTTTTTTCTTTTTTTAATTTTTTTTCCTCTGCTCAGATTCTCTCTCTAGGCTTTCTGTATACCATAGATATTAACATATTTTTATAGTACCTGCTTTAGTTAACCTGTTCAATCCAGAATCTGGACCATTTTGGGGTTAGTTTCTCCTTACTACTTTCTGACTTGTATACTGGACATTGTAGATAGTATTTCATAGCGACTTGAATTTTGTTATCCTGTGAGAAATAATGATTTTTTTTCTTTTTTTAAATAATAGATTATTTACTGGCTTATCACCTTAAATATGTTTAGGTTTGATTTTATGCTCTATTGAGATCGTATTTTCCAGGTCTAACTTCCAGTAGGACTCAGCTCCCATCCTCTGCCTCCATTCTGATCAGAGCTTATTTTAGGCTTTGTTAAAGAAGGTCTAGAGTAGTCCTTAGTCTTTGGAGAAGGCAGTGGCACNGGCTTATCACCTTAAATATGTTTAGGTTTGATTTTATGCTCTATTGAGATCGTATTTTCCAGGTCTAACTTCCAGTAGGACTCAGCTCCCATCCTCTGCCTCCATTCTGATCAGAGCTTATTTTAGGCTTTGTTAAAGAAGGTCTAGAGTAGTCCTTAGTCTTTGGAGAAGGCAGTGGCACCCCACTCTAGTACTCTTGCCTGGAGAATCCCAGGGACGGGGGATCCTGGTGGGCTGCCGTCTATGGGGTTGCACAGAGTCGGACACGACTGAAGCAACTTAGCAACAGCAGCAGCAGTCCTTAGTCTTAGATGTGGTCTTTATTCTGAGGGCTCTGCCTTTTGGATTTCTAAGATAGATGCCCAGAGTGTTAATGAGGTATTGAAGTAGCAAGCCACGTGGTTTCACTGCTCTGACTGGGCCGGAACTGCTAGGAGTTCCATTGCCCCTCAGCACTGTTTGTCTTCTGGTTGTCTATTGCATTCTTAACTCTAGCAGTTCTCTGGAAAGACTCATCTTTCTTGTACCTGTGTAACCCAGACCTTAGGCAAGGATTCTTGGCAAACTTCCACAGTGGGATTCCCCTCTGCACAGTTCTCTTTTCTCTTAGGCTTTGTCCCACCAATTTCAACTGCTTAAACTCTGATCTCTTCCTCAGCTCAGCGGACTGCTGCACTCTGCTGGGCTGTTTCCTCTTCTTGGAGTATTCTCTCTTCACCCTTTCTCTTTTTATGCCTGGACTTTAGCTCACTGTCCCATAATCCAGAATGTCTCCAGGCAGATGGCTGGGGTCATCATGGGTCTCGACTCATGTATTTCCTCCCCTTTCTTTAGGAGTCATAGTCTTTTGCCCATGGTTTAATACGAGAAAAAGTTGTTCTCTGTCTGTTTTCTACTGTTACAGTGGCTAGTTTAGTGCCGTTATATTGTCATATCAAGCAATACAGTTCTGAAACCTGTTCTGTTTGGAGAGGAATGAATTCTTAAAAAGAGCAAATCTCATTTTATTTTAGATATTTGTTTTTCATTCACCTAGTCAGTGCTTATTTGTTGTCTATCTTCTGTCTGCCATTGACCTTGAGCACATAAAGGGAAAGGGACCCAGTTTCTCTCCTCAAGAAGCATAGTTTCCTTATGATAAGGAGGAACAAATATTAAGTTCAAGTTTGGGTATTTTTTAGAATTAACTTTTATTGAAGCATAATACACTTGGTCGTGGAATGGTTCCTACTGCTCCATCAGCTTGTTAACTTGTTATATAAGGATAAGAAGTTACTCAATTCTTCCAAAGGAGAGGCTTTGATGGTAGTGTTACCAACCAGGGTTCTTGGCCTCCTTAACCAATAGAAATTGATCAGAGGCCAGACTAGAAATTCAAACAAGGCTTTATTGGAGCCCCTGCTATAGCAGTGGGAGTGGGAACAAACAACAGATTCCCTTGCTTATTTCCTGAGTTGAGGCAAGCTTGTTCCTTATGTGGGGTGAGGGTAGGAGTGTGAGAGTTTGGGCCAGAGGAGTGGCTTAGGTAGCTTGCCAGCGTTTTATGTGGTGTTGTGTGCAGGCCCCCGACCCTCATTTGCTCTAGGCTTTTCAGAAGTGGCATTTGGGTTTTTTAGTCTCTTGTCCAGAATTTGCTCCATCTATGCATGCATACAGTTCTTTTTAGTACCATACAATTTCTTGCTATTTTGTTGCTCGAGGAGATGTTTGTCCAGGTGCAAGCATGGTAGCAGGTCTCAGGTCTCAGCCTGTCTCAGTAGGGTATAAGCTCTAAATACACTTTTCTAAACCACTATTTCTTAATTATTACCCATTAGTCAACCAGTTGCTTTGTTTTGAAATAATTAGCAAAAGGTATAAAAATACTACTGAGAAATTTTTTCACTAGACATGCAGAAATCAGATATCTTAATGTATTTATAACACTAAAATTTTTCTCTCTGACTTCTGTACCGTATTTAATAATCAAATTTTTTTCGACTTTCATTTTTAGAAGGTCAGCCTAATTCATGGAAACAATCTTATTTTCACTCTGTTTCATATATCACCACTGACAACCTGATAATCTTCAACTTAGGGTCTTGACTGTAGAGTGATTTTTGCCAGCAGTCACTGATAATGATGTATGAATTGGATATGAAATAAATTTACTTCCTCTTCTATCCTGACCTCCACCCCCAAATAGGTTGATTTTAATTGATTATAGAAAAATAACTTAGCTTGAAAAACTGTCTTTCTTTGCCTGATAAAATGTCCTTGAATATTAACTTAGAAATAAGAGAAGTTAGGTTAAACTACTTCAGTGATACTATCTCAACCAAGGTGTTTGAATATCTGAAACCTTCCAGTAGAAGAGAATTCTTGATTAAAGAACTTCTTTATCCTTATGAGGGAAATTTAAGGATTTTATCTTCCCATTGTTTCATCTGTATTACCATTTTTCAAGTGTGGTCTTTTGTCCAAATGTCTAGTGCCTTTTTAACTTTTCACTGAGACTTGTTGATTCTAACTTCCTGCCTCCTACAACAGTAGAAGATATAGAATAACTGTATGCTTGAAATGAAATTAAAAATCTTGTTTTTCAAAACTCCTTTCACATCATCAGGCACACAGATCAGAGCTTCCTATATACATCTCTGCTATCCTTATAGGTACTGATATTTCTTCACAGTTACCGTTCTAAAAAGTTAGTGTAATAGCCTAATACCACAGCATTCACAGTGTACATAATTTGCTAATGGTGTATGTGTATACTTATTTTGTTAATGTCTAATTATCTCTGGCGTTCTATTTTTTTCATTAACTCCTCTAGAATTGCCCACCTTCATAACGAAATTTTGTGGTGGATAATACTGTAGGAAGTTCAGCCCCACTGTTGTACCAAGTTAATAGCATTATACGTGTGTCCATCCTCATCAGGTAGGGTTCATAAACTCACAC
Source organism: Neotragus moschatus (assembly GCA_006410615.1). Taxonomy (NCBI): domain Eukaryota; kingdom Metazoa; phylum Chordata; class Mammalia; order Artiodactyla; family Bovidae; genus Neotragus; species Neotragus moschatus. Next base: position 69,756 of record SJYA01001718.1, on the reverse strand, counting down.
GTGCGTGATATTGGACTACACATATCCTGTGCTAATATTAAGGTAGATATGTGGAAAAAAGTAGCATAATGTAATTAGTAAAAGGACACATAATTTTTAGGTCTCTATAGGCATGCAAACTCTTCCTTGAAATAATCTATTGTAGTGGTAATTTGGGAGTCATTCGTTTCACTTACTGTAGTGAAATAATATGCATTCTTTAACAATCCTCCTAAGTTTGTCTGGAGTCCCCTTTTAGTTCAAATAAGCAGGGTTCTACTAAATTTTCATTGGTTGATAGAAGAACATCATTGTAACAAAGATTGTTGTATATTATGCTAAAAATATCTAAAGTACAGACTTAGAGTATTATGCTTTCAGTTTGTTGTCAGTTACTGTTGTCATTTGTGATGAAATGGTAATAGTAGCCAACGTTTCAATTCTTTTGAGACATGCTGTTTATTCTTCCCTGTTCATCCCATGCCCCTTCCAGTTGCATTTTAACAAAATAGAAACATATTGTCTCTATTATCAGAATAAATGTTTGCCTCTTTGCTTCCATTTCCTCTATATCTTTTAAGATACAATTAAAAATAATTTTGTGCGTGTCCCAAAAGACTATATATATTAATGGATTTGGGTTGAGATAATTGTGATAAATGTTCTATACTTGAACAAGGAGTACACATATGTTTTGATTTGTTGATAGGCTGGGCTGAATAAATGATGGAAATGTTCTGGGCTGAATAAATGATGGAAACATCACCAAAGTGCCCAGTCGTACAAACATACCTTTTTACTGATGATAATTTTTTTAACTGCTGTATTGCAGCTGTTGAAAATGGACAGATAGATGCGTTAAGGCTGCTGTTTCGATATGGAGCAAATGTTAATGGATCCCATTCTATGTGTGGATGGAACGCCTTGCACCAGGCTACTTTTCAGGTAAACTCTGCATTTATTATTTCATTTCCATTTAAATTGTGTGTTTTACCCTTTTAAAATGATAATTCTATACAGTCTTTGCTTCCTACTTGCCTGTGATTTATGGTGGTTAGTGCAGTACAGAAAGGCAGTCTAAATGGTAATGATCGTTCTGAATAAGCCTGCTGCTCTAGTAATTCTAGCAGCTTTGGGCTTCAGGGATTATGTAAGTTTTTCAAATGTTGATAGCATAGTTAAGAGGCCTTCAGAATATTTGGGATATATAAATTGATAGTGAGCAATGGCTTATTATATTTATAGCACTTTGTTTAGATAACTGTGATAATACCTTAGTGCTTGGGCTTGCAAACTAATTTTGCAGGATTTTATAAGGATTCTAATTCCTAGAGATCATTGTTTTATCTGTTTATGTTTAATGGGTTAGCTTAAGGTACAGAATAATGATTAACACTTTCTTCCCATCGCCCAAAACACTTTAAAAAAAAAAAAAAGAGTTTTCCTTTAGTGAGGATAAAAAGCATATACACACACAACAATAAAAAGAGAGATATCTTCTATTTTCTTTGTTTTCTCTTATTTAAAATATGAATCTGTGCCTTAGGAAAATGCTGAGATCATAAAATTGCTTCTTAAAAAAGGAGCAAACAAGGAATGCCAGGATGACTTTGGAATCACACCTTTATTTGTGGCTGCTCAGTATGGCAAGCTAGAAAGCTTGAGCATACTTATATCATCGGGTAAGACTAATCTGTTAGCCTTTGCACTACTAAGATCATGACTTTAATGCTGTATCTTCCTAGGAAGAGTAATTCTTAACTAAATATAAATCAGGTTCTGAAATTTATTGTCTTATGTTAGTGATAAATAAGAATACATACAAGTTAATTTGTAAACCTGGTTACTAAGTCTCTATTAACTAACATAATACAATGCGCAACTACTAACTTACCTCAGCAGAACCTTAATGATCAATTACTAAAGCAGGTTTATTGGCAAGTTGAATGATGGGGCTATCCTTCATGATAGCTACCTGAACTGTTCCAACTTTCTCGGGTACATGACTAATATAGTCTTAATTAATCTTTTAGATAGCTATTTTGTACATTAACCCTCTGACTTGGGTATTTTGGTTAATTGTGTGATATTTAAATAGGTTTATTTCAAAGCTTGTTTACACTGTTATGTTAATAAATAGCAACATAAACCTGCTTAAAAGTTTTTCAGTGACAACCATTACATATTCAGCATTGTCAGAGAAGATGGTATTGAGGTGGGATGCTTATTACTCTGTGTGACATTTCTATAACCAGAAATATTTGTTATATTAGGGCTTTTCAGTTCTTCTGACACCATTGCTGTGCACACAGTGCTAACCTGACAAAACATGGATAGTCAAGAGCAGATGGGAGGGACACCAGATTTGCCACTGCACAATTTTGTTAATACCTAGGCTTTTCACATATCTTCTATAATATCTGAACTTTTAATAAATTACCAAAACGAAGTTTATTTAGAGCACATATTTTCTTATTTCTGCTTTCTCCTTATAAACCTTGAAATACTCAAGTTGACATAGTAAGCAACAGAAACAAGCATTTATTAAGTGTAAAATTAAGATATGTTACAAATAGCAGGTCTATAAATCTTTANATTTGGGTTGAGATAATTGTGATAAATGTTCTATACTTGAACAAGGAGTACACATATGTTTTGATTTGTTGATAGGCTGGGCTGAATAAATGATGGAAACGTTCTGGGCTGAATAAATGATGGAAACATCACCAAAGTGCCCAGTCGTACAAACATACCTTTTTACTGATGATAATTTTTTTAACTGCTGTATTGCAGCTGTTGAAAATGGACAGATAGATGCGTTAAGGCTGCTGTTTCGATATGGAGCAAATGTTAATGGATCCCATTCTATGTGTGGATGGAACGCCTTGCACCAGGCTACTTTTCAGGTAAACTCTGCATTTATTATTTCATTTCCATTTAAATTGTGTGTTTTACCCTTTTAAAATGATAATTCTATACAGTCTTTGCTTCCTACTTGCCTGTGATTTATGGTGGTTAGTGCAGTACAGAAAGGCAGTCTAAATGGTAATGATCGTTCTGAATAAGCCTGCTGCTCTAGTAATTCTAGCAGCTTTGGGCTTCAGGGATTATGTAAGTTTTTCAAATGTTGATAGCATAGTTAAGAGGCCTTCAGAATATTTGGGATATATAAATTGATAGTGAGCAATGGCTTATTATATTTATAGCACTTTGTTTAGATAACTGTGATAATACCTTAGTGCTTGGGCTTGCAAACTAATTTTGCAGGATTTTATAAGGATTCTAATTCCTAGAGATCATTGTTTTATCTGTTTATGTTTAATGGGTTAGCTTAAGGTACAGAATAATGATTAACACTTTCTTCCCATCGCCCAAAACACTTTAAAAAAAAAAAAAAGAGTTTTCCTTTAGTGAGGATAAAAAGCATATACACACACAACAATAAAAAGAGAGATATCTTCTATTTTCTTTGTTTTCTCTTATTTAAAATATGAATCTGTGCCTTAGGAAAATGCTGAGATCATAAAATTGCTTCTTAAAAAAGGAGCAAACAAGGAATGCCAGGATGACTTTGGAATCACACCTTTATTTGTGGCTGCTCAGTATGGCAAGCTAGAAAGCTTGAGCATACTTATATCATCGGGTAAGACTAATCTGTTAGCCTTTGCACTACTAAGATCATGACTTTAATGCTGTATCTTCCTAGGAAGAGTAATTCTTAACTAAATATAAATCAGGTTCTGAAATTTATTGTCTTATGTTAGTGATAAATAAGAATACGTACAAGTTAATTTGTAAACCTGGTTACTAAGTCTCTATTAACTAACATAATACAATGCGCAACTACTAACTTACCTCAGCAGAACCTTAATGATCAATTACTAAAGCAGGTTTATTGGCAAGTTGAATGATGGGGCTATCCTTCATGATAGCTACCTGAACTGTTCCAACTTTCTCGGGTACATGACTAATATAGTCTTAATTAATCTTTTAGATAGCTATTTTGTACATTAACCCTCTGACTTGGGTATTTTGGTTAATTGTGTGATATTTAAATAGGTTTATTTCAAAGCTTGTTTACACTGTTATGTTAATAAATAGCAACATAAACCTGCTTAAAAGTTTTTCAGTGACAACCATTACATATTCAGCATTGTCAGAGAAGATGGTATTGAGGTGGGATGCTTATTACTCTGTGTGACATTTCTATAACCAGAAATATTTGTTATATTAGGGCTTTTCAGTTCTTCTGACACCATTGCTGTGCACACAGTGCTAACCTGACAAAACATGGATAGTCAAGAGCAGATGGGAGGGACACCAGATTTGCCACTGCACAATTTTGTTAATACCTAGGCTTTTCACATATCTTCTATAATATCTGAACTTTTAATAAATTACCAAAACGAAGTTTATTTAGAGCACATATTTTCTTATTTCTGCTTTCTCCTTATAAACCTTGAAATACTCAAGTTGACATAGTAAGCAACAGAAACAAGCATTTATTAAGTGTAAAATTAAGATATGTTACAAATAGCAGGTCTATAAATCTTTAGAGTTGAAATAATCCCTAAAATCATTTATTCAAGCATGTGCTTTGTTGTTGTATTAAGGGTCCCAGACTCCGAGCTGTTTAAGTGACGTGCCAAAGATCTATAATAGAAACTATTCACTGGTGGAATCAGGACTTGGACACAGGACTCTGATTTCTCATCTTCCTCCGTCTATGCTGTACCTTCCCATGGACTGCCATCATGCATTTTATGACTTCCAGTCCCCAAAGTTCCAATTATTAGTGTGTAACTAATACTTAGAATGAAATAGGTTAAATTGCAGCTTAGTGACTCTCTCCTTATGCTGAGCCTGTCTCCTGGGACACTAAGCACTTGTTTTTATTTATTTTTTTCTTTTCTCTGAATAGTTATGAACAGCAAGTTGAAAAGGTATATAGGTGTGTTTATAATGTAACTATACATGTTTCTAACTCTTTAAAATGACTTTCAGTGAATTCTTCCTCATTTCCCCAACTTTTTTTACCTGAAATTTTACAGACTGATTCCTGACTCTTATACATTAAAATTGTCAATCAAAACAAAACATTGCTTAAAAAAGAAAGTTAAGTAGGTTTCTTTTTTGACTTAATCTTTCCTCAGCTGTAGTGTTCATTTCTTTCTAATGCTGACAGTAGGTGAAGCATCCACCTTGTACAAGTCAAGAAGATTCAGTGTATCTAGATGTGTTGAATACCCAGTTGGAATTTCTGACTGTTCCGTGAATTCTGGCTTACCATTTGTATTTTGCATTGTTCTTACCCATTTCAGGGCTTTGGTTTATTCAAGGTGTATTTATGAAACATCCTTTAAATAAAAAATTGTCTTCCCCCTTGAGGATGATGATTTTTCCACTGAGGTGTGTTCCAGAAATTTAAAAATTTTCATGGTCATGTATTAACACACACATACTTAGCATACTTAGCACATTATTTGTCAATGAGAAAAGTTTGAGGAAGTCTGCTATTTTTGAAACCTTCACAGAAATTGAGTTCACTAAACTTTTTCACATCTTTATACATTTGCTTCTAAATAATTGATTAGATTTATGCTTAAAAATTCAGCTTAGAAACCCATTTAAATAGAGCTTTTTCCTTTTATTGTGGACTCTGTTCATCACACACTGGTCATGAAGAAAATAGATATAATGGAGAGTACAGTCAATATTAGCTTAAAGTCATAGCCCCTGTGTATATCATATCTGCTGGAATTGTTTTCACCACTCAGACTGAATCAATTAGTGGCATCTATAAAGTCTCATAAATTAGATTTTTTTCTTATTCTTTCAATAATGATCAGGAATATTATCCATATTTGATGATTTGCATTAAAAAAAAAATGATTGCTTATTAGACCCTCAGAGTGTTTGTTGGAGGAAGGATTGGAATGAAATGAATCTTTCATAGAGTAAAATTCATATTTTAGCTTAAAAATGCTAAAATATTAATCTTTAAGCAAAAACAATTGAAGTGATTACCAATAAGAAATTGAAAATTAATGTTTCAACAGCAGTATCCATTAAGGAGGAAAATCTGTTGTACTATGAAAGCCCTTTTAAGGCAGCTGCTTTGAATTATTTGTTGATTATCTTTTTTAGTTTTTGCATTAAAGAGGGTTATATGTTAAATGTTTTATTTTAGGTGCAAATGTCAATTGTCAAGCCTTGGACAAAGCTACTCCCTTGTTCATTGCTGCTCAAGAGGGCCACACAGAATGTGTGGAGCTTTTGCTCTCCAGTGGGGCAGATCCTGATCTTTACTGTAATGAGGACAATTGGCAGCTACCTATACATGCAGCTGCACAGATGGGCCATACAAAGTAAGTGCTAAAAATGAAAAGTAAAAATGGTCTCATAATTCAGAGGTAATAAGAAATTAGATCTTCTGGACCAGCCCCTTTATCTCCAGGCATAACCTTTGGTATTCCCTTCTCTACTGATTTGCATGATGGTTAGGTCCACCCCACGTCTGTCTCCCATGCCATTCCCTGCAGTTCTTAGTCTTGCACTTTCTTAGAGTGAGGCAGAGTGGCCCAGGAGACCTTCTCAGGGTGTTAAATCTTCCCTCTGACTTGCTTGAGCTACTGTTCCATTCCTGTCCAGTTTTATCGTAGACATCTTGAAGTACTGATCTGATGACTTTTTTCAACATACTTATATTACCTCCCTGACCCCAGAAAGGTTTTAGATTTATGATCTCTGTTGGAGTTCTTTTTAGTGGGGTCTAGGCAGTCCTCCACATCTTGAACCCTTTGACTGGACTTCTCTTTGTCTGATTTCAAATTCAATCTAGTACTTTTTCCTGCCTCTGTTACTCTTCTTCCCTAGCCAGAAATTCAAATGAAATTTTTGGAGAGAGACTTAAGTTGAAACTCCCTGAAATTGGGAGTTCTAAGAATCTTCAGTTCAGTTCAGAACCTGGTTTTACCTTGAGAATATGGCAGCCTATCTTAATGTAGATTGGTACCAAACAGTTTTAAAAAATATATATTTAAAGTTTTTAAAGTCTTATTACTACAGTAGTAATTTTTATAGCTATTGTTAATATTATTCAATTTAAAAAGTAATAGTGAAATAATCTTGTAAGTATTGAATATGTTTGTATAGTAGAAAAGCAGATGCTGTAATTGGCTTATTATGCCACTAGGTGTCATGGTATTTTACTGTTCTCTTAAACATATTTGTAATCTTGTTTGTGCCTTGTTGAAGAGTTTGGTCATGGACAGGAAGGCCTGGCATACTGCAATCCGTGGGGTTGCAAAGAGGCGGACACAATTGAGCGACTGAACTGAACTGAAGAGTATATTCTTTCCAACTCACTTAAAAATTTTTAACACATTTATTACATGTAAGAGATACTCGACAGGTTCTTTTATTTTAGCAAAATACTTAGGTTTAAAAATTTGATGTTTTTCTTAACTCTTGATATTTTATTTAATCATAAATCTACAGTTGTACTCTGAGCTTTAAATTGATATCAGAACCCTCTTGAGAATTTGCCCTTATTTGTTCTCAATTTTGAGAATTCTGTTGGTCACTGATGGTTTTCTTCTTAGTAAATATAGGTTCTCCTTAAATATTGTTATCTTAGTCCTATTTTACCTAAGGAAAAGTGGCAAGGAGAAAGAATGTTATAAATATACTTTGGTGTAGCTCTGCCTTTCTTTTCCCAGAAAGAGGAGAATTTCTGGCTTATATTAACCTTATAGTGTAGGAATGTCCTTTCTCTCCAGCTGAGTGCTGGAGGTAAGTCTACAAATAATCTGAGAACTTTTTAATGATTTTTGTTTAGAACTTTCTCTAGTTAGCAACCAGTCTTTTAAATAAATCTGCCATAACACATAAAAGAGCTCATCTTCTTTTCTGAGAACTGAATATTTTAGCAGAAATTCTGATTTCTTCCTGATGTAAATACTGTTCATTTCATGTCTCTCATCATCCTAAAAAATTCTTACTAATTAGAAAAATAAAACTTTGATTGCTACTTTACAAAGGAAAGTAATTTATTGTCTTGATATAAGTTTGTATTTAGTATAGTGGAGTTTTAAATAATATGTTAGATCCTAAAACATCTCATATAAAATTTGAATTTTAGGCACTCAAGTAGTGGTAAACAGTAAAAAAATAAAAAAGCACAATATGTTACCTATTTACTTTTATAGGAACATTATTTAGTTATTTCAAATATGTTTAAGGGCCTTCTTATTAAGCAACAGTAATAAGCATTTTGGAGTATGTAGCTTGTAATAATTTATTGTACATAGAAAGTACACTGAAGACAGACAGACTTCTTAAATTCAATCAATGGGTGCCACAAAATATGTTCTGTAGACATGTCTACAATTATGTACAAACAGAAACATACTCCTGAACTTGTGTATTTGCAGAATCTTGGACTTGTTAATCCCACTCACTAACCGGGTTTGTGACACTGGGCCAAACAAAGTGAGTCCTGTGTACTCAGCAGTGTTTGGAGGGCATGAGGAGTGCCTGGAAATGTTGCTGCAGTCTGGCTACAGCCCAGATGCCCAGATGTGCCTCGTTTTTGGATTCAGTTCTCCTTTGTGTATGGCTTTCCAAAAGGAGTATGTATATCTACTTTACTTTCATTCTTTTGGCTGTATGGAGATATGTTTCCAAATGACTTTCTTTTGTGATAAAATAGCATGTCTTAGAGCTAAATTGGGAACTTAAAAATAGAAAAACAGACAAAAACAAAAGCCTCTATGATGTACCTTTGATCGTTTCACTAATCAAACTATAGCAAAAACAAGGTGATGATGTCAGGTTTTTTTCCTTTTTTCTTCGGAGCTGGATAATTTTTGGTGTAGCAATTTTAGGGGATATATTTAATATATTAAAGTAAATGCAGGAATTCTCTGATGTCTTTGATCTTTAAAACACTTTAAGAATTAAAACAAACTTTAAGTTATACAATGATTAAGGCCTGAGGACTTAATGTTTAACATGGTGACTATAACAGACAACACTGAATTATAGAATTGAGATTTGCTGAGAGTAGAACTTAAATGCTCTCAAAGATAATTATATGAGGCGATGAATGTTTCCATGATGTATATGTGTATCAAATCAGCACATTTTATACTTTAAATATCTTGGAATCTTATTTGTCAATTATACCTCAGTAAAACTGAGATAAAAAGATAAAAAAGATTTTTAAAATTGTCAAGTATTTTATTGACTGTGTTTCAGGTTATTTGTCATTTGAAATTTGTAAGACTTGTTATGAATCTAAAATAAGACTTTAGTTTTATAGATATAGCACTTTTAATGTATTTGGTATATAGCATTTATTTCTGTAGATCACACTAATTAAATTTAAAATTTTTAATGTTTCCTTTGCTAATCTACCATGATCCAGTGAGTAGAATAAATGAAGAATTATTGATAGATTATTGATTAGCATCAGGCCAAAATAGACAAGATTTGTCTATCAGACTCGTAATGTTTTAAAATAGAATAAAATTAAAAAGGCTATATGTAAGAAAAGCCGTATTGAGTAAAATCTGTGATCCAACCAATAGTAAAATAAGTTGTGCAGCTAGAAGCTGTTATTTTTAGTAATGCAAAAGAGGTTTGTGGGCTGATCTCAAATTTCACTGGCTTTCCTAAATTCACCATTATAGATTGCTAGCTATGACTTAAAAATTTATCAAGAACTTATTTGCTAAGCTTTTATTTCTCTGCCATCTCTTAACATTTGCTGTGTAAAATAGTAGTTCATTTTTATTTGTTCTGAACTTAAGCCTCTAGGTACACACTGTACTCTGAGTATTGTAGTTTTGGTTAATCTGAGTATCTGGGATCCACTCTGTGCATAACTTCATGATTTCATAGTTCACTATATAGTTTCTTCGGTTTTATCTTTCTAAACAGGAGGCCTAGTTAGTTTGCCTCACTAGGGCTGTACTGTTGACTTTAGTTGATTCAGTTGTCATTATATATGTCTCCATTTTTTTTATTAGATCAGAATTGAACATTTTTTTATTTGATAAGAACATAATAGTTTTGTAGAGTTGTATGTCTGTGTGTCCAGCATATCAATAATCTGTTTTAGGCTTCATCTTAGCTTTTGGAGCAATGATATTTTTGGTTCTTCTGTCATAGCAGCTTAGTTCATAGCTCATCGTCTTATAAGTGTAGTTTGAATTAAACATGTTAAACCATAGCAGTGCTCCTATTAACACCAAAATACCTTAAAATGAATGTTTTTCTGGCCTGAGGAATTGGATAGAATAGAACCCTCTGGGGACATGGTATGAGGGAAATCCTGGAGAAAGAGCTGGAGAAAAGGTTTTCTTAATTCTGTGTACAAACCTACATATGTCCAGAACCCATCCAACCTTTGAATATTCACACAGGATGGAAATTATTGACAACAAGATTTGAACTATCACCCAAATCTCCGGTCTGAGTGGCACATTTCATGGGGCCAGACTCAAAGCAGCATAGCAAAGGCTTGAGAACTGAATTTGCATTGGAATAACTGTCTGTAGAGGTGAAAAAGAAATTGTAGTCTAAACCTAACTAGGTTATATACCTGCTAAAGCAAACACACACAATCAGTGTTATGGTCAAAGAATTATAGCAGGACCCAGGGCCCAGAGTCTACACATAGCATTACTATTCATAATATCCAGGATACAATCTAAAATTACTTGACAGAACCAGAAAAATATGACCAATTTTAGAGGGAAAAGACAATTAATGCATGTCAACCCTGAGATGATGCAGAATGTTGGAAATATCAAATAATTGTAAACTGTTGTAATAAGGTAAATACACTTGAAATAAATGGAAAGGTAGATATTTTCAGCTTAGAAATTAAAATGAGAACCAAATGGACTGAAAAGTGTAATATCTGAAATGAAAGTTAGCTGTATGAGCTTCACAGTGGAATGGAATTGACAGAGGAAAGAGTCTGTTACCTTGCAGTTAGACCAATATAAATTATCCAAACAGAAGAACAGAGAAAAAGAAGATGGGGTGACAGAAAAGAACAGAGCTTCAAGGACCTGAGGGACAATATCATCAGTGTTGACATTCAGGTCATTAGGATCCAGAAAAGAGGAGAAAGAGATTGAGACTGATAATGGACAAACACATCCCAACATTAGATAAGGACACAAGTTTATAGATTTAAGAAGCTAAGTAAACCAAAATAGGAGAAGCTCAAAGAAAAGCATGCTTACAAATAATCACACTTAGAAACTTAAAGAAGTGACAGTGTGGTTTATGGTGGTCTTTGGTCACAGACATGCGCTATTAGACTTTGTTTTTTACTATTCTTGGCAATGTTGCTATGTGAAGTGGCCCTATGTATCATAAATGAAATGTTTTTTAGTGACTTTAAAAGGACTTGTCATGTATTTTCTTCCATGTGGGAACTTATAATTGGACTAAATGTATTTTTAATTAGTAAGGTAGGTTTTCAGTAAGAAAACTCGCTGGAAAATGATATTTGTTAGTCCATAGGGAAAAAGCCAAAACAACAGAATATCTCTTTGATGAGGGTACATTCTCTCAGTCTTTACAGTTTACTTTTTATTTGTTTGCCAGAGCCATAGCAGTAGACTTAATTTTGAAACATCATTGCCATTATTTACCTACCCAGTGGGAAATTTAATTGAAAGGGAGACATTTCCCAAGAGACTAAGGCTAAGAGATGGTAGCTTTATTATCACATATGCTCACATTTAATATTTGTATATACAAATAGTGCACTGCACAGTGTCTGGCACATCAGAAAAGAACATCAAGGTTAATTCTCTTCTTCATTTCTGGAGAAGACATATCTTTTGCCATTCTCTGTTTATCTAAAAATAGCATCAATTAAATTTTTAGTCTTTGTAATGCATTTACATAAGCTAATGTTGGGTTCTTAGTTTGCATGTAATCGCTGTACGTATAATGGGAAAATCATTTGATTATTTTGAGATTCAGTGTAAAGCTGATCAAGCAAGAAAACTGTCAATTCTCCCAGTAGATTTCATTTTAGTATTTCAAGAGGGTAACATAGATAATGCCTGGGGAAAGAAATTGAAAAATTTTGTTAATTTTTAAATTTCTTTCAATATACATCTGAAAATTTGAGTTCTCTAGGTTACATACTTAAAATTATTTAAATTAGAATTACCTTTCAGTTCAGTTCAGTCGCTCAGTCGTGTCCAACTCTTTGCAACCCCATGAATCACAGCACACCAGGCNGGTAGGCTGCAGTCCATGGGGTCGCTAAGAGTTGGATACGACTGAGCGACTTCACTTTTACTTTTCACTTTCATGCATTGGAGAAGGAAATGGCAACCCATTTTAGTGTTCTTGCCTGGAGAATCCCAGGGACGGGGGAGCCTGGTGGGCTGCTGCCTATGGGGTCACACACAGTCGGACACGACTGAAGTGACTTAGCATCAGCAGCAGCATGATCCTATTATGGTTTTCTAATTTGTTTCAAGTTTATTTTGTGTAGATCTTTTCCTTCTTTTGTGATTCCTGCCTAGAGAAGTTCCTTTAGCATTTGTTATAAAGCTGGTTTGGTGGTACTGAATTCTTTTAACTTTGCTTGTCTCTTAGCAAAAGCTTGTCTGTAAAGCTTTTGATTTCTCCATCAAATCTGAACTAGAGCCTTGCTGGGCAGAATATTCTTGGTTGCGGGTTCTTTCCTCATCACTTTAAAATATATTGTGCCATTCCCTACTGGCTTGTAGAGTTTCTGTTGAGAAATCAGCTGATAACCTATGGGAGTTCCTTTATGCGTTATTTGTCATTTGTCCCTTGTTGCTTGTAATATTTTTGTCTTTAATTTTCACCAGTTTGATTACTGTGTGTCTTGGTGTGTTCCTCCTTGGGTTTATTCTGCCTGGGACTTTCTGTGCTTCTTGAACGTGGTTGACTATTTCCTTTCCCAAATTAGGCAAGTTTTCAGCTATTATCTCTTCAGATATTTTCTCAGATCCTCTCTCTCTCCTTTTGGGACCCTACAGTGCAAATGTCAGTGCATTTAATGTTGTCTTAGAGGTCTCTTAGGTTGTCCACATATATAAATATTTTTCATCGTTTTTTTAATATTCTGTTTTGTGACAGTGATTTCCACCATTCTGTCTTCCCAGTCACTTATCTGTTGTTCTGCCTCAGTTATTCTGCTGTTGATTCCTTCCAGTGTATTGTTCATCTCTGTTTGTTCTTTAGTTCTAGGTCTTTGGTAAACACTTCTTGCATCTTCTCCATTCTGTTTCCAAGATCCTGGATCATCTTCACTGTCATTATTCTGAATTCTTTTTCTGGAAGGTTGCTCATCTCTATTTTATTTAGTTGCTTTTCTGAGATTTTATCTTAACCCTTCATCTGGGACATGAACCTCTGCCTTTTCAATTTGCTTAACTTTCTGTGATATGGCTTTCGTTTGGGTGACTGTGGGGTTTTCTTGCTTGTTCTGTCTGCCTTCTGGTGGATGAGGTGTCTTGTTGTGGTTTCTCCTTTGTCTTTGGACATGGGGTATCTTTTTTTGTGAGTTCCAGTGTCCTGTCAGTAGTTGTTCAATGGCTAGTTGCAGTTTCAGTGCTCTGCTATCTTGAATTGATCTCCAGTTTTGTTTTATTTTATTTTGGCTATGCTGAGTCTTTGTTGCTGAGTGGGCTTTTCTCTAGTTACAGGGAGCGAGGCTAGTCTTCTTTGTGGTGTGTGGTCTTCTCCTTTTGGTATCTTTTGTTGTTGTGGAGCAGGGGCTCTAGGGCACAGGGCTTCAGTAGTTGTGGAGTGTGGATTCAGTAGTTGCAGTTCCTGAGCTCTAGCACTCAATAGTTGTGGTGCATGGGCTTAGTTGCTTCATGGTATGTGAGATCTTCCTGGACCAGGGATTGAGTCCACATCTGCATTGGCAGGCAGACTTCTTTACCACTGATCCATCAGGGAAGTCTGTGGTATGAGTTTTGAAATTTTATTTTTATAGTAACAGTGTGTTATTATAGTAATGTTGGTTTGGTATAAGATCATTGTATAAAAGATTTAATCAACACTTACCTGACTTTAGTTATTAATGAGTCAAAAACTTTTTTTTAAGTTATTTTAATTGGAGGATAATTACTTTACAATATTGTGGTGGTTTTTGCCATACATCAACATGAATCAGCCATGAGTACACATGTATCTCTGCATTCTGAACCTCCTCCCACCTCCCTCCCCACTGCACACCTCTGGATTGTCCCAGAGCACCAGTTTGGGGTACCCTGCTTCATGTATTGAACTTGCAGTAGTCATCTGTATTAACATGTATATGGTAATATACATGTTTCAATGCTATTCTCTCAAATCATCCCACCCTCGCCTTCTTCCACACAGTCCAAAAGTCTGTTCTTTACATCTGTGTCTCTTTTGCTGTCTTGCATATAGGATCATCATTAACGTCTTTCTAAATTCCGTATATATGTGTTAATATACTGTATTGGTGTTTCTCTTTCTGATTCATTTCACTCTGTATAATAGGCTCCAGTTTCACCCACTTCATTAGAACTGACCCAAATATGTTCTTTTTCTTGGCTGAGTAAAACTCAATTGTGTTTATGTACCTTACCTGTTTTTCTGCCGATGGACATTTAAGTTGATTCCATGTCTTAGCTATTGTAAACAGTGCTGCAGTAAACGTTGGGGTACCTATGTCTCTTTCAATTCTGCTTTCCTCGGTGTATATGTCCAGCAGTGGATTGTTGGGTCATATGGCAGTTCTATTTCCAGTTTTTTAAGGAATCTCCACACTGTTCTCCATAGTGGCTATATCAGTTTGCATTCCCACCAACAGTGTTAGAGGGTTCTCTTTTCTCCACACCCTCTCCAGCATTTATTGTTTGTAAACTTTTTGGTGGCAGCCATTCTGACCAGTGTGAGATGGAACCTCATTATGATTTTGATTTGCATTTCTCTGATAATGAGTGATGTTGAGCATCTTTTCATGATTTATTAGCCACTTGTATGTCTTCTTTGAAGAAATGTTAGTTTTGGGTTGCTCATTTTTCTGGTATCGAGTTTTATGAAATGCTTGTATATTTTGGAGATTAATTCTTTGTCAGTTGTTTCCTTTGCTATTATTTTCTCCCATTCTGAAGGCTGCCTTTTCACCTTGCTTATAGTTTCTAAAAACTTTTGTTTTCTTATTTGTATGTTTTCTGGCATTTCTCCTGAGATCTAGAACATTTTAACATCATTTAACATCTTTAACATCTTTAACATTTCTGATGCTCTTTGCACTGTTGGCCTGTTACATTATGGTAAAGTTATCTGCTTTTACAAACAATATAATTAATATCAAAAAGTGATGAAGATAATAAATAATGGCTCTGGGTTTTGAGTTTTCCCTTCTTTTTTGTTTTATACAGCCAGTTTAACTTTTTAGCTCAGGATTAGCATTCTGAAACATTTTTACTCAATATCCCATGGAGAGAATAAGCTTCTGTTTGAAGTAGTGACCTTTAGCTCTTCTCATACTCCAAAGCATGATGGAAAGTTGTCTTGTCTCCTCCACTACTGTACAAAAGAATTCTTTGTCCTTTGGGGCTAACAAGTTAACAGCTCCAGTGACATGAAGCCAGTCTTTCAGGGGCATAGCTGAGTAATTCAACTCAAATAAGAAAATATAAGAAAATGACTTCTTTAACTGAAATGGGTGAAGGAGATGGGAAGTTGAGAAATTATAGGATATTTAAACAAATATTAATGCCTTTTATATATGGCTATAGAAAGGGCTCCTGGCTTAACTGACCTGATTATGTCTGTCTTTCTAATCAGTACTGATCATTGTTATCCAATGTGTCCATTCTTATCATTATATCACACATGGATACATCTGACACAAAGTAATGTCTTTATTTTATTTTCAGCTGATGGTTAAAAGCCATTCAGTAAACCTTACTATATAGCCTTTTAATAATTCAGCTAAAAAGTCAGTTGTAAGTTTTGTTGGGTTATTAAGATATTTGTCCATTTCCATTTGTTTAAAAGAAACCTTACTAGCATGTTGAATTTCCTTTTACTGTGCTTCTTTTTTATCTGAGCCTGTTTCTGTGTACAGTTTTGAACTTAAAAGGGCAGTATGATGGAAAATGTACAAGCCCCCAAATAAGGTTTAGGCATTGCATTTTTGGTTTTTAAACTTCTCTTTCTCTGTGCCTTATGATTTTCACTGTTACATAATATGAAGTCTTTTAATGTGTCATAAGTAGTTCTTGATATTTGTGTTAAATAAGAAGGACTACTGTAGGACTTGAAGGGTTTTTCTGATTCACCATCAGGGCTTGAAAGAGAATTTGTATTAAGTGTTAAGAGAAGCACATACATATTCCCATGTAATTTATATTTTAA
The DNA here is from genome assembly GCA_006410615.1 of Neotragus moschatus. Classification (NCBI taxonomy): domain Eukaryota; kingdom Metazoa; phylum Chordata; class Mammalia; order Artiodactyla; family Bovidae; genus Neotragus; species Neotragus moschatus. The sequence goes on along the minus strand of SJYA01001718.1, from coordinate 53,361 downwards.
CCAAAGTTTTATCTAAGCCTTTATCTTGCTTATTGACATGTAATAATCAAAGTCATTGTAGAGCACTGAAGTTACTTGAGTTGCTGGAGCTTGTTATGTATATTTGAGATGTATAATGTAACAGAAGCTCAGGGCATGCTGAAAAAGTTTTATGATCCTCCAGTTTTATTTTATGTTTATTATTGACCATGTAAATGGTAGTTCTGTTGAAAAAGAGTTTATAATGTAGCAGTAGGTAGTTTATAAAAGCCTTTTAGGCGTGTGCTCTTATTCCTTCTAATACAAGGCAGTGTGATAATTGGAAGAAGTTATAGCTGTGTTTTGTAGAATACTCTTTCTATACATTGTTAATAGATAATACATAGGATAAAAAGGGTTCTTTAGTTAATTAAGTTTGGAAAACACAGGGTTAAGCAGGGGTAATTAGATTTGTTTCCTGAAAGGCTTCTAATAATTTTTTTATGGTAGTGTGTTTTATGAATTCCTAAGGAGGGATGAGTCTACCAAAGTCTGAAAAATTTGGAAACATAGGATGAACTTTACAATAAATACACTATTGTTCCTGTGTTTACAGACTTTTGGGGCATTTTATATCCTCTTTATGATGCTTTTTTCTGATTAATGATTGGATCCATTGCTTTAATTCTAAAGGTACTTCCTCTGAAGTATATTTGGAGTTTGAAGAAAAATATTTGACCATATATTTAAAAAATGTAACTAGCATACTGTTTAAAATTAAGTTCATCCTGTCTTTCTCTCTTATATGGACTAGTGTGTATTCCCTGGTGGCTCAGAGGTTAAAGCATCTGCCTCCAGTGCAGGAGACCTGGGTTTGATCACTAGGTCGGGAAGATCCCCTGGAGAAGGAAATGGCAACCCACTCCAGTATTCTTGCCTGGAGAATCCCATGGACAGAGAAGCCTGGTAGGCTGCAGTCCACGGGGTCACAAAGAGTCGGACAGGACTGAGCGACTTCACTCACTTCACATACTATAAAGGGCCTCTCGAATATTTTAATTATGGAGGATTTTTTAACATAGATCATTTGCAGGGACTAGTGTTCCATGGAACATACTTCAAGAAACATAGGTCTGGCCTTAAAATAATTCCTGATGTGACTATTTGCTGAGATGTTTTGTTTTTATAATGTAGGAGAGATATTTCTGATATTTGCTATATCATATTCACTGTTGATTTTGATTTGCTATTATTATCCCAGTTTTACAAATTCCTAGTTTTGTGATTAAGCTTCAGTTTTTGCATCTAGAGTGGAGATGGTAATAAACGTTACTTTTTAGGGTTGTTGTGAATATTAAGGCAAATCTTCCATGTAACACATTTATCATAGTTGCCTGGTGTAGAATAGATAAAGGTTGTTATTATGGGGAGTTATATGTGCACATATTCCTCTAACATTTAGAGATGGATGGTTGGTTTATCAGTGGCCTTGTCCTTAAATTTTTCCTTAGCATGAGTCACATGGCTAGATGCTATATTTGAAACTTGAATAGGAAAGCCTCTTGCTTTTATAGTTTTTCTCCTAAACAGAAAATAGATTCTCTAGCTATCTGTGGCACTTAATATAACACGGTGCATTTAGGGCTCTCATTTACCTTTGTATTCTGTAGCAAAAATACGTCATCCTCTCAGAGCTAAAGCATCTGTGGTTAGGCCATTGATGGTTTCACGTTGCTTAAGGGAAGAGTTCAGCCAGTTTCTGAAATGTACATGTAAACATACATGCCTTGAAAATTAAGTGTTCTTGAAGAAAAGTTATGATCAACCTAGATAGCATATTCAAAAGCAGAGACATTACTTTGCTGACTAAGGTCTGTTTAGTCAAGGTTATGGTTTTTCCTGTGGTCATGTATGGATGTGAGAGTTGGACTGTGAAGAAGGCTGAGTGCCAAAGAATGATGCTTTTGAGCTGTGGTGTTGGAGAAGACTCTTGAGAGTCCCTTGGACTGCAAGGAGATCCAGCCAGTCCATTCTGAAGGAGATTGGTCCTGGGATTTCTTTGGAAGGAATGATGCTAAAGCTAAAGCTCCAGTACTTTGGCTACCTCACACAAAGAGTTGAGTCATTGGAAAAGACTCTGATGCTGGAGGAATTGGGGGCAGGAGGAGAAGGGGACGACAGAGGATGAGATGGGTGGATGGCATCACTTACTCGATGGGCGTGAGTATGAGTGAACTCTGGGAGTTGGTGATGGACAGGGAGGCCTGGCTTGCTGCGATTCATGGGGTTGCAAAGAGTCAGACACGACTGAAACAGTGGACTGAGCTGAACTGATAATTGTGTATCACATTTGTAATGAGGCAGTGTCTCGAGCGTTTTCCACTTTCCTATGTGTTTGTTGGAATGTGTCCAAAACTTCATGTCATGTGTTGCTCATCTGTTCTGTAGTGGAATCAGCAAGTAATAACTACAGGCAGAATAATGAGAGCCTAGTTAAATGAGGTCAGAGTGGTTGAAAGAAATTGCTTATAACTGTTTAAAACCATCAGTCAGAAGTATATCCTCTAAGAGTGGATACAAATACATTCGCGTGGTTGAGTCCCTACACTGTTACCTGAAACTGTCACAGCATTGTTTGTTAATCGGCTAACCCCCAATACAAAAAAAAAGAAGTATATCTTTTAGCATTTCTTGTAGTGCCGGACTGTTGGCAATAAATTCTTTTAGCTTTCTTGTATCTGAAATTAGCCATAAGAAAAAAAAAAAGTATATACAGGGCTCTTTTCAAGAACAGTGATAAGAATGATGGTGTTTCCAGGAACAAATATCAATATATACTAGACAGACAACAAAGTTAATTAATTTTTATAAAGAAAATTTTAGAATTATAGTTTTTTTCTTTTCTAATTGCTATGTATATTATTAATAAAGAGAATTAGTATTTAACCTTTTAACTGAAGAAAAGAAGCACAAATTGGAGAGCAAATAAAACAGATTTATAAAAACTTACATAAGTGATATTTATGTATATGGTGTTTAACTGCTTTGAAATCTTGGACTCAAGTTCTCAGAAGTAGTTGGTCTCACATGACAATGGTTTAAATGTTTTATATTTGTTTTTTATATTTTTATGATTCTTAATTATTTAGATTCTTTAATACTGTGAATAGTGAAGTTTTTTTTTATTTCTTGTTATTTAAAATAGCATTAATGCCAATTTCAGGAGACTTATTTTATTCTTGCATATTTTCTTTCACAGTTGTCTGTGTAGTGAACATACATGTTTATTGAACGTTGTTAAAGTTAAACTTACATCATAAACAGCTTTTTAAATGTGATCACATAACCATCATAATTTTAGATAATGACTTTGTTGTATTTTGCACATATCTCCTCATCTGTTAAACAGTTAATTTATTTAAAAAGAATCTGTTATAGACAATACTGTGGTTAATATATTTATGCAAATAGCATATAATTTAGTTTTGTCTCATAGATAAATTCCCAGGATTTATTTTCATTGTATTTAAATTTGTGGTATTTTACTTTGCATATCATTTTATTTTACAAATACTTATATAATGCTAGTTCTGTGTGCCAGGATGGTTAAGTAACTTGCTCAAAGTCACACAGCTAGTAAGGGACTGAGTAGTCTGACTCCAGTCTGTGCTCTTTACAACTTTGCTATAATACCTCTTTTGACACCTTTTGCCAATTAGCTTTCTCATAAAAGAGTTAAACTTACTTTTAGTCCTTTTAAGCACAACTTAGCAGGATGATCATTTTTAAAACGTAATCAATTCAGCAGGTACAAAATAATACACTTTCATTCAGTAAAACACTTGATAAAGATTAATTTTAAAAAATGTAAAGCTTTAGATTGTTTTTCTTCATAAAAAAGGCTTTCTATTTGATTGCTTTCTACCACTAGAAGTTTAAAAGAAAGGAGGAAATTGATCCTGTCTTTTTTGACTGATCATGTTGTTTATTAACTTTGTTTAGCAAGTATTTTATAGTATAGATAATTAATTGTGTATAAAAAATCACAATTTGAAAAGAGTTTTACTTGTCAGTGATAATTTTATTTAAGGTAATTCTAAGGGCATGACTTGTTCATAGTTGAGAATTAAAAACCATGCAACGTGGTGTAAATTAAATGTCTTCTAGTCTCAATCCATTGGACATGTAAAACCATCCACTGTCATATCTGCCATTCTTTTTTAAAATTGTTTTTAATTGAAGGATAGTCACAATATTGTGTTGGTTTCTGCTGGACGTCTAATTACAATGCTGTGTTGATTCCTGCTATACATCAACATGGATTAGCCATAGGTATACGTATGTCCCCTCCCTCTTGAGCATCTGCTGTTCTTACTTTCCAGTCATAACTACTATTAACTATTTGTAAGAATTTTTTTTAATGTGAAAATCTTCTCTTCCCTTCCCCTTCCCCCGCTTCTCCTACCTTCCTTTCTTTTTGCTGATGGAGCTGTGACTTCTTTGGAATTGTAAATATTCTTTTGAAATATGGAGCTCAGCTGAATGAACTTCATTTGGCGTACTGCCTGAAGTATGAGAGGTTTTCAGTATTTCGCTACTTTTTGAAGAAGTGTTGCCCATCGACACCGTGGGACCATATGTCTGAATTTATAAATCATGCAGTTAAAGCACAGACAAACTATAAAGAATGGTTGCCATCTCTGCTGCTTGCTGGATTTGACCCATTGAATCTACTGTGCAGTTCCTGGTAAGAAATCCTACCACTGTGGGTCTCACTCTTCATTTTCCCCAATTTCTTGAAATCCCTGTGTTAGGAAGAGGTTGTCATTGTGTGTGTTTTGATTGTGATGGCTGTGTTGGGATGAAGGAATTGGGGACCTGCTAATAGCGAGATTGACCGTAAGGATTGTTTTTGTTTATTGCTAAGTCGTGTCTGACTGTTTTGTGACCCCATGGACTGTAGCCCACCAAGCCCCCCGTCCTTGGGACTTTTCAGGCAAGAATACTGGAATGGGTTGCCATTTCCTTCAACCAGGGGATCTTCCCAACTCAGGGATTGAACCTGCGTCTCCTGCTTGGCAGCAGATTCTTTACCACTGAGCCACTGGGAAGCCCTGAATGTAAGGATAGAATCCTAGAAAAAGGTCAGAGGTGGCTAGAAGGGAACGGAAAGGAATGGGTGCCAGTGAATCCTCTCGGGAGGGCTATTTCTTCTACTTGGGCCATCCCTCATGCTGCTTTTAAAATGCCTGCAACAGAATAGTTATAGCAGCTTTGTGATTTCTAGCATCCCTTAGTCAACTAGATTGAATAATCCTATCCTGTAGCGTCTTATCTGTTTGAACTTAGTCTCTCTCAATAAATACTAATTTCTGAAGCAGCTGAGGATACAACTGTTTACCTCAAGTGGTTTCCCAGAGGGCATTGCCTATGAGTGATTGTATGAAAGTTGAGTCAGAATTTTTCTCGGGCAAAAGGATAAAAACTATTCTACAAGCCTTTGCAGGAGTTAAATGTCTAGATGGACTGAGAAATTATTAATAATTGTAGCAGTGAGAGAACTCTTTTGGCCTGATAATTTGAGTCAAGTGAGAAAATAGAATAAAAGTCTCTAGGAATATAGAGAACATGGGGTGTTTTATAAAATTTCAATGAAATATTTGGAAGATTTCATTTTTGTGCTTCAGAACTACCATTTACTAAAATAATGTTTGTGCAAGTACTGAAATTTTGGGTTTCAGCAGAAAAATGCTTTGATATCTTGTTATTTAAATTTTGCTTTTCAAAGAGGTCCTCTCTGGGATTCATGCAGGCAACACTGGTGCTTCCTACTTGTAAATTTAACTTGCATTTCTGTGACTCCATTTTCCACCTGGTGGCCTCTCCATCTATATTGTAAAGAAAAGATCTTTATGTGGCAGGATCCCAGTATCTCACCTTTTTATTATGTCTACCATAATATAGAATTCAACAATTTTCTCTAAGCAGAGATTTAAAATTTTCGGTTTAGGACTATCATGTCTTTCTGATACTGAATGTTTCAGTTTGGTGGCTTGTGAGGAAAAACTGCTATCTGATAGGTGGTTTGAGGAATATAGAAGTAAAGAAAAATTTAGATACATGCTCTAATTTCCACTTAACTTTTTGTTTATAATTTACAATGGTTTGAGTCCCTGATTGTATTTACTTCTTCAGCAGTTGATTGATTAATACATTGTTATCTGTCAAGTACTCACTGTTGTAGTTCTCTGTATACCATTTTAATAAACTTTCACAAAAGTTCATTGTATTTTTTGATAACTGAGATATAAAATTATTGACAATTAATTGAGAAATATAATTTTTAAAAGTTATTTGTGTATGTTTACTTGTCCTAACAAACCCCCTTTACACATGTTCACATGTTCACGCACATATACACTCACTGCTGATATGTGAATACTTTCTACTGAATGCGATATCTAGCTATTAACAGAGCTATTTAAATACCTTTAACTTTTTACTTAGTGGATTTTATTATTGTGTCTGGGCTTCTGACAGCTAGTAGCAGTTGCCCCTCACCATTCTCTCCCCAAAGTGCTTCTGTAAATCCAGCTCATAGAGATATTGTGGGCAGTCCTGGCAGGGTGTTCCCTTTCTTCTGTCACTCCATTTTGTTCTTTCTCTCAAGGCACCCACATTTTTCTCAACCATACTCCTTGTGTTTTACTACTGAAGCTACTTACTTGGCTCCATCTTACTTCCTATAACTTTCAGCCTTCATGCTCCATTCTGGTTTTTAGTTTTTTTGTTTCTTTAACCAACACTTAAAATATTGCCTGATATACAATAGCTACGATGACTGATTCTTTACTGTTAACTCATTTAATATAAAATATAGTAGATACTGTTATCATTAATTTATGGAGAAGGGGATTGAGGCACAGAGTGTACGACATACTTGGCCAAAGTTCACACAGCTATTTACTGCTAGAGCTTAAGATTTGGACCCAGTCTGTCCAGTAGTATGGCTCAAGTCTGTCTTTGTAGCCCCTATGCTATTCTGCCTTAGTCCTGTGTATTCCCAGGGTGGTAATTTTGTCACTTAATTTCAGGTAGCTTGTTAGCCTCTCAGTTGTGTCTGACTGTTTGCAGCCCCATGGACTGTAGCTCACCAGGCTCCTCTGTCCATGAAATTCTCCAGGCAAGAATACTGGTGTAGATATCCATTCCCTTCTCCAGGGGATCTTCCCAACCCAGGGATCGCTTCCGGGTTGATTGCATTGCAGACAGAGTCTTTACCATCTGAATGACGAGGATACTTTAATCCGTTGCCTAAACTGGAGGAATCTGGGCCAACTTTTCTCTTTCCTATTCCTAAATTAGGAATAACCTATTTAAGGAAAAAATTAAATGTATCCTCTTTTCTTTTCCTTCTCAAACAACTNCCAAGTTCAGGGGCAGAAGTCTCGAGGACCCCATGCCCAAAAGGCAGCAGCCAAGAGGAGTTAACCCCACGTCTGAGGTTAGGGGCAGTGGCCGAGAGTACCAGGCTGTAATGGTGCAGGAACGGTCGAGAGTTGCTACCCAAGTCCGAGGTCAGGGGCGGCGGCCGAGAGGAGCTAGCCCGTGTCCAAGGTCAGGGGTGGCCAGGAGGAGCCACCTCGTGCTTGTGGTCAGGGGCGGTGGCCGGGAGGAGCAACCCGACATCCAAGGAATGGTCACTGTGTGGGCACAGGAGGGCCTAGAGGAGCTATCCCACACTGAAGATCAGGAAGGGTGGCAGTGAGGAGATACCCCTTGTCATGAACATTAACTTCTTTAACACTTTTCATCTTAGTAAAACCACTGTCATATGATTCTTAATTAAGCATATGTGGGTTATCCTTTTAATTGGTTATTAGCTTTTAGCAGCATTGGTTTTAGCATGTGTACCTATACATGCATGTTTTGGGGTCATATGCACTTGAGTTTGAATCATGGTCTATCATGTATTAGATGTTTGGCCTTTAAAAAGTTACTTAAATCTCTTGTTTTCTTGTCTCTATGAGAGCATGATAATATGTACCTCACAGAGTAAAGGAAGATTAAAAATAGAATGTGTATGGGCATATGGCATGGTAGGCTTTCAGTAAAGATTCTTTTTCTCTCTGTGTCAATTTTAAAATTTCATCCTATATCATGGATAAAAAGAGCAAAACAATATAAGCTACATATTTATTCACTTGATGTTGTAGGTCTGGAGACCATTTGCAGCGAGAGTGAGTGGGAAGTAACGTTTGGTGCTGTGCCCTTCTATCATTTCTAAAGTTAGATCACCCATTTCTTAAATCCCAATTGGTATTGCTAGATATTTAGAATTTGAACATTAATTCTATATGGTGCTGGGTACTGACTTTGGAATGTGTGGCCAGAAATTAGAGGAAGAAGAACCAGGAAAGTTGTAAAAGGAATAAATAAACGGAGTTTATTTTGGTCATCCTGGCCCAAGTAATCTTTCAAAAGTAAGTCTAAGAACATACCACTTGTTTTTACTAACAGAGGTGAGGGGAATAAAGGGCATTTGCCTTAATGGACTGTTATACTTTCTGCTTCAACATTTTTATCTTTCTTTTTATGTTTGTTTCTCCAGCCTCTGTTCCATCCCTGACCCACCTTTGTCGCTTGGAAATTTGGTCCCGTCTAAAACTAGAACACTTACAGTCTGACGGTTTTATCCGTCAGTTGCCTCTTCCCAGAATCCTACATGATTATTTGCTCTATGCGGAGGTTTTGAGGATGAACGAAGTTCCGGAACTGGCAGTTGTTCAAGATGGAGAAATCAGTGAGACCACTTAACACAGTGTTTGTCTCACTCTGAAAACCACCAAAATAAGGAGCCATGGGATACACATTCTTCATAATTTTATGGTCACAAAAGATGATTTTTGTTTGTGTGGTTGCTTAGGCTTTAGAGGGCAGTGGTTTAATGGAAATGTTTACAACTAGGTTACCTGGTAAAATAAAAAAGTGTTGTAAACATCATTTAAGTTACTTTATTGCAGTTTTATCATCAGTACTCTTTATGTTGTAATATTCATTTACCTAACCATTTTCTGCTTTATTCTGTGAATGAACTGTGAATGCTGCTTCTAGTGCTAAACATGGCCTGTTTCCACCTATGATTCTGTGTTTACTTAGGGCTAGAAGAAAAGGCATAAGTCTTCACTGGAAGTATACACACAGTGAAGTTGAGTATCTCTTATGTTTATAGAATAACTGTATTATATTCTGTTCTCATCTCTTAATTCATTTGAAATTCATTGGCTTTTCACAGGTAAACTCAGGGGAGAATTCTCTTTTTAAAGACTATAGACAATAAATCATTTTGCTGTTTTTTTTTTTTCCCAGTTCTTTGATACTCTTTTTGGCTAAAAAAAAAAGATTCCTGTTTCTGCAAAGGCAAGAACAGACTTAAATTCAAAGACATGCTGAAAAAAAAATAGGTCAATATTGAGATATATGTGCATTTTACCACATCTACTTAGTATTAATTAGACTGGGAGAGACATTTCTGTGGTATCATTTTTAAAGAAAGAAAGGTATGTATTTCTGAGTTGCTCACGATCAGATGAAACATTGTAGGCCCATTCAGTCTCCAGATCAGAGGGCAGCTTCAATCTTATGAAGCAGTGGTTGCTAGTTCTGTTAATGTTATAGTATGTTTCCTTTTTGCTATCTGGATAAGTTATCAAATAGTCCATGAGCTTTAAACCTTAGAAACTTAGGTTAATGAGATACTGCCTCATTGGTTTTACACTTGTTTGCTAGGAATCTAGAGTCAGAGAGGACTGAATGTTGTATCAAGTGAGCTATGATAAGAGGCTGTGGGCATTTGTCTTGAGAGAAAGGTTAGGAAAGCATACTGTCATGTTAGACAACTAGAGATGGGGTCCAAGGGAAGGCAAGTATTCTATCCTGTTTGGATTCTGTGACTTAATATAGATGGAAGTGGGTCAGTCATATTTATCGCTGATAGACTTGCTATTTGATAAAAGCAGTGAGGATGGCATACCAGATAACTAAATTCAGCTTAGATTGGAGCTACAGTTGCTGCCTGGGGGGTGGAGATAAAGAGTTTGAAGTGGGTATACATGCAGAAGTAAGGGTGTATAGGGAAAAAACAGGTGGAAATTCTAATAGTTAATAAATTCTTTAAAAAGTGTGTACTATGTAGTATTTTTTAAACCCTTTATTTTTTTTTAAACCCTAATAAGTCTCTGCTTTTAACATAATCAGTTTTTTGTTAGGTTCCAGTGTATACAGAATGTTTACCTTTTAGGGTGAATTGTTTCATGTGTTTTTGTTTATGTTTAAATGTGTAATAAATTCAACTATTCATAACTTATCATTGAGCTCTTATTCTTAAAAACTTAAAAATATTTCAGATACATTAAGACCCTTAGTATTTAAAGCATAAATGATTTTACTTACTGTATGCAATATCTTTCTTTTAGGCTATTTTATAATACATAAATATTATTTTTATGACTAATAGCAAGGACTCAGTAAGAAATCCAATCCAGAAGTATCTAAAGGTAAGTAAATTACACTAACAACTTCTGATCAAAATGACACATCCAGGTAGTGTGAACTTGAAGCTCTGCCCTACATGTACCATGGTGCTTTATTATTCTTAAAGTCTCAGTGAGCCTGATGAAGAACTCCATACAGTGGGTTTCTAATGGTGGTACATAGTGTCAGAGCAGGACATAAATTGATTTTAATAACAGTTGTCAAGAGTTTATCCTACCTTGATTTGATGTTGTCCTTTAAGTGCATTTCCTGCTCAGCATTCCTGTCATAGAACATCTTTCTGTGATGATTTCATATAATAATGGTAATCTGGACATCACTTTTTCTTAAGTAAACTTTTTATTGACATTTAACACAAAAATATACGTAAGTATACAAACTGATTATAGTTGATCCTTGAACAACATGGGAGTTAATAGACTCCTACCCTCTATAGAGTTGAAAATCTGGTTATGACTTACAGTCAGCTGTCTATATCTCTGAATTCAACCAATTATGGATCTAATCAAGTGTGGTAGTTTGGATTGCAGATTGTGTATTATTGTAGTGTTACTGTTGAAACAAGTCTGTATAAGTAAACCTGCACCAGCTCAAACATGTTGAAGGGTTGACTATATTTTTACAAAATGAAAATGTCTGTGTAATCAGCATGTAGTTCAAGAAACAGAACATTATTAGCATGCTGGAAGTTCCTTTTGTGGCCCTTCTAGTCTCTGTGTTCTTGCCAGATGGGTGACCACTCTTCTGGGTTTTAGTACCGACAATCTGTTTTTCCTGGAATCATCCACTATGCCTTCTTTAGTTTCCTTCTACTTTTGTGTACATCTTCAGATTCATTTATGTTATCATGTGTAATAATAGTCATTGTACATCATTTCTTTGTTTCTCTCTCCCTTTTGCCCATGTAGCAAGTGTCTTGATATGCAGCTTTCTGGTGGTCCTGCATCCCAGATCAGTTACCTACCTCCAAGTCCCATGACCACTTGTGACATTGATAATATGTCACAGGATCAGTTGATATCTCAAACTTTGGATCTGTTCTCACCTAAGTTTATCTGTAAACCTGTATGAAAATTGTAATACTTCATAGATCTTCAAGTATAGTCTCAGGTACAGTTTCAAGACCTCTGAGTATTTTTTGATTGGTTATTCTAAAATTCTACTATAATTGTGTTGGGCCTCAAAAACTTATAAATAATAACTGTGATAAGAATGTAAAAAACTGTGTCTTTTGAAATGGTGGACTTGGTTCCATCAGCATGAGACATAGAAAGAAATTGAGAAAATCTGTCTAAAAGTTTGCCTTTCATTTTTTATGCTCCTCTTTATTCTTGGAGACCTTCATGGGTCACAGCCTTGTCTTGGCAAAGGGGCTTTTGTAACTCAGTGAAGCTATGAGCCATGCTGTGTAGGACCACCCAAAATAGATGGGTCATGGTGAAGAATTCTGACAAAATGTGATCCACCGGAGGAGAAAATGGCAGTCCACTCCAGTATTCCTGCCTGGAGAACGTCATGAACAGGATAAAAAGGGAAAAAGATCTGTGATACTGGAAGATAAGGCCCCTCAGGTCAAAACATGTCTAGTATGCTCTTGGGGAAGAGTGGAGGACAATTGCAAATAGCTCCGGAAAGAATGTAGCAACTGGGCCAAAATGGAAACGAATTTCAATTGTGGATCTATCTGGTGGTGAAAGTAAAGTCTAGTGCTGTAAAGAAGAATATCGCAAGGGAACCTGGAATGTATCAAGGTAAATTAGACATGGTCAAGCAGTAAATGGCAAGATCGAACAATGTCATCCTAGGATCAGTGAACTAAAATGGATGGAAATGGGTGAGTTTAAAAATTTAGATGACTGTTATATCTACTACTGTGGGCAAGAATCCCTTAGAAGAAATGGAGTAGTCCTCATGGTCAACGAAGGAGCCTAAAATGCAAAACTTGGGTGTAGTCTCAAAAATGACAGAATGATCTGTTTGTTTCCAAGGCAGACCATTCAGCATCAAAGTAATCCAAGTCTTGCCCCAGCCACTAATGCTGAAGAAGCTGAAATTGACCAGTTCTGTGAGGACCTACAACACGTTCTAGAACTAACACCCAAAAAAGATGCCCTTTTCATCAAAGGGGGCTGGAATGCAAAAGTAGGAAGTCAAGAGATAACTGAATAACAGGCAAGTTTGGCCTTGGAGTACAAAGTGAAGCAGGGCAAAGGCTAACAGTTTTGTCAAGAGAACACATTGGTAATAGCAAACACCCTTTTCCAGAAACCCAAGAGATGACTCTATACATGGACATTTCTAAATGGTCAATACTGAAATTATATTGATTGTGTTCTTTGCCACTGACTCATTTGAAAAATAAGACCCTGATGCTAGGAATGATTGAAGGCAGGAGAAGAAGGGGACGACAGAGGATGAGACAGTTGGATGGCATCACCAACTCAATGGACATGAGTTTGATTAAATTCTGGGAGTTGGTGATGTGACAAGGGAGGCTTGGTGTGCTGTAGTCCATGGGGTCGCAAAAGTTGGACATGACTGAGCGACTGAACTGAACTGATGGGATTGGGTGCCATGATCTTAGTTTTCTGAATGTTGAGTTTTTTAAGTTGCCATTATCTTCCTTACCTCCACCGTAGTTTGGGTTCAGGTCAAGCAACAGGAATCAGAGATCAAATTGCCAACATCTGTTGGATCATCAAAAAAGCAAGAGAGTTCCAGAAAAACATCTACTTCTGCTTTATTGACTATGCCAAAGCTTTTGATTGTGTTGATCACAATAAACTGTGGAAAATTCTGAAAGAGATAGGAATACCAGACCACCTGAACTGCCTCTTGAGAAATCTGTTTGCAGTTCAGGAAGCAACAGTTAGAATTGGACATGGAACAACAGACTGGTTCCAAATAGGACAAGGAGTACGTGGAGGCTGTATATTGTCACCGTGCTTATTTAATTTCTCTGCTGAGTACATCATGATAAAAACTGGGCTGGAAGAAGCACAAGCTGGAATCAAGATTGCTGGGGAAATATTAATAACCTCAGATATGCAAATGACACCAGCCTTATGGCAGAACTAAAGAGCCTCTTGATGAAAGTGAAAGAGGAGAGTGAAAAAGTGGGCTTACAGCTCAACATTCAGAAAACTAAGATCATGGCATCTGGTCCCATCAATTCATGGCAAATAGATATGGAAACAGTGGCAGACTATTTTTGGGGGCTCTGACATCACTGCAGATGGCGACTGCAGCCATTAAATTAAAAGATGCTTAACTCCTTGAAAGGAAAGTTATGACCAACGTAGACAGCATATTAAAAAGCAGAAACATTATTTTGCCAATAAAGGTCCATCTAGTCAAGGCTATGGTTTTTCCAGTAGTCATGTATGGATGTGAGAGTTGGACTATAAAGAAAGCTGAGCACTGAAGAATTGATGCTTTTAAACTGTGGTGTTGAGGAAGACTCTTGAGAGTCCCTTGGACTGCAAGGAGATCTAACCAGTCCATCCTAAAGGAGATTAGTCCTGGGTATTCATTGGAAGGACTGATATTGAAGCTGAAACTCCAATACTTTGGCCACCTGATGCAAAGAGCTGACTCATTGGAAAAGACCCTGATACTGGGAAAGATTGAGGGCAGAGGAAAAGGGGATGACAGAGGGTTGAGATAGTTGGATGGCATCACTGACTCAGTGGACATGAGTTTGAGTAGGCTCCATGAATTGGTGATGGACAGGGAGGCCTAGTGTGCTGCAGTCCATGGGGTCTGGAGTTGGACACTGAGAAGCAACAGGGAGGGAACACAGCCCTAGCCATCAAAGAAAATTGGATTAAAGATTTACTGAACATGGTCCCGCCCATCAGAACAAGACCCAGTTTCCCCCTTCAAGACAGTGTATCCCATCAGGAAGTTTCCATAAGCCTCTTATCCTTCTCCATCAGAGGGCAGACAGATTGAAAGCCACAATCACAGAAAACTAACCAAACTGATCACATGGACCACAGCCTTGTCTAGCTCAATGAAACTGAGCCATGCCATGTAAGGCCACCCAAGATGGATGGGTCATGGCGGAGAGTTCTGACAAAATGTGGTTCACTGGAGAAGGGAATGGCAAATCGCTTTGGTTTTCTTGCTTTGAGAATCCCATGAACAGTTTGAAAAGGCAAAAAGGTATGACATTAAAAGATGAACTCCCCAGGTCGGCAGGTGCCCAATATGCTCCTGGAGATCAGTGGAGAAATAACTCCAGAAAGAATGAAGAGATGGAACCAAAGCAAAAACAACACCCATTTGTGGATGTGACAGGTGATGGAAATAAAGTTTGTTGCTGTAAAGAACAATATTGCATAGAAACTTGTAATGTCAGGTCCATGAATCAAGGCAAATTCGAAGTAGTCAAACAGGAGATGGCAAAAGTGATCATCAGTGTTTTAGAAATCAGTGAACTAAAATGGATTGGAATAGGTGAATTTAACTCAGATGACCATTATATCTACTTCTGTGGGCAAGAATTCCTTAGAAGAAATGGAGTAGCCATCATAGTCAGCTGAGCAGGATAAAAAAATTTTTCTTAAAAAATTCTATATCATTTGCATTAAATGAGAAAAGCAAAGAAATAGAGGAAAACTACTGAATGGGCAAAGACTAGAGCTCTCTTCAAGAAAATTGGCGGTACCAAGGGAACATTTCATGCAAGGATGAGTGTGATAAAGGACAGAAATTGTAAGGACCTAACAGAGGCAGAAGAGATTAAGAAAAGGTGGCAATAATAGAAGAACTATACAATAAAGGTCTTAATGACTCAGATAACCAGGATGTTGTGGTCACTTATCTAGAGCCAGACATCCTGAAATGTGAAGTCAAGTTGGCCTTAGGAAGCATTACTTTGGACAAAGCTAGTGGAACGGATGGAATTCCTGCCGAACTCTTTCAAATCGTAAAAGATGGTGCTGTTAAAGTGCACTCAATATGCCAACAAATTTGGAAAACTCAGCAGTGGCCACAGGACTGGAAAAGGTCAGTTTTCATTCCAATCCCAAGGAAGGGCAATGCCCCACCTAAGGGCAATGCCAATGAATGTTCAAGTGAAGTGAAAGTTGCTCAGTGTGTCCAGTTTTCTTTGATGGCTGGGGCTGTGTCCCCTCCCTGTTGCTTCTCAGTGTCCAACTCTTTGCGACCCCATGGACTGCAGAACACCAGGCCTCCCTGTCCATCACCAATTCATGGAGCCTACTCAAACTCATGTCCACTGAGTCAGTGATGCCATCCAACTATCTCACCCTCTGTCGTCCCCTTTTCCTCTGCCCTCAGTCTTTCCCAGTATCAGGGTCTTTTCCAATGAGTCAGCTCTTTGCATCAGGTGGCCAAAGTATTGGAGTTTCAGCTCCAATATCAGTCCTTCCAATGAATACCCAGGACTGATCTCCTTGCCACCCCATGGACTGTACAGTCTGTGGAATTCTCTAGGCCAGAATACTGGAGTGGGTAGCCTTTCCCTTCTCCGGGGGATCTTCTCAACCCAGGGACTGAACTCAAATCTCCCACATTGCAGGTGAATTCTTTACCAGCTAAGCCATAGGGAAGCCCAAGTGGATCACAGAAAACTGGAAAGTTCTTAAAGAGATGGGAGTACTAGACCACCTAACCCGTCTCCTGAGAAACTTGTATGCAGGTTTAAAAGCAACAGTTAGAATTGGACATGGAACAATGCACTGGTTCAAAACTGGGAAAGGACTATGACAAGGCTGTATATTGTCATCCTGCTTATTTAACTCATATGCAGAGTACATCATGTGAAAAGCTGAGTTGGATGCATCCCAAGCTAGAATTAAGATTTCTGTGAGAAATAGCAATAACCTCAGATATGTAGATGGTGTCACTCTAATGGTAATACTAACAAGGAACTAGGGCTTTCCTGTTGGTTCGGATGGTAAAGAATCCGCCTGCAGTGTGGGAGACCTAGGTTCGATCCCTGGGTTGGGAAGATCCTTTGGGGGAGGGCATGGCAGCCCACTTTAGTATTCTTGCCTGCAGAATCCCGACCGACATTGAGCATGATGAGCTATGGTCTGTGGGGTTGCAAAGAGTTGGACATGACTGGGCGACTAAGCACAGCATAGCAAAGAGAAACTAAAGAGCTTGATGAGGGTGAAAGAGGAGAGTGAAAAAGCTAGCTTGAAACTCAGTAGTTAAACGACTAAGATCATGACATTGGATTCCATCACTTCATGGAAAATAGAAGGTGAAAAAGTGGAAGCAGACAGATTTTCTTTTCTTGGGCTTCAAAATCACTGTGGACAGTGACTACAGCCATGAAATTAAAAGAGCCTTGCTCTTTGGAAGGAAAACTACGAGAAACCTAGACGGCATATTAAAAAGCAGGGACATCTTTGTGCTGACCGAGATTCACATAGTCAAAGCTGTGGTTTTTTCCAGTAGTCATATATGGATGTGAGAATTGGACCATCAAGAAGGCTGAGTGCCAAAGAATTGGTGCTTTTGAACTATGGTGCTGGAGAAAAAACTCTTGAAGTTCCCTTGGGCAGGAGAGAGATCAAACCAGTCTATTCTAAAGGAAGTCAACCCTGAATATTCCTTGGAAGAACTGTAGCTAAGGCTGAAGCTTCAATACTGTGGCCACGATGGGATGAGTCGAGTCATTGGAAGACCCTGATGCTAGGAAGAATTGTAGGCAGCAGGAGAGGGAAGTGGGAGAGGATGAGATGGGTAGATAGCATCACTGAGTCAATGGATATGAATTTGAGCACACTCCAGGAGATGATAGTGGAGGACAGAGGAGCCTGGCTTGCTGCAGTCCATGGGGTTGCCAAGAGTCAGACACTACTTAGAAACTGAACAGCAACAACCATATTGTTGGAGGTATATTTCCCTAATTATATTTCTTGTTTGGTCATAGAAATATTTGTTTGAAGAAGCACTTTCAGTTTGATTATCATCTTAGTACTAGCAGGTCTGTAGTACTATTGTGGAAAGATTTTAAATTATGTGAATGGTTAGGTAAAAGGCTAGTGTCAAGTTTCTAGTAATATAGCCATTTTCAGTTGTGTGATCCAGTGTTTTAGATCTCTTAAGGAGAATAACTGGTAAAATGTTACACTGGCTTCCATTTTCATTGGTTCATCTTCAATTAAAATAAATGAAACCTCACCCTGCTCACTTACCCAAATACTCAATTTAAAAAGGATCTCTAAGCCAAAGGGATCTCTAAAACTTTACCTTTGACCCTTTGGTACTATTAATTCCCCTGAATTTCCTGTGCCAGAGGACTTGCCTCCTCCTTTCTGTCTTATCCCAAGCAGCCACATAACTGAAGTGTCAAGATAATGTGTAAGTGAGAGTCCAAACCAATAAATTGCATTACCCATTACTCTGTGTGACCTGGATAGTTATTTGAAAGATAACCTAGAGTGAGTGTCCCTGCATCAGGAAAGGAGTGCTAAGTACAGTGAACTAGAGCTATATAGAGCTATTACTAGATCTCTGCGTTTACACCTACATATTCTCCCTAGAAAGTGGTGTTTATGACTTCAGATAAATATGGCCCATGTTTGAAGGCTTAGAGACTATCATAATAGTACATGAACATACTTGGTATTTTTCTGTCTTTTTTTTTTTAATAAAACATCTAAGGAAAATTAATATTCCTGTGTGCAACTTTTGAGTTTTTTTTGTTTTGTTTTCTCTTCCATTTAGAGATGGAAGAGAAAGTCTCATTTCTTTTTGAGGCCACTCTTCAGCTGTATATTATTGTTGTCGTTAATTAAATAACAAGTGGTCATTGAATCATAACACCTGGGAATAAGTAAACTTGTTTTGTTTTTTGTTGGAGTTAATAAAAACCTGTGACTTTCATGAGACAGGGAACTGATTATGCTTAGTATTTTTGTTAACATGTTGGTAGGAAAATGTATAGCCTTGTTTGTAACGACATGTCAGTGTTTACACTGAGAGGAGGCCAGTCTGAATTATATTTTTTATGGAAACATATAGTTTAGGCACACATTTTAAGTATGTATTTTCTGCAGTTGCTTTAGTGAATAAAACATTTAGAGTAAAGGGTATCTGTTAACCTATGCCTTTCTAATGTGTGTTTTAAAATTTCTCACGTAGCCATAAGAATAATAGCATTTTAAGTGTTTCATTTTAAAAGGAAAAAATCCTTAAAATTCAGAAAGAAAAGGGAAGAAGAGAGATGGAGCTGTAGTCCTATAATCCAAACTTAGTATTTCTGTTTACTTAAATGTTGTAATATTTTCTTTCCCTTACATTTATAAAAATCTGCATAAAACTTTGAGGACAGTTTTTGTTTTTTCATAGTTAAAATCAGTCTCACCTTTACAATCTTGTACCCTTTTCTATATTGTGTTACTGATACCTGTAGCCAGGCTCAACCCATGACTTATTACAAATTCTGAGTTGGTAGGAAAGAAAAATAATGAGACATTTCTGACTTGATTCATTTCTTAAGACAGCTGCACAAAGCAAACAACCCTTTCCTCTTTGTATGAGAAGAAAAAGAATGGAAGTGAGAGCTTTGTGAACTGTGCTAGTCATCTGGTCTCAGCCCAAGATAGTTATGTAATTACATATCCTTTGCATTACTCTGTTATAACTATGTACAGTGTGTGTTTTTAAGGACGGAATTTAAAATACCATTGTTGCAGTAAAAATTAGTGTCTGCATGATTTTTCTGTCTCTTGGCTTCTTTCTCATGCATATCACTAATAGATAAAGCAGAACAGGTGGTAATTGCCATTGGTGCACTGTGACTTGTGAATAGCATCTGTTTATGTCTCTTTTACCCTCAAATGGTTAGCATAACCTTCTCTTCACTACTTTTCTATGTGGATGATAAAGGCTTATCATGATTCATTATAAGGTGCTAATTACCACTCTTTTTCTAACATGCTGGAATAGGTGAAGAAGAAAGTCCTTTTGATCTCTAAATGACTATGATTTGAATCAAACCATTAAACAGAAGTTTTAATACTTTTGAGGTTATTTTGAAATATTGGATCAAATAATATGTGCCAAAGATATCAATCGCATGCCAAGAGTAATTCCATAAATAGATGCATTCGTTAGTAATGTGCAATCTAAATTTAGATTTTGACTCATCAAAATTATTTATTTTAGACAATGAAATATTCAAATCCTTATGGTCATCTAGCTTATAATTATTTCATTTTATTCAGCTCACTCTTGAATGTCTTAGTGTCATGTTTGTTTATGTGTGCTCATGTAAGTGCATACCCTTTTATTTATTATGAAAAATTCAAAGCAAATAAAAAAAGAATTATATAGTGAGCTTCTGTGTTCCCATCACCCTGTTTTCATAATTATCACCTCATGGCCACTCTTTCCTTTCCCCCACTAGTTTCCTTTCTTCCATATCCATTTTGAAATGAATTGCAGACATAACATTGGTAAATATATTAGTATATATCCTTAAAAGTCAGATTCCCTTCTAAAAAGCATAATGATAATACCCTCATTATACCAACTTAAAAATGAATAATTTCTTAATATCAAATATTCAGTTAGTATTTACATGTTTTTTAATTGATCAGTAGCTTTTTAAATGGTTTTCTTAAATCCAGGTCCAAAAATATCACTGTGATGTAATTTTTTTTTTCCTTTAAAATTTTTTGGATGAAGATACTAGATTATTTTCTTACAGAGAAATTTTGCTGATTGCATACTCATACTGTCATTTAACATATTCTCTGTTTTTGTTCTTGTCTTAGTTATATATTCCTGTATAATAAATTGCCTCAAATTTAGCAGCTAAAATGATAATTAACTTTGTAACTTATTTTATACATAGTAGTGTGTACCTTTTTTATCCCCTACCACTATCATGCCCTTCCCCTCTTCCCTCTTCTAACATGTAACCACTAGTTTGTTCAGTAGTGGTTTGTTTACTATATCTGTAAGTCTTTCTGTTATATTCATTCATTTCATTTTTTTAGATTCCACATATAAGTGATAACACAGTATTTGTCTGACTTCACTAAGCATAATACAGTCCCGGTCCATCTATGCTATTGCAAATGGCAAAACAAAACCTTGGGTGCACCAGGAACCAAGGATCCCGTAAGAGACTGAGCCAGACCTGCCTTTGAGTGTTTGAGTGTCTCCTGCAGAGGCACAGGTCAGCAGTGGCCTGCCACAGGGGTAGGGGCTCTGGGTGCAGCAGACCAGAACAGAGGCGTGGCATGTGGCATCAGTCCTCTCAGAGGAGGTCACCATTATCCCACCATAGGGCCACTGAGCAGAGTACCCACAAACTGGAAAACAGTTATACCAAAGAAGTTCTCACATTGTTGGAAAAGTTATAGGGCCTGCAACAGGTTTCCAAACCTGGGGATCTGGCACAGGAACTGAGAACCCCCAGGGAATTTGACTTTGAAATCCAGTGGGATATGATTACAGAACTTCCATAGGACTGGGGAAACAGAATGTTGGAGGGCACAAAAAAAATCTTGGGCACACCATGACCCAGGAGAAAGGAGCAGTGACCCCAAAAGAGACTGAGCCAGGCTTATCTGAGTGTTCAGGAGTCTCTGTCCAAAGCCTGGGTAGACTGTGGCCTGCTGTAGGGCTGAGGTACCGAATACAACAGTCCTGGAGCCACAGCATGCTGGCATAAGTCCTTTTGAAGGAGGACCATTACCTCTACCATAGTTTGGCCTGAGGCTAAATGCTGGGAGGAAACAGCCCCACCCATCAATAGAAAATGGGATTAAAGATTTACTCAGCGTGGCCCCCGTCCATCAGAGCAAGACCAGATTCCCCCACAGCCAGTCCCTCCCATCAGGAAGCTTCCCCAAACCTCTTGCACTTATCCATCACTGGGCAGATGAGAATGAAAACCACAATTACAGAAAAATCTTGAGAGTCCCTTGGACTGCAAGGAGATCCAACCAGTCCATTCTGAAGGAGATTGGCCCTGGGATTTCTTTGGAAGGAATGATGCTGAAGCTGAAGCTCCAGTACTTTGGCCACCTCATGCGAAGAGTTGACTCATTGGAAAAGACTCTGATGCTGGGAGGGATTGGGGGCAGGAGGAGAAGGGGATGACCGAGGATGAGATGGCTGGATGGCATCTGACTCGATGGGTGTGAGTCTGAGTGAACTCCAGGAGTTGGTGATGGACAGGGAGGCCTGGCGTGCTGCAATTCATGGGGTCACAAAGAGTTGGACACAACTGAGCAACTGAACTGAACTGAACTGAACCAAACTGATCACATGAATCAGGGCCTTGTCTAACTCAATGAAACCATGAGCCATGTCATTGTAGGGCGACCCAAGATGGATGAGTCATGGTGGAGAGTTCTGATAAAATGCGGTCCACTGGAGAAGGAGATGACAAACCGCTTCAGTATTCTTGCCTTGAGAACCCCACGAACAGAGTGAAAAGGTAAAAAGATAGGACACTAAAAGATGAACTCCCCAGGTCGTTAAGTTCCCAGTATGCTACTGGGGAAGGGTGGAGAAATAGCTCCAGAAAGAATGAAGAGGCTGAGCCAAAGTGAAAACAATGCCCAGTTGTGGATGTGACTGGCAATGGAACCAATACTGTAAAGAACGATATTGAATAGGAACCTGGAAGGTTAGGTCCATGAATCAGGATAAACTGGAAGTGGTCAAACGAGATGGCAAGAATGAACATCAACATTTTGGAAATCCATGAAATAAAATGGATGGGAATGGGAAAATTTAATTCAGATGACCCTCTATCTACTACTGTGGGCAAGAATCCCTTAGAAGAACTGGTGTAGCCCTCATAGTCAACAAAAGAGTCTGAAATGCAGTACTTGGGTGCATCCTCAAAAATGACAGAATAATCTCTGTTCATTTCCAAGGCAAACCATTCGGTATCACAATAATCCAAGTCTGTGCCCCAACCACTAATGCTGAAGAAGCTGAAGTCGAATGGTTCTATGAATAGCTACAAGACCTAGAAAGAACTAATACCCAAAAAAAGATGTCCTTTTCATCATAGGGGACTGGAATGCAAAAGTAGAAAGTCAAGAGATAACCAAGAGTGATAGGCAAATTTGGCTTTGGAGCACACAATAAATGAAGCAGGGTAAAGGGTAGCAGTTTTGCCAAGAGAACTCACTGGTCATAGCACATATCTGCTTCCCACAACATAAGTGATGACTCTACACATGGACATCACCAGAAGGTCAGTACTGAAATCAGATTGATTATTTTTCTCTGCAGCCAAAGATGGAGTTATATGCAATCAGCAGAAACGAGACCAGGAGTTGACTGTAGCTCAGATCATGAACCCCTCATTGCCAAATTCAGACTTAAATTGAAGAAAGTAGGGAAAACCCCTAGAACATCCACATATGACCTACATCAAATCCCTTATGATTATACAGTGGAAGTAACAAATAGATTAAAGGGATTAGATAGAGTGCCTGAAGAACTGTGGACGGAGTTTTGTAACGCTGTACGGGAGGCGGTGATCAGAACCATCCCCAAGAAAAAGAAATGCAGAGAGGCAAAATGGTTGTCTGAGAAGGCCTTACAAATAGCTGAGGAAAGAAGAATAGTGAAAGGCAAAGGAGAAAAGGAAAGAGATATCCATCTGAATGCAGAGTTGTAAAGAATAGCAAGGAGAGAGAAAGATTTCTCAGTGATCAGTGCAAAGAAAGAGAGGAAAACAATAGAGTGGGAAAAACTAGAGATGTCTTCAAGAAAATTAGAGATACCAAGGGACCATTTCATGCAAAAATGGGCTCAATAAAGGACAGAAATGGTATGGACTTAACAGAAGCAAAAGATATTAAAAAGAGGTGGCAAGAATACATAGAACTATACAAAAAGGATTTTAATGAACCAGATAACCATGATGGTATGATCACTCAGCTAGAGCCAGACATCCTGGAATGTGAAGTCAGGTGGGCTTTAAGAAACATTACTATGAACAAAGCTAGTGGATGTGATAGAATTCCAACTGAGCTATTTCAAATCCTAAAAGACGATGTGTTAAAGTGCTGCATTCAATATGCCAGCAAGTTTAGAAAACTCAGCAGTGGCCACAGACTGGTAAAGGTCAGTTTTCATTTCAGTCCCAAAGGCAATGCCAAAGAATGTTCAAACTGCTGCACAGTTGCACTTATCTCACATGGTAGTAAAGTAATGCTCAAAATTCTCCAAGCCAGGCTTCAACAACTGTGAACTTCCAGATGTTCAAGGTGAATTTAGAAAAGGTAGAGGAACCAGAGATCAGATGGCCAACATCCATTGGGTCATAGAAAAAGCAGGAGAATTCCAGAAAAACATATGCTTCATTGACTACACTAAACCCTTTGTGTGGATCATGACAAACTGGGCAAAATTTTTGGAGATGGGAGTCCTGGCTCACCTTACCTGTCTCCTGAGAAATCTGAGGCAACAGTTGGAATCGGACATGGAACAACAGACTGTACCAAATTGGGAAAGGAGTATGTCAAGGCTGTATATTGTCACCCAGCTTATTTAACTTCTATGCAGAGTACATCATGCGAAATGCCAGGCTGGATGAAGCACAAGCTGGAATCAAGATTGCCAGGAGAAATATCAATAACCTCAGATATACAGATGACACCACCCTTATGGCAGAAAGTGGAGAGGAACTAAAGAGCCTCTTGAATGAAGGTAAAAGAGGAGAGTGAAAAGACTGGCTTAAAATTCAGCATTCAGAAAACTTAAGATCATGGCATCCAGTCCCATCTCTTCATAGCAAATAGATGGGGAAACAGTGGAAACAGTGACATACTTCATTTTCTTGGCCTCCTAAAATCACTGCAGATGTTGCCTGCAGCCATGAAATTAAAAGATGCTCACTTCTTGGAAGAAAAGCTATGGCAAACCTAGACAGAATATTAAAAAGCAGAGACATTACTTTGCTGACAAAGGTCCATTTAGTCAAAGCTGTGGTTTTTCCAGTAGTCATGTATGGATGTGAGAGTTGGATCATAAAGAAAGCTGAGCACAGAAGAATTGATGCTTTTGAACTGCGGTGCTGGAGGAGATTCTTGAGAGTCCCTTGGACTGCAAGGAGATCAAACCAGTTCATCCTAAAGGAAATCAATCCTGAATATTCTTTGGAAGGACTGGTGCTGAATTTGAAGCTCCCATAGGCCACCTGATGCAAAGAACTGACTCACTGGAAAAGACCCTGATGCTGGGAAAGACTGAAGGCAGGAAGAGAAGGGGACAATAGAGGATAAGATGGTAGGATGGCAGCACTAACTCAATGGACATGAGTTTGAGCAAGCTCCGTGATTTGGTGATGGACAGGGAGGCCAGGCATGTTGCAGTCTATTGGGTTGCAAAGAATCAGATACGACTGAGCAACTGAGCTGAAAATTTCTTTTTTTTGGCTGAATAGTATTTGTGGATGTGTGTGTGTGTGTGTGTGTGTGTGTGATCTTCTTTATTTATTCACTGTTGATGATTTTTTTCCATATCTTGCTTATTGTAAAAATTGCTGAGCAGTACTTTGGGGTGCATATATCTTTTTGAAGTAGTGTTTTCATTTTCTTTAGATATATACCCAAGAATAGAGTTGGTTGATCATACAGTAGTTCTGTTTTCAGTTTTTTAGAGACTTCTGTGTTGTTTTCCAACCAGGCTAAACCAATTTGCTTTCCTTCCAACAATGTACTAGAGGTTTCCTTTTTTCCACATCCTCTCCAACATTTATTATTTGTGGTATTTTTGTTGATAGCCATTTTGACAAGTGTGAGGTAATAATAGCTTATTGTTGTTTTGAGACGCATTTCTCTCATAATTAGTGATGTTGGGTATTTTTTTATATACCTGTTGGCCATTGTTACATCATCTTTGTAAAAATGTCTGTACTGGTCTTCTGCCAATAACTTAAGTTGTTTGGTTTTTGATATTGAATTGTATGAACTGTCTTATATTTGGGGTTCCAATCTCTTTTCATTTATATAATTTGCAAATATCTCTCATTTCCTAGGCTGTCTTTTTGTTTTGTCAATGGTTTCCTTTATTTAGGTCCCAATAGTTTATTTTTGCTTTTGTTTCCTTTTCCTTAGGAGTCTGGTCCCCCTAAATATTGCTACCAAGTATTCCAGTGAGTGTTCTATCAACTTTTTCTCCTAGGAGTTTCAGTTTTTGGTCTTATATTTAGTGCAGCTATCTTGTTAATCCACTATTCTTATTTCCACAGTCAAAGGTTACATAGTTTACAGAGCCCAGTGCAAAATGAGAATATGGGGCTCTTTGTTCAAATTTCAGGATGGGAACAACAGAATATTGAGCCCAACATGGAGCCATTCTAGAGCACAGAGACCTGTGTGATGGCACAGATGGTAAAGTCAACCCTGGATTTAGAGACTTGATTAGTTTGACATATGATTCTTACATGCTTTTTTCCCTTACACTACTGCTTCATAGATGAAGAGAACTTTATTTCTGTGATGTTAGCAGCCACTAGTGATTCTTAGCTAGATCTATTAATTAATTATAAATTCATTTTTCTACTGGTGTAATACTTTAAAAAAAATTCCCTTAATTATTTGGTTATCCTGACATCTAATACATATAGGCAAAATGGTACAATGCTTGGTTCTTTTGAACAATGAACTGATTCTCTAATATCTTTTAAAAGATGATTGATAATTTTTTATTATTAACATGAACGTGGATTTTTTTAGTATATTGTAATCCATTGTAGTTATTACCCTTATTGATAGTCAGATTGTCTCATTTTAAGCTAACATTTAAGTAGGCTTTGATAACTTTGTTTTCTGATGATAAGAAATTCTGTTTATTGTGTCTGTTTCCTTCCTCAGAACTGGAATTAGGTACTTTTCTAAAAAGCTTTGTTTACTTTTTTCCGAAATGCTATTTATAGACTATAATGAACATAGAGAGTAATCTCAGCATTAGGGATGTTCACTTCTTCTGGTTTCATCATTGTTCAGTGAACAGAACTAAGAAATAAGTATATGTTAATTCTGTTCATATTCTGCAAATTGATTCTTTAAATCCAAAAGTACATTTTTAAACTATAACTTCAGTGATCTTACATCTGCACATTTCCTTTGTTTTATGTTGAAAATCCTACTTCTCAGTAATGATAACAATAACCCATTTGTTTTATACGAGATTCACACACAGTAGTCTCAGTAACATTTTCTGCACCACCATCAATAATATTATAATATTGTTTAAAAATTTTCTCCCTCTCAGGTTCTCTTTGTTACTTAAGTATATCTCACTAGGGTTATGGGACTTCCCTAGTGGCTCAGCGATAAAGAACCCATCTGCAATGCAGAAGCCATAGGAGTCATGGGCTCGATCCCTGGGTCAGAAGATCCGCTAGAGAAGGGTATGGCACCCCACTCCAGAATTCCTGCCAGGTGAATCCCGTGGACAGAGGAACTTGCTGAGCTACAGTCTATATGGTTGCAAAGAGTTGGACACAACCACAGCAACTTAGCATGCATGCATGCACTTAGGGTTGTATGGTCAATTGTTGTTTTAG
This sequence comes from Neotragus moschatus, assembly GCA_006410615.1. Lineage (NCBI taxonomy): Eukaryota > Metazoa > Chordata > Mammalia > Artiodactyla > Bovidae > Neotragus > Neotragus moschatus. The sequence goes on along the minus strand of SJYA01001718.1, from coordinate 26,312 downwards.
TTACTTGAATACACAGGAATATATGTTTGATTTTCAGTCTTATAAGGATTTTTAAAATTTAATGTTGCTTCATAATTATAAGAAGTATCTATATGCTTCAAAGTTAAATGTAAAGGAAAAAAGTATATTCAAATAAATCTGGCTTCTGTTTCTTGTTCATCCTCTTTTCTGACTCTTTCAAAGGAGTTTTTTTTTTGTATATATTATAATTTTTTAAAATTTGTTTTAAATAAAAGCATATATTTTCAAACCCCTTCCTTATTTAGGGGTAGTATATACAATTTTCTCCATCTATTTCACTTAATAATGTATCCTGGAAATAATTCTGTAGTAGTAGTCTTGATTTCTCTTTACAACAACAATGCTGATATACCATGATTTATTCAGTGTTTCCCCTATTGATGGACATTTGAATTATTGCCAGTCTTTTGCTATTAAAACTTGTGCCACAGTGAATAGTTTTGTGCTTTTTTTTTTTTTTTTTTGTGGCCAGTTTTGCTCTAGAAGATTCCTAAAATTGGGATTGTTGTGTCAAAAGGTAAAATGCATGCATGAATTTGCTGGATACTGCTAAATTCCCCTTCAGAGGCAAATAGTGTATACCTGTAATGTAGGAGAGTGTTACTAGAGAAAATTGTAAAACTCTTAGCTATTTGTCAACCTGATAGGTGAAAAATATGTATCAGTATGGTGGAAAAGAAATGCAAAAAGACAAAATGGCTTTCTGGGGAGGCCTTACAAATAGCTGTGAAAAGAAGANATGCTGGGAGGGATTGGGGGCAGGAGGAGAAGGGGACGACAGAGGATGAGATGGCTGGATGGCATCAGTGACTCGATGGGCATGAGTCTGCGTGAACTCCGGGAGTTGGTGATGGACAGGGAGGCCTGGTGTGCTGCGATTCATGGGGTCAAAAAGAGTCGGACACGACTGAGCGACTGAAGTGAACTGATGGTTTCAGTTTGTATTTCTCTAATGGAATATCTTTTCACATGTGGGGTAGGAATGGATCCAATATTGATTTCTCTGAAACGTATATGGTGTTCCTAACAACATTTATTAGAAAATTCATCTTTTCCCCTTTTATTGAGATATTACTGTTAATTGACTCTACATATCAGTATACTTTTTTGTTTTCCACTCTCGTGTCTTCTCATTATGCATCTGTACTGACCTGTTTTAATAATAGAGGACTAGTAGTACATCTTAAAAACCTGACAAGACCAATTCTTCATTGATATTTTCTTTTCTTTTCGACTGTTTTCCCATGTTTGTTCTTTCAGGCTAAATTTATTAATTAGAGAAAAGTGACTTCTGAATGATGTGTCTTATGATGTGGTGTGCAGGAACACTGATTTACCTGTTGTTCAAATCTACTTTTATGTGTTTCAGAAGTATTTCCTAGTCTTCTTCATTTATGCTTTTTAACTGGGCTTTTGTTTATAAATATGAAAGCTGTTGATTTTGTGTTAATTTTGTCATCTACCACTTTACTAATGTCTCTGTTTTTAAGTTTTCTCGTTGATTTCCATTGAATTACTATTATTGTTTCTACAAATACATCAGTATGCCATCTAAAAACACAGATGTTTCCATCTTCCTTTCCGTTCTTAAACCTCGAGTACTTCCTCGTATCAAATCATACTGATTAACGCTTCCCTCCTTTGGAGTGCTTCTGGGTAGGTGAACACCTTGAGGTGCTGGGACAGTGGTGCACCTAGAGAGGTACGGAAGTTCCATGCCTCTTGTCACCTTCCTTGCACCGTGCAGCTCTTTCATTTGGCCTCTCCTGAGCCATATTCTTTGTAACAAATGAGTAACAGTAAGCAAAGTGCTTTCCTGAGTTCTTTGAGCCATCCTAGGAAATTATTGAACCTGGGGAGAGGGTTGTGAGAACCCCCAGTTTATAGCCACTTGGTTAGAAGTATGACAGGCTTGGACTTGTGACTGGGTCTGAAATAGGGATACTGAGCCCATAACTTGTGGGACCTGACGCTAACTCCTGGTAGATAGTTTCAGAATTGAATAAAGTTGTAGGACACCCAAGTGGTGCCAGAGAATTAGTCAGTGTAGGGGGAAAAAACCATACATTGGTGTCAAAAGTGAAATAAATATTAAGAGTAATGAGAAAAATAAGTGTTGTACATAGAGGAGTGGAAGGAAGTGTTATGTTTCCTCCTCTGTTACTTAGTGTTGGCTGTTCTGGATTCATTTTCCCAGGTGAATGTCATTTCAACATATAGGCAAAAGATTTTTTTTAATTCTTAAATTTTTAGTGTTTTCTGAATTCCATTTCTTTAGTTCTCTTCTTCAGTGACTCTGTTGTATACCTTTTGAAATCTACTTTGTCTACCTTCTGAACCCATTGCTTTCCTTCAAATTATTGTCTTTTTCATTTCCTTTTGAATTAAGTTTTTTTTTTTCCTTTTCATCTTTTATTTCTCTTCCAGCATTACTGGAAAAGATATTGTGCATATTTGCTGTGTGTTCCTTCTGGTTTAGTATTTACTTTGGAATTTTTTTTTTTTTTTACTTGTTTTCTAAATTTTTACTTCTCTCATCAAATCTCCAGTCCTCTCACTTGAGTTTTTCTAATTCTGGTTAAATCTCTTATCATCATCTTAATTTCTTCTTTAATTTTCATTTTGAAATACAAGGTTATAGTTCCTATCATTTATGGGCATGTCTCTCTGGCATGCTTATATCATCTGTATGGTGCTATTCTTGTCATTCTCTTTTATCTTTATATTTGCTTTTAATGGAATTCTACCCTTTTCCATTGCTTTTTTTGTATTGAATAGATATTTTCTAGTGTATGAGTTTAATTCCATTGTCATTCCTTTTACTATGTATTTTTGAGTTATTTTCTTGGTGGTTGCCCTGGTGATTAACATCACAGTCTGTAACAATCTAGCTCAGGTTAATATCAGTTTAAGTTCAATACTCAGAAACTTTGCTTCTGTATAGCTCTATTTCTCCTTCCTTTGTGCTGTTATTGTCATTCAGTTAAATCTTTATGTATTGTGTGTGTATTCCTTCCTAACCATTGGTAGAATTTATGGAGGCCAGATACCTTTTGTCTTTAATTCATAAGACTTTAGAACAAAAACTGAATTTAAAAACTTGAGAAACTAATCTGAGTAAACTCATCTGCAGTTTGGCTTGATTCATACTTGTCCTTAGTTCTGAGCCTATTATTATGATAAACAAGTCTGGGGGTTGGGCTTTGAGAGAGTATTGAGTATAATTTGCATGTGGGGGGGGATGTAAATAAATTTTGGCTTACAGAGTGAACTCTAAATTGACAGGCCTCTTATCAAAACAGTTTTGGATATGAATTGGCTTTAGCTTTAGTGACTTGCTTCTAGCCAATAGAATGTATTTAGAGGTGATAAGAGGCTAGGTCATAAGACACTAGAGGGTTTGTCCTGTGCTCATTTGCATTCTCCCTCTCACCTCACCCTTGAAACTTAGCTGCCTAGGTGTTCTGGCCAACAGCCTCAGCAAAAGTTCCCACCAACAGTCAGTATCAACCACCAGACATAAGCTAATAGGTTTTCAGGTGATCCCACTTCAACTTTGAGCTTCCCCAATTGTCACTGGGCCTACCCTGATGGCTCAGTGGGTAAAGAATCTACCTGCAATGCCAGAGACACAGGAGATGCAGGTTTGATCCCAGGTGGGGAAGATTCCCCTGGAAGAGAAAAATGGCAACGCACTCCAGTATTTTGCCTGAAAATGCCCACAGACCATGGGGTGGCAAAGAGTTGAGCACGACTAAGCAACTAAGCACGATCATCAGTAGACACTAAGTAGAAGATCTTTGAGCTGTCCCCACCAATCACTGTTCCAATTGCAGATTTGTGAGCAAAATAAATGTTTTAATCCACTACTTGGGGTGCTTTTTAAAGCATCAGTACTTAGCTCCAAGTATGTGTGAAAGTCACTCAGTTGTGGCCAACTGTTTGTGATCCCCTGAACTATATAGTCCATGGAATTCTCCAGGCTAGAATACTGGAGTGGGTAGCCATTCCATTCTCCAGGGNTAATCCACTACTTGGGGTGCTTTTTAAAGCATCAGTACTTAGCTCCAAGTATGTGTGAAAGTCACTCAGTTGTGGCCAACTGTTTGTGATCCCCTGAACTATATAGTCCATGGAATTCTCCAGGCTAGAATACTGGAGTGGGTAGCCATTCCATTCTCCAGGGGATTTTCCCAACCCAGGGATCGAACCCAGGTCTCCCACATTGCAGGTGGATTCTTTACCAGTTGAGCCACCATGGAAGCCCAAAAATACTGGAATGGATGGCCTACCCCTTCTCCAGCATATCTTCTCGTCCCAGGAATCAACCCGGGGTCTCCTGCATTGCAGGAGGATTCTTTACCGGCTGAGCTACCAGGTACCCACCACCCAATTAAAGTCACAGTTAACATTGTTTCATTTATACTCCCACCCATTTTCCCAACTAGTTTGAAGCAGATTTCGAACTTCATATCATTTCTTCCACAGATATATGTATGTATGTATAGGTATATATACACGCACAAATACTCTTCTTAAACAACATAATGTTTTTTAAATCACAATGGCAACCCACTCCAGTACTCTTGCCTGGAAAATCCCATGGATGGAGTAGCCTGGAAGGCTGCAGTCCATGGGGTCACTAAGAGTCGGACACGACTGAGCGACTTCACTTTCACTTTTCACTTTTCCTGCATTGGAGAAGGAAATGACAACCCACTCCAGTGTTCTTGCCTGGAGAATCCCAGGGACAGGGGAGCCTGGTGGGCTGCCGTAAATGGGGTCACATAGAGTCGGACACGACTGAAGTGACTTGGCAGCAGCAGCAGCAACAGTTAATATTGTCAAATAGCCAATGTTTGAGTTTCCCTACTCACAAAAATTTTTTTAACACATTATTTGTTTGAATCAGAATACAATTAAGTCCCACATTCTATAATCAGTTAGTTTGTCTTTTAATCTCTTAAAAGTCTATAGGTTTCCCCAACATTTTAAAGGACCTCCTTTGTACAAGGTTTTAGGATGTTTGTACACTAAGATCAGTTCAGTTCAATTGAGTTGCTCAGTTGTGTCCGACTCTTTGTAACCCCATGAATTGCAGCATGCGAGGCCTCCCTGTCCATCACCAGCTCCCAGAGTTTACCCAAACATGTCCATCGAGTTGGTGATGCCATCCAGCCATCTCATCCTCTGTCCCCTTCTCCTCCTGCCCCCAATCGCATGAGGTGGCCAAAGTATTGGAGTTTCAGCTTCAGCATCAGTCCTTCCAATGAACACCCAGGACTGATCTCCTTTAGGATGTACTGGTTTGATCTCCTTAAAATCCAAGGGACTCTCAAGAGTCTTCTCCAACACCACAGTTCAAAAGCATCAATTCTTCAGTACTCAGCTTTCTTCACAGTCCAACTCTCACATCCATACATGACCATTGGAAAAACCATAGCCTTGACTAGATGGACCTTTGTTGGCAAAGTAATGTCTCTGCTTTTATAGATAGCCTTAAATTACTTAGTACAAAAGAGATATACAAAGACTATGAAACAAAGAATATGATGACAGAAATTGGATGAATATAGTGCTGAGAGATTTGAAGAAAGAAAAAAAATACTTTTATCATCTTCAGGCTATAGGGGCTGTGGTATTCAGAGACCTATGCAAGGCAGAAAAAAGACAAAAATAAAGAATGGAAACTTTCACCATGTCCCAGAAGACTTCACAGATGTCAAGTGTAATGAGCCAAAGGAGTAAAATATCTGTTTTTTCATTATTTCCCTTAGAACCACTCCATTTGAGACTATTGATCCTTGCAGCCAGTCTGAGCTTTCATTCTCAAGTCTTTATAGTTCTTCATCTGCCAAAGCTTCTAAGATAATTTGAATCACAAACTCACAAAATTACTGAGGAGCCCTTTAAAATTGAGATTTTACTCTGGGGGAAGATAGATATGAGAGCAATTTTACTGTAACAAGAGTAACCATAAATATTTCAAGTGTGATTCAGACAGAGAGGGGGACACCTCAGCAGAAGGGATATTTTTGCTTATTCAGTGTTGGTGGTACAGTTTTTTGGGCAAGATCAGTTGTTCCTGTTTACAAAAAATGCAGATAATAGTGGGCTTGACAGTGCTTGGACTATCTCTCTCCCGAATATTTCTAAGTCTAAATGGGATGCTTTTTAAGTGATTCAGAGGGCAGTTTATTCATTTTTGTCCTTTTTTAATCCCTTAAAGACCCATTGCAAGAAATAGGGGATATTTATGATCTGTGACTAATACCTAGTAATCGTGATGAACAATGACTTTTGTCACTTAAGAGCTACTTGAGGAAGGAGAAAGACCTTCAGTGATCAAACGTAGGGCATTTTTAAAATTTAATAAACTACTGTTACTGCTTCAGTAATAAAAATGTAATGGTTTGTTAGACATAAAAATTGCATGAAATTTATTTAAAGACAATTTTGGGGTCAGAATGGGAGAGTTACACATGTATTATCTTGTTGATCAAGGTGAAAAAGAATAACTTGGTTTTAGTGAAAAACTTAAAAGAGCATGCTTATTTTATTTTCTTTATTACAGCCTTGGGAAGATATTGGTAGTAGCTGCAGTTTCAGAGCAATAATCCTATGGCAATAAGACTTCATATCATTTAAATAGATTGGGTTTTGGAGGGGAGGAGATGGGTGTAGAACTCTAGAGAGCACTGGCAATCAAATGAACTTTTTGTTGAGCTTAGACAGTAGCATGTTCAGGCTCAGGATGATTTGGGTAGTCAGAACCTCTTCCCAGGATCTTTTGAGTCCAAACACGAATAACTACAGGATTGAGGGCAGCCCCCACAGTTACTGGGTGGCACCTTAATTTTATCTAAAGACCCAGTAACTATATCAACCATCAAAAAAAAAAAAAAAAATCCTGAGATTTCTTAGCTATCCAAAAGTTGCTATTTTCTTTATTGTCTAATATAAATAGCCATTATCTTTTTACTAGCTATCTATCGCTACATAACAAATAACCACAAATATAGTGCCTTATAACAGCACACATTTATTATCTTACAATTTCTGCAGATCAGAAATCTGGACACAGCTGAGTCTTTGGCCTCAGGGTCTCATGATTTTCTTTTATTCTCTTTTAAAAATTTATTTATTATTGGCTGTGTTGCATCCTCACTGCTGTGTGCGAGCTTTCTCTAGTTGTGAGCAGGGGCTACTTGCTAGTTGCAGTACAAGGGCTTCTCGTAGAGGTGTTTTTTCTTGTTTCACAGCACTGACTCTAGGGCGCATGGGCTTAAGTAGTTGTAGCTTGAGGACTCCAGAGTGCAGGTTCAGTAGTTGTGGCACATGGGCTCAGTTGCCCCATGGCATGTTGGATGTTTCCAGACCAGTGTCCCCTGCATTGCAAGGTGGATTCTTGACCATTGGACCACCAGGGAAGTCCTCATGATTTTCAATCAAGGTGTCATCTAGGGTTAAGGTCTCATCTAATAGCTTTACTAGAGAAGCATCTGCTTCTAGGTTCATGTAGTTGTTGGGAGGATTTTGAACTTTGCAGCCTAGTTTCTTGCTGACTATTGACCAGAGATCAACTTAAATCTTAGTTATTTGTTGACCAGAGGCCACACCCAGTTCCTTGCCTCATGAATCTCCCTGACATGGATGCTTGCTTCATCAAAGCATGCAAGGCAAAAAAGGCAATAAAGAGAGTCTGCTGGCAAGGCAAAAGTCACTACTGTGTAACTTAATGATGAGAGTGACAAATCTTTGCCATCTTCAATTTTTAAATGCAAGTCACAGGTCACATCCACACTAAATGGATTACATAAGGTGTGAACACCAGGAGGTATTGACAATTGTGAGCTATTTCAGAGTTGGCCTACCACAAATATTATTTTATTAATATTAAAGGATATGTTTTAGAAAATAAAAGCAGTATGGATAAATTTTAAAAGGATCCTGCAATCCCACTATCCAGAGACAAAACCACTAATATTTTGGTACATATTCTTCCAGCCGTTCTTCTATTTTGTATGTTATTAAAATGAACAAAAATGTAGTCATAACGTGATACACTTTTGGATAATCTATCTCATTTAAATCCTTAAGGATTCTTGTAAGATACTAAATAAACTCTGATACCATTTTAAATGGCACCATGTATTTATGCCATGATTTAAACTTAGTTTCCTTAACCAAGGGTTACTTTTCATGTAAAGAGAAAGATAGTAAATATTTTAGGCTTTGGGGGCCATACAGCCTTTGGCAACTACCCAACTCATAATTTCCATATGTTATAAAATATCATTTTGATTTATCATTAAGATGTCAAAACTATTCTTTGGTCATAGACTGGATGAAAAACTGGCGAGTTGGAATTGGCCTGTGAGTCATATTTTGGTTTATCCTATTACTTCTAGATAGATATTCTAAGAGTTCCGTATTTTAGGTACTATAATTAGTACTTAGATTAACATCTTGTTAGCTAAATCTATAAGCCTATTTATGATTACTTAGGACAAATTCTGCTTCCACTTTTTATTTATTTATTATTGAGATATGCATGCTTTCTCAGTCGTGTCCAACTCTTTGCAACCCCATGGACTGCAACCCACCAGGCTCCTGTGTCCAATGAATTTTCCAAGCAAGAATACTGGAGTGGGTTGCTATTTCCTATTCCAAGGAATTTTCCCGACCCAGGGATCAAACCCACGTCTCCTATAGCTCCTGCATTGGTAGGCAGATTCTTTACCATTGAGCCATCTGAAAAAGCACTATAGTTCATTCTAATATAGTAGGTTCTGGTATACAACATAGTGACTCAAACTTTTATAATTGGATTACACTCCAATAACATGGTTATTATAAAATGTTGGCTATGTTCCCTGTGCTGTACAAAATATCCTTTTATCTTACTAGTTTAAACATTGTAAATTTGAACCTCTTTATCCTCTACTCCTATCTTGCCCTTCCTACTAACCACTTCTCTCCTCATTGGTAACCACTAGTTTGTTCTCTATATTTGTGGCTCTGTTTCTTTATTGTTATATTCACTAGTTTGTTATATTTTTTAGATTGTGAGTGATAATATACAGTACTTGTCTTTCTCTGTCTGACTTATTTCACTAAGCGTCAGTTCAGTTCAGTTCAGCTCAGTCGTGTCCGACTCTTTGCGTCCCCATGAATCGCAGCACGCGAGGCCTCCCTGTCCATCACCATCTCCCAGAGTTCACTCAGACTCACGTCCATCGAGCCAGTGATGCCATCCAGCCATCTCATCCTCNTCTTGGCAAAACTCTATTAGTCTTTGCCCTGCTTCATTCTGTATTCCAAGGCCAAATTTGCCTGTTACTCCAGGTGTTTCTTGACTTCCTACTTTAGCATTCCAGTCCCCTATAATGAAAAGGACATCTTTTTTGAGTGTTAGTTCTAAAAGGTCTTGTTGGTCTTCATTGCCTTGGGTAGTATGGTCATTTAAACAACATTAATCTTCCAATCCATGAATGCAGTATCTCTTTCCATTTGTTTGTGTAATCTTCAGTTACTTTTTTAAAAAATTGTCTTATAGTTTTCTGAATATAGGTCTTTTATCTCCTTAAGTACGTTTATTGCTCAATATTTTATTCTTCTTAATTCAGTTGTAAATGAGATTATTTCCTTAGTTTCTCTTTCTTATATTTTGTTGTTAGTATATAGAAATACAACAGATTTCTGTGTATTAATTTTATATCCTGTAACTTTATCAAGTTAATTGTTNTGAATATAGGTCTTTTATCTCCTTAAGTACGTTTATTGCTCAATATTTTATTCTTCTTAATTCAGTTGTAAATGAGATTATTTCCTTAGTTTCTCTTTCTTATATTTTGTTGTTAGTATATAGAAATACAACAGATTTCTGTGTATTAATTTTATATCCTGTAACTTTATCAAGTTAATTGTTGAATTGCAATAGCTTTTTGGTGGCATTTTTAGGATATTCTATGTATAGTACCATATTATCTAGAAACAGTGACAGTTTCACCTCTTCCTTTCCAGCTTGGATTTCTTTATTTCTCTTTTAGTCTGATAGCTGATGCTTATTGTTATTATTCAGTCACTAATTCCTGTCCTACTCTTTGTGATCCCATGGACTGCAGCACACCAGGCTTCCCTGTCCTTCACTATCTCCCTGAGTGTGTTCAAACTGATGTCCATTGAGTTGATGATGCCATCCAACCATCTCATCGTCTGTCGTACCCGTCTCCTCCTGCCCTCAACCTTTTCCAGCATCAGGGCCTTTTCCAGTGAGTCAGCTTTTTGCATCAGGTGGCCAAAATATTGGAGCTTCAGCATCAGTCCTTCCAATGAATATTCAGGGTTGATTTCCTTTAGGCTTGACTAGTTTGATCTCTTTGCAGTCCAAGGAACTCTCAGGAGTCTTCTCTCCTCCAACACCACAGTTCGAAAGCATCAAATTTTCAGTGCTCAGCCTTCTTTGTGGTCCAGCTCTCAACATCCATACATGACTAATGATAACTTTGACTAGATGGGCCTTCATCAGCAAAGTAATGTCTCTGCTTTTTAAATATGCTTTCTAGGTTTGTCAGCTTTTCTTCCAAGGAGTAAGCATCCTTTAATTTCACGGCTGCAGTCACTGTGTGCAGTGATTTTGGAGCCCAAGAACAAAAAGTCTGTTACTGTTTCCTTTTCTCCCCATCTATTTGCCATGACGTGATGGGACCAGATGCCACGATCTTAGTTTTTTTTAATGTTGAGTTGTAAGCCAATATTACACTGAATAAAAGTGATAATGAGCAGGACTTCTTGTCTTGCTCCTTATTTTGGAGGAAATGTTTTCAGCTTTTTGTTGTGTGATATAAACTGTGGCTTATTATATATGCCCTTTAGTATATTGAGCTTTGTTCTTTCTATAACTACTTTCTGGAGAGTTTTAAAAAAAATTATAAATGGACATCGAATTTTGGCAAAAGCTTTTTCTGCATCTGTTTATATGACCGTATGGTTTTTGTTCTTCAGTTTGTTAATGTGGTGTATTGCATTGATTGATTTGTAGATATTGAAATATCTGTGTATCCTATGGATAAATCCTACTTGAACATGGTGCATGATCCTTTAAATGTATTGTTGAATTCAGTTTGCTGATATTTTGTAGAGGATTTTTATCCCTGTGTTTATCAGGGATATTGGCTTCTAATTTTCTTTTTATGTGGTATCTGTCTGATTTTGGTATCAGAGTGATGCTAGGCTCATAGAACGAGTTCATGAGCATTCCATTTTCTGCAGTTTTTTGGAATAGTTTGGCAAGGATAGGCATTCAGTTCAGTTCAGTTCAGTTGCTCAGTCGTGTCCGACTCTTTGCGTCCCCATGAATCGCAGCACGCCAGGCCTCCCTGTCCATCACCAACTCCTGGAGTTCACTCAGACTCACACCCATCGAGTCAGTGATGCCATCCAGTCATCTCACCCTCTGTCATCCCCTTCTCCTCCTGCCCCCAATCCCTCCCAGCATCAGAGTCTTTTCTAATGAGTCAACACTTTGCATGAGGTGGCCAAAGTACTGGAGTTTCAGCTTTAGCATCATTCCTTCCAAAGAAATCCCAGGACTGATCTCCTTCAGAATGGACTGGTTGGATCTCCTCGCAGTCCAAGGGACTCTCAAGAGTCTTCTCCACAAATGTGTTGTAGAATTACCTACAAAACTGTCTGGTCCTAGAGTTTTGGTTTTTTGGGAGGTTTTTTCTTATTATTCCTGATTTAGTTTTTGATTCAATTCAATTTTGATTCAGTTCAGTTATTGATATTGGTCTGTTAATATTTTCTATTTCTTTCTGGTTCAGTTTTAGGAGATTGTACATTTCTAGTAGCTGATCCATTTCTTCCAGGTTGTCTGTTTTATTGCCATGTTGTTGTTTATAGTGGTCTGTTTTTCTTCATATTTTTGTGTTGCCATTTTTAGCTTCTCCTTTTTCATTTCAGATTTGTGCCCTTTTTCTTTCTTTTTTTTCTTGATGAGTCTGGCTAAAGGCTTATCAATTTTGTTTATCTTTTCTTATAAATAGAGGTTCTAGAGCTGGTTTTGAACCACTGGTGGGTGTGGCCAATTCCTGATTTGGTTGTCTGGATGGTGATGTTCTAAAGCTTGTGTTGGCCTGCTGGTGGGTGAACTGGGTCCTACCATGGCAGGCCGTGGGGCTGAGGTTGTCCTGGGGCTGAGGTTGTCCTAGGGCTGTGTCCACCCACTTGTGTGTGAAGCTGGTCCTGAGGCTAGAGCAGACTTGATGGAGAGTGGTGCCTGGGCCCAGGGCATTCTGGGGCTTGTGCCTACCCCACTGTTGGTCAGAGCTAGGTCCTGCTATCTGGTTGCAGGGCTCTGGGGGTTTTGGTTTTAGTGCCTATGCAGTGGTGTGTGGGGTTGTATCTTAAACCCTCTACTGGCTGTAGGTTCAGGGTGTCTTAAGAAAGCCTGTCTGCTGGTGGTTGGGGGTGTGTGTATCTGCCTAGTTAATTGCTTGGTGTGAGGCATCACAGTACTGGTACCTACAGGCTGGTGGGTGGGGCTGTTGGGTGGAGCTGGTCTCAAGCCTAATAGACTAGAGGAAGGATTCCAAAATGGGCCTTGCTATCACCAGTGTCCACATGGAAAAAATGGCTTCTTACAAAAATGGCTTCTCCCCAAAATGGCTTCTTACAGTATCTGTGTCCCCATGATGAGCTCCAATTGCTTCCTACCTCTCCTGGGACTCTCCAAAATTAGCAAGTAGGTCTGACTCAGACTCCTTTTAAATTACTGCTTCCACCCTGCATCCTAGAGTGCATATGATTTTGATGTGTGTTCTTTAAGGCTGGAGTGTCTGTTTTCCACAGTCCTCTGGAGTCCTGAAAGTAAACTCCACTGGACTTGAAAACCAAACCTTCTGGGGGGTTGTCTCCCAGTACAGATTCCCTGGCTGGGGAATCTATGGAACTTGATGTGGAACTCAGTTCCTTGCTTCTTGGGCTGAAACTCTGCAATGGTAATTATTACTCCATTTGTGGGCCTCTCACCTGGGGCTGAGTCTTGAGTATACTGCAGCTACACCCCTCTTACCTGTCTTGTGATTCGTTCTTCATATCTTCAGTTGTCTTTTCTGGTAGCTTCCAATGTTTGTCATCAATACTTCTGCAAATAGTTGTACTTTTGGTGTGCCTATGAGAGGATATAAGCTTAGGGTCTTTCTACTCTGTCATCTTGAGAACTCTCTGAGAATGCATTTCTGAAAGTGTAATTATTGGGCCAAAAGTTAGGCACATACAACTTTTAAAAAATCTTTATTATTTCTCTCTTTGCTGTGCTGGGTCTTAGTTGTAGCACATAGGATCTTTGATCATTTCTGTAGCACTTGGGACCTTTTAGTTGCAGTACGTGAGATCTAGTTCCTTAAGTGGGGATTGAGCCCAGGCCTCCTGTATTAGAAACATGAAGTTTCAGCCACTGGACCACCAGGGAAGCTCCTAACTGTACATAATTGGTAAGTTATCCTCTACAAAGGTAGTTGTAAAGTTCATACTCCTACCAAAATATATGTGTCTTCTCTACCACTGGATATTGTCTTTTTAGAAATTTTTGCCAATTTGATAGGTTAAAAAATGTCAAAGAATTTCCCTTTTCACAAATAGTTTAGATTATATTTTAAATTAACATTTGAAAATTTATTTCAGATCTGTGGAGTTTTTTTCTTCCTCACTGTAGATCTGGATGTCCTAAGATAACTTTCTCAGTTGAAATGACATGCAAATGACTGAGAGCCACTTAGCTATTAAGAGTCAGTAGTATTCTGCTTACAGGAGATTATTGATTACAACACTGACTGGTAAAATCTCTCCCTGTTTGAGCCATTGGTGTTATATCACCAGAGGGAAAATAAATAAGTTGGTAATATAGACCTTTTATAGTCTTTAAGATAATATGTTAATTATACCAAAGAAGTAAGTATGCCTATAGCTTTGGGCCATTTTGGTGAATGAAAAAAATGTAAATTTCAAAAATTTAAATCCATATCTATATTTATATTTACTGTATCTTTCACGGCTTGATTCTGTTTTCTTCTTAAAACTCAGATGTTTTCATGTCACTTCTGTTATTTTTTTTTCTGATTCCTTTTTTGCTATGAAATCTAGACTCTTTAGTATAATATTGAAAATTAAATAAGAACCGTTTCAGTCTTTTAAATTTCATATACTGCTGCTTTTCTATAGGAAGTAATACTGAAAATAATATCAAGTAACATTGATGAAGGTTTAAATGATAAACCACATATTGGGATAAGTGCTTTGAGGTAGATATTATTTTTACTATTTTAAAGATGGAAAAATAAGTTTAATGACTGTAAGTAGCTTTCCCAAGATCAAATGCTAAGTAGAATTTACTTTTCTCTCCCACCTGGCCTCACTACCCTAAATAGTTAAATATATTTATTCTTTGGTATGTAAGATTCTCAGTTGACTACTCTGTCTAGCAGAGTCCAGCAGGGCCTCAGAGAAAAGATGTTTTCTCCCCTCTGCCTTGGAGGCCTTAGAGTTCCATTTGGTTCAGCAAATTATTTCAAATAACAGTGATGGAGATGAACTTTGGAACAATATGCTAATTTCCTTCTTCTGGACACGTGGCACGTAGCGGAATGGCCAAGATGGGAAACAGAGCACCCATAGAATATTTCACTGGATAATAAAATTCTTGAGTGGTTTGTTTTGAATTGAAGATCTTTGACAGTTATATATTTTATTTTTATACTCCATGACAAAATGCAGCAATAATAATTTCAGGCCTGAGGGACAGTAATAGATTGTCAATTATTATTACTTTTAATGAAATGACAGTCTCATTGGAAAATGATGGGGGATTAATGATTTAAGCAATAAGCCAAAATCATTCCACACTGTCCAAAAGAGATTGAAGAAACATCTCCCTTATCAATAACTTTTCCTCCCTCTGGTTTAGAGGAAATGATTTGGAAGCTGAAGAAATGCCTAAATTTATTAGGGAGGATAACATGACTATACAAATTGCTGGGGTTCCTCTCTCCCTGCTGTTGTATATTAAATAACTATGAGCTCTGTTGAAGATGCCAATACTGCATAGGGTACAGTGTTGCCAGTGGCAATTCGTGGCATCTAAAGAGTCATCTATGCATATAAACCTGAAGCTTCTTATTAGAAAGCCCTAAGGTAAACAGTCCTAGAGCATTGCTGGTTCCTGACTCCTCTTCCCATCACTCAAATAGACATTCCTTTATAAGGAATTGCTGAAGGGACTTTATCCCTTTCAGTCATTTTCTCACATTGGATTCTACATCAGGAGGCTCATAGAGGAACATTATTTGAAATTTTACTTATCAAGAAAATTTGCAAAGGAACTATGATAGTGTTTAGTTTTTCACTACCCAAAGTATGCAAAAGTGTATGGTTCATTCATTATCCTTTGTCATAAAATATTCTTGTTTGTGTTCGTTTGGCCAGTGGTGTCCCAGCTCTTTGCAATCCCATGGACTGCAGCACTCCAGGCCTACAGAAGGAAAAATGGATCCCAAGTTTTTCCCTGCCTCCTTCTTTTCCTTCCATTTACCGAGAGAAAAGTACCCAGGTGAGGTTGGTGACTTTCTTGACTCGCTCTATAGTTGAATCTACTGGAAAGCTGTATAAAGAAAGGCACAGCAACAGCCTTTTCACGAGCAGAAGATTGTTCCAGGTGCATCTCTTCTCATTGGCCTCTCAGGATCTTAGATCTTGCTAGGTTCTGTTGACTATACTGGATGCTTGGGCTTCACTTCTAGCCTCTTTGTATAGTGATTCAGGTGGATGGTCTGCCTGGGTTTCAGTTTGGCTCTTCTGAAGATGTTGCAGCTCACCTATGGGTAAGTTATAGACCTCTTTGTGCCAAGGCTCTGGATATCTCCCCCCTGGCTCAGACTACAGCCACTGGGCTCCCACTTCCCTGGAAAGAGGGCACGGAATTCACGGCAGTGTTGAAGGTACTGAGGGAAGAGATGCTTGAGGGGAATATAAAAAATTAGCAGGTAATGTTTCCTACTCTCCAGAAGTTATAGTCCGGAAGGATAGATGAGTGGTGTACTTGAAAGATAGTTTATGATTTAAATAATATGATTCATAGGACATTATAGGATAACTATGAAGATGATTCAGCAAGAATTTACTGTGTATCTACACTCACACTATTTTTTATATTTTTAGCTGTATTGTACTGTAATTATTATTGGCTATAGTTGAGAGAGAATATATCCTGTTAATATTTTTATATTGGCTTAGTATATATGAGGTATATTTATTTTAGTGAAATTGATTAAAATATGCTTAATTAAAAGTCCACTTACGTTTTATATTTAGTTTTGAAATTTCATGTTTCAGTATATCTAATGGAAAAAATTAAGCATTTGTGGTTTTTTTGGTTTGTTTGTTTTATTAGACAACAAATTACATAATACTGAATAAGCTTTCATTTTGAATTATTCAGAATGCACATTGTGGGCTTACCTAGTAACCTCAGGGGAGATCAGATGAGGCTTGTAGACACATTGGAATATAAATGCATTACCCAGATATAAGTGCATTTATGGTGAATATGGTATTGGATAGTATATTAAATTATACATTGAATATAAATTATTCAATGTATATGTATATTCAAGGTATATATAAAGCACCTGGCCCTGCTGCCAAGGTACACAGTAGGCCCTTCAGATTGCCTGGAGAGTATAACTGTTACTGAGAGCTTTCAGTGTGCCAAAGAAATAAGATAAAGATCCAGCTAAGCAGAATGTGAAGAGCTTAAGTGCAAGGGTAGTGGGAGGAAGAACTGCATTGAGAATTGAATAGCCTAATGAAGAAAAAGGAGACAGCAGCGGCACCCGACTCCAGTACGCTTGCCTGGAAAATCCCATGGGCGGAGGAGCCTGGTAGGCTGCAGTCCATGGGGTAGTGAAGAGTCGGACACGACTGAGCGACTTCACTTTCACTTTTACTTTCATGCATTGGAGAAGGAAATGGCAACCCACTCCAGTGTTCTTGCCTGGAGAATCCCAGGGACGGGGGAGCCTGGTGGGCTGCCGTCTCTGGGGTCGCATAGAGTCGGACACAACTGAAGCAACTCAGCAGCAGCAGCAGCAGTGAAGAAAAACATTCCAGAAAGAAGGGAAAAATTGCAAATTAATTTCTTGGCAAGAATGTAATTTTATTTTGGTTCTAATGTTACAAGCATCTTCACTTAGCAGTTTAGATGCTAAGATGAAATTATGTTCAGTGACTAAAGTACTCCATTTGTTTCTTAAGTTCACAGCCATCTTAGAAAGTAGTGTAGTACTTAAAGTGTTCTGGAGCCTTGGTCATTAAATGTTTTGTGTGAAATGTG
>SJYA01001717.1:1602512-1751786 GCA_006410615.1 Neotragus moschatus | reverse complement strand
CTGGGGAGGCCTTACAAATAGCTGTGAAAAGAAGAGAAGCAAAAAGCAAAGGAGAAAAGGAAAGATATTTATACTTAAAAGCCTTAATCTCAAATGGGCTTGAAACCAAAGTTTGCCTCTTTGTTCCTCAGAATGGCTTCTCTTTCGGACTTTCCGTTTTGTTTCAGTACCCCATCCCAAGACCTCGGGTTTCTCTCCAGCTTATTCCTATATACACCTTTCACACATAATACACATTGTTCGTGTTATAATTATGCATGTGCTTCTCTATTGACCCTACTGAATTCAAGTTTCTAGAGGGCAGGAACTGTGCTTTATTATTTTATAATTGCCCTATCAGCATAAAATAAGTCCATCCTCCATTTTCATAGAGATAGAGGGTGAAGGGCACACAGTAAACCCTGCCTCGAGCTTTTCCACCTCCTCTTCCTTGCTGCTTGTTCAGGTTGCCAAGTAATGCTCTGGTTACCCCAGTGACTGCAACAATTAAGTGCTGCTTAATTCTTGAGACTTAATCCAAATGTCACGATTCACAATTCTTATATTTCCATTAAGAACTATTTGTCTGGAGGGAAAATAAATTAGGAATTTGGGGTTAATATATACATACACTACTATAGAAAATAGATAAACAATAATGATCTACTGTACAGCTCAGGGAACTATATTCACTATCTTGTCATAACTTATAATGGAAAAGAAGCCAAAAAAAGAATAGATATGAATGGATAACTGAATCACTTTGCTGTATGCTTGAAGCTAACACAGCCTCATAAATTAACTATACATCAATTTTTTTTTTTTTAAAGAATAGGCTGAATGACAGAGGAAAAAAGAAATATTTTCCTGGGATGGAGTTAAGATGTGTAGGACTTCTACTTATGTCATTAGGTAACAAAGTAACACAGTTTGAAAGTACTTAAAATTTAAGCAGGGCTTCCCTAATAGCTCAGTTGGTAAAGAATCTGCCTGCAATGCAGGAGATCCCAGTTCGGTTCCTGGGTTGGGAAGATCCACTAGAGAAGGAATAGGCTACCCATTCCAGTATTCTGGCCTGGAGAATTTCTTGCATGACTTTGGAGGATGTCTTGCTATCTAGGACTACTTCGATACATCAATCCGTCCACAGACTGAAGAATAGTATGTCAATCAATCACGTTAGCTCAGGCTCTGGCACACAATTTCAAGGCATAATTTTTCAAGCATCTTAAAATCAAGTTGAGAGAATTGTCTATGAAATTAGAAACATATTGGAAGGTACTGACATTGTATAACCGGCTATAAATTTCAGAGATGGTTACACAGTTATAAGATTAATATGTGCATGAATGACTGAAGGAAGGCTGCTTGTAGGTGGGCCTGGGATCGAACTCTGAAGGATGAAAAGAGTTTACAAAGATAAAAAGGAGACAAAAAAAGACAGTTGGGGGAAATCACAAAGTCTACTTCCTAGGTGGCTCAGTGGTGAAGAATCTGCCTGCCAGTGCAGGAAACACAAGTTCGATCTCTGGGTTGGGAAGATTGCCTGGAGGAAGAAATGGCAACCCACTCCAGAATTCTTGCCTGGAAAATATCATGAACAAAGGAATTTGGTGGACTATAGTCCATGGGGTCGCAAAGAGTCTGACACAACTGAGTAACAGAGAAAGCACACACAAGCATAAACAAGATAAGCTTGAGTCCAACACGTACAGAAGTTCAGTTCAGTTGCTCAGTTGTGTCTGACTCTTTGTGACCCCATGGACTACAGCATGCCAGGCTTCCCTGTCCATCACCAGTTCCTGGAATTTACTCAAACTCATGTCCATTGAGTGCCATCCAATCATCTCATCCTCTGTCATTCTCTTCTCCTCCCACCTTCAATCTTTCCCAGCATCATGGTTTTTCCCAATGAGTCAGCTCTTTGCATCAGGTAGCCAAAGTATTGGAGTTTCAGCGTCAGCATCAGTCCTTCCAATGAATATTCAGGAATTATTTCCTTTAAGATGAACTGATTGGATCTCCTAGTAGTCCAAGGGACTCTCAAGAGCCTTCTCCAACACCACACTTGAAAAGCATCAATTCTTCAGAGCTCAGCTTTTTTTATAGTCCAACTCTCACATCCATACATGACCACTGGAAAAACCATAGCTTTGACAAGATAGACTTTTGTTGGCAAAGTAATGTCTCTGCTTTTTAATATGCTGTCTGGGTTGGTCATAACTTTTCTTCTAAGGAGCAAGTGTTTTTTAATTTCATGGCTTCAGTCACCACGTGCAGTGATTTTGGAGCCCAAGAAAATAAAGTCTGTCATTGTTTCCATTATTTCCCCATCTATTTGCCATGAAGTGATGGGACCAGATGCCACGATCTTCGTTTTCTGAATGTTGAGTTTTAAGGGAGCTTTTTCACCCTCCTCTTTCACTTTCATCAAGAGATTCTTTAGTTTTTCTCCACTTTCTGTCATAAGGGTGGTATCGTCTGCATATCTGAGGTTATTGATATTTCTTCTGGCAATCTTGATTCCAGCTTGTGCTTCTCCCAGCCCAGCATTTCTCATGATGTACTCTACATATAAGTTAAATAAGCAGGGTGACAATAAACAGCCTTGATGTACTGTTTTCCTAATTTGGAACCAGTGCATTGTTCCATGTTCAGTTCTAACTGTTGCTTCTTGACCTGCACACAGATTTTTGGTGGTCTGGTATTCCCATCTCTTTCAGAATTTTCCACAGTTTGTTGTGATCCACACAGTCAAAAGCTTTGGTGTAGTCAATAAAACAGAAGTAGATGTTTTTCTGGAACTCTCTTGCTTTTTCAATGATCTAACGGATGTTGGCAATTTGATCGGATATGTGGAAGATGAGGTGCGAAGGCAATGGCACCCCACTCCAGTACTCTTGCCTGAAAAATCCCAGGGACAGAGGAGCCTGGTAGGCTGTAGTCCATGGGGTCTCTAGGAGTTGGACACGACTAAGCGATTTCACTTTCACTTTTCACTTTCATGCATTAGAGAAGGAAATGCCAACCCACTCCAGTATTCTTGCCTGGAGAATCCCAGGGATGGGGGAGCCTGGTGGGCTGCCGTCTATGGGGTCNATCCCAGGGACAGAGGAGCCTGGTAGGCTGTAGTCCATGGGGTCTCTAGGAGTTGGACACGACTAAGCGATTTCACTTTCACTTTTCACTTTCATGCATTAGAGAAGGAAATGCCAACCCACTCCAGTATTCTTGCCTGGAGAATCCCAGGGATGGGGGAGCCTGGTGGGCTGCCGTCTATGGGGTCTCACAGAGTTGGACACGACTGAAGCCACTTAGCAGCGGCAGCAGCATGGAAGAAGAGTAAGAAAGTCAGCTTGTCTGAAGATAGGAGTTTATATTTGGGAATAAAAGTCACCTTAGTTTGTATGTTTACGTCAGCCTGGAACATCGAAGTCTTGAAATGATGAATGAACTTTGAATTTAATCGAATAGGCAACAAAGAGCAAACTCCTTTCAAGGAAGCTATCGCAAGTGCATAGGCGTAAGTATCTGTCATATTGGTTCATATGATGATGAGAATGATGGGGTGCTGAGGGGATGGAAGCTTTACCATATTCTATATGGGAGACAGTGAGAGGCTAGGCAGCAACAGAGGCAGATGAATGGAGAGAAAAAGCGATGAAGGAATCTGAATTGTTGCAAAGACTTAATTCAATCCACAAGTATTCCCTGAATGCCTACTGAGTGCAAGAGCTTCTGCTATGCTCCAAGATATTAATGGCAAACAAAGTACATGTGGTCCTACTCGCCCAGAGTTTGCCTCCTATTGAAGGAGGCGGACAATTCAAGAAACAGATGATCACGGTAGAGCATTGCAAGATTCTGGTGGGAAGAGCAGAGGAATCATCTCCATGAGCTCGTACAGAATGACTCTTAACCCTAAGGGGCAGAAAGTCAGGGAAGACAGCTAAATAAAACAACACTTGATAGAGGAAAGTGCGAAGGTAATGCAACCCACCCCAGTATTCTTGCCTGGAGCATCCCATGGGCAGAGGAGCCTGGTGGGCTACAATCCATGGGTCACAAAGAGTCAGACTCGAAGCAACTGAGCACATGGGAAAGAGAAAGTAAAAGTGAAGTCGTTCAGTCGTGTCCGACCTCTTTGCGACCCCGTGGACTGTAGCCTGCCAGGTTCCTGCGTCCATGGAATTCTCCAGGCAAGAATACTGGAGTGGGTTGCCATTTTCTTCTCCAGGGGATCTTCCCAACCCAGGGATCAAACACTGCAGGCAGATTCTTTACCCTCTGAGCCATCAAGGAATCCCTTTCCTTTAATATATTGACTGGTTGGATCTCCTTGCAGCCCAAGGAACTCTCAAGAATCTTCTCTAACTAAGAAGCTCAGGGACCACTAGAATGGATGATGGCCTCATTCTTTAATAAAGGGAATATACAGGAAGGGAGGGCTTTCCAGGTGGTGCTAGTGGTAAAGAATCCACCTGCCAATACTGGAGACCGTCACAGGATTTATTACAGTGTCTTGTAACCATGGGTTTTCTGTTAGTCTCATCTACTGAACTGCATGTGTCTTAGGGGTTGTGATCGTGTCATTTTGGTATAGTAGTTTCTAGTCTAGTACATGGCCCCAAAAAGACAGTACATGTGAATAATGAATTAGTAAATATGCCATAACAAGATAGAGCCTTTAAGTCTGAAAAAAGGACCCTGACCTTGCTGTTAAAGAGCCACTAGCAGAAGCAATCTCACATGTGTCCAAAGTGTGAACAGCAATAGCCTGTGCAAGAGCCCAGTGCAATCAGAGAAACCCTCAACTTGCAAACCTTTGTGGCTTTCTGGGTGGAAGACCTCGGAGAGCAATTGTTTCCACTTGTCACTTCAAACACACACATACACACACAAAATGTCACCAGATTCCCAGGGCCTGGCTGTTGACAAGCCCCATAATGAAGACTTCCTCTCCGAGTCTTCTCACCTACTACGAGGTCCAAAGACAGAAGAGTTAAGAAAGGAATATGGCCTTGATTTTCTCTATGCTCTTACATAAGGTTTTCTGGCCACATGCGTTTCCTATCATGAGATATTAGTCCAAGGTCACAGGAGGGACACTGGGGGATTCAGAAGTCAAGTTTTCTACCCCCAGAGCAGCTGATTCTAACATTCTTCAAAATGAGCTCTAGCCTTATTCCTGCAAGAAGCATTGGAAGGCCTGCTGCACAATCACATTAAAATGCCCTCCACCTTGTTCTCTGCAAAGTGCAGGCTTCTATAGTAGCATTTATTACTATGGTCAGAAGAGGGACTGGCTGATTGGTCTGTTTTCCTCTCCCAAGCTAGCAGCAGTGGAAAGCCAGAACACTGTCTCATATCCAATGCCCAGTGGTGGGCTGCACAGACTTTACATCACTTTTCTCCCTATTCTTTCCTGAGGATCAGGGGGTGGGGTGTAAATATCCCAGGAGGTCCCTCCTGCTTCTAATGATCTAAACTTTTGGTGATTGAATGTCCCACTGCTGCCAGTAGCAGAAACATTTTTATGTCATGTTTCCATGTTAAGATAAAGACAAATAAGGAAGATGGGCTTTCCAGGTGGTGCAATGGTAAAGAATCTGCCTGCCAAAAGAGGAAGCCAATATTTGGTTTCCTTTAATCATCAGGCAGCTTCCCGGATGGCTCAGACAGTAAAGAATCTGCCTGCAATGCGGGAGACCTGGGTTTGACCCCTGGGTTGGGAAGATGCCCTGGAGAATGAAACGGCAACCCACTCCAGTATTCTTGGCTGAAGAATTCCAGAGACAGACGAGTCTGGTGGGCTACAGTCCCTGGGGATGCAAAAGAGCTGGACGTGACTTAGCGACTAAACAACAACAAATAAGGAAGATTGCCTAAATAAACTCCAAGAGCCTCTCCAGCTCCAAAAATCTAAAATGCCATTTGATGCCACCTTCCTTTCTCTCTCCTGTGCCAAGCCCTGCTTCTGCACAAGAGAAGCCACAGGAGAGAACACACAGAGATGCCCTCAGCTCCACAGACATCTGAAGGCTGATGTTATAAATGCTCCCTGGGACCTCCTAACAGCTGGGAGGGCTGAACTGCTGTCAATTCAGAGACAGGCCAGCTGCTATCCTGGAATGAAGGATCACGGGCAGAAGATGCTCAAACAACTGTTATAGATTTTACCGGCAGTGGCTTAGGAGAGACTAGAATCGAAATGATAATTGGTGAAGACGTCCTAGAGGTCACTAGTGAATAGGAGAAACCTCTCTGACTTTCTATAATAGCAGTCTCTGCCTGAGAGGAATAATAACCTTGAGGAGGGCGGCTTAAAAGATAAATTCATATGGGGAGTACGTCTGGGAACACCTCTAAATAGCAGCTTCTAGCTTTTTAGAAACAGTGCTATAATGAGAGCGAATATTTCTCTGTAAAAGACTCTTTGCTACCCCATTAAGGTAGCCAAATAGCTGCACCCCTGTTTCATCAAGAAATAAATCTCCTAAATTAACAAATAAGCCCAAGTCATTAGCGGGTATTTTCAATAATGAACATATGTTTCTTAGCAGAGTAGAGAGGTTCTAGAAGGTAGCTTCTCCTTCCTGACTGCAAGTGACCTTAAAGGCACTGTTAAATAATAAATGTACATTAAATAGTCTTGAAATAATTGCATTTAAACCAATTTTATGATCCTATAGAACCACATAGGACATCATAAGGGAGCAAGAAGAATGTGCTCTGTATTGCAGATATTAGCCAATAACAGGGCAGTTTTGTGAGAAGGATTAACTTTCAGGGCGTCAAAAAACCCCAAGTGTTCCCAAAATATGGCATCCCTATCCTGCGGCATCAATCTCTTCTTCTCCCATCAAAAGAACTAGAAACCAGATCATACCTGTGAGAAAGCTGTTCAAAATGTCACTCTTAAATGGCAGGTATGGGACTCAACAGAGACTTTATCTAGCCTCCACCACAAATGCAGGTTTTTCCAATTACCTTGGAAGATAGAGAAAATCCGCTAATATTTATCAACACCCTAGTGTATCAAGGAAGTGAGCTGCAGAAATACAGGATATCATTTTATATTGATACATCTGTTAGATTTTTCTTTGCACATGACTTATGTTTATCTTCAATAAGACCTGAGTTTTTATCCAAGCGTTCCAATGCCGTGATAAAAAAAACTAGACAGAGAAGCAGCCCACTTTTTCAGGTCTGGATTCCAAATCAAGACAGAGAGAGAGAGAAAAGCTTTCTTCTCAAAATTAAAAATTCTAATATACATTCTTGGTATTCAGTGGGAGAGTTCTTATGCTTCTCTGGAAAAACAAGAAAATAAAATCTTTAGGGAGAAACCAAGTATGTCACGACACTATAGAAAGTCCTGCAAAGGATTCAAAGTGAAGAACCTGTGGCAAGTATAACCAAACAAGAACACTATTGTAAATACACCAGTGGCCTTGGTGATGGCCTAGGTGGGCACAGACTACGCGATGCTAGATGAAGCTCCACCTTAAAGGATTAGGGCTAGGGCAGATGTGCCTGTGTGCTCCTGCCATGCATTACGAGATAAAGATACACTATATGCAGACAGTACGTGTCCTTTGAAAGAAAATCCGTCCCTTGCTTTCATAAGGATGGTCTTCCCACCTTGGTCAGTGATTCTGAAACTTCCGATACAGTTAGAGAAGGTGGGATGATCAGGCAGGGGTCAAGTCAAGAAAAGATGTCAGTAGCTTTTCCTTTCATATTTTCAAGATATCTCCACCTCAGCCCTACATGCACACTTACAGGAGTCCGGAACACTTTATGGACTTGAGTTTATTAATATTGACTCTAATTTCAAGGCAGCAGCTCCCCAAAATGGCAGTGAAACATTGATACCCAATAATATGTCCAACATTACTTGGAAGACAGGAGGAATGAGTGGAATTTAGACAGTGTCAGAGCCCGAGTTGATGGAAGAAAAGAATGGGAACGTCCCCATCCTCCAATCCCCAGGGATGTGCCTCCATCATTCCCCACAAAGGGAAGGGAGGGAGCCGGCAGCACCTCCCAGAAGCACAGCTCCTCCCAAATGGGTGGAAGTCCCCATGGAGGCGTTAGTCTATGTTGGAAGCAGCTAAAATGATGTGACCACTCAACAGAACAGCAGGCTCTTTTTATACATTGGTACAATTTGACAAGTCTGCAAGGTACCTTTTCTACATTTTTTAATTGACTTTTTAGAAAATAATAATTTTTATTGGAGTATAGTTGCTTTACAATGTTGTGTTAGGTTTCTGCTGTACAGCAAAGTGAATCAGCTATGCGAATATATATACATATGTGTGTGTGTGTGTGTGTGTGTTCCTTCTTTTTTGGATTTCCTTCCCATTTAGGTCACCACAGAGCACTGAGAAGGTTCCCTGAGCTATCCAGTAGGTTTTCATTAGTTATCCATTTTATACATATTAATGTATATATATCAATCCCAATCTTCTAATTCATCTCACCTTTGCTTTTCTTTCTACAAACTATGGCTGACGGTTTGGTTGAAATCCACGTGGTTGTGGTCACCAGGCATGGAGATAGCCTCGGACTGCTGACTTCTAGTCCCACATCTATGGGACAAGAAGCTCTGAGGGTGATTATTCAGTTTAACTAGGGAGAATTTTCAAAAGACCCTTTTCACTGCATAGTCTCTGATTCAGTGTACTTTGAAACCCCAGGAGACTGTGATATTCACCCCAGGTTAGTTATCATTCATCACCCACGAAGACATTCTCAGTTTCAAGTAAGAAGTGACACAGGACAGAGCCAACCAGCACAGGAATGAGGGCTAGCAGTCATTTAATTTCATATATCTCAGTCTTCACATCCGTAAAATGGAAATGGATGTGGTATTTGTTTCATGGGATAGCTAGGAGCATCAAATGAATAAATCACGGTAATGCATATAATACGGTGCCTGGCTCCTGTATAGTCTTGATAAATACTAGTTGTTGTTGCCTTGGTCTAGCTCTGAAGCTGCCTAAGTAGAAACTGGAGATTGCAGCAAGGCTGTTTGGATGGGACTTGCCTGAAAAAAGGCCAGAGAAGACAGGGGCAAAAAAAAATCCAGTGCCTTTAAAAGTCCAGAGAAGAGCTGGTCATTCTCCTGTGGTCAGTCTTTCAGGATTAGCATTTTATTAATCCACTTAGGGTACATCATGTGAAATGTCAGGCTGGATGAAGCACAAGCTGGAATCAAGATTGCTGGGAGAAATATCAATAATCTCAGATACGCAGACCACACCACCCTTATGGCAGAAAGCAAAAAACCTTGCCTCTTGGTGAAAGTAAAAGAGGAGAGTGAAAAAGTTGGCTTAAAACTCAACACTCAGAAAACTAAGATCATGGCGTCTGGTCCCATCACTTCATGGCAAATACATGGGGAATCAGTGGAAACAGTGTCAGACTTTATTTTTTGGGCTCCCAAATCACTGCAGATGGTGACCACAGCCATGAAATTAAAAGATGCTTGCTCCTTGGAAGAAAAGTTATGAGCAACCTAGACATCATATTAAAAAGAAGAGACATTACTTTGCCAATAAAAGTCCGTCTAGTCAAAGCTATAGTTTTTCCAGCAGTCATGTATGGATGTTAGTGTTTACTATAAAGAGAGATGAGCACCAAAGAATTGATGCTTTTGAACTGTGGTGTTGAGAACACTCTTGAGAGTCCCTTGGACAGCAAGGAGATCTAACCAGTCTATCCTAAAAGAAATCATTCTTGAATATTCATTGGAAGGACTGATGCTGAAGCTGAAACTCCAATACTTTGGCCACCTGATGTGGAGAATCGACTCATTTGAAAAGACCCTGATGCTGGGAAAGATTGAAGGCAGAAGGAGAAGGGAAGACAGAGGCTGTGATGGAGTTTGAGTAGGTTCCAGGAGTTGGTGATGGACAGGGAAGCCTGGCTTGCTGCAGTCCCTGGGGTAGCAAAGAGTCAGACGCAACTGAACAACTGAACTGAACTGAACTGAAAGAAAAATCATTTTATAGCCACAATTTATCAGTTTATGTCATCCCGAAAAATCAGTATTTGCACAAAAATAAAAAAGAAAAAGGAAAATAACTTACCTATTATTCAGATTTTGCTTGGAAACTCCTGACATACATTCCTAATAAAAAGTGAAACATTCTCAGCGTTAGTATTTAACTTCGAACTTAGATCTCATGTCAGGGCAGTGTATTTGTTAAGTATAACTGTGTAACAGATAACCACAACCTTAGTGGCTTAAGACAACACACATCTATCATCTCAGGGTTGAATTCTCATGGGCTGACAATTCAGGCACATCTTGCCTGGATCCTCTGATTCTGAATCCCTCACTCTGAGATTGATTGAGATGCCTACTAGAGCTGAGTTTATATGAAGGTTCTACTGGGAAAGGATGTTCCTCTAAGCCCACGTGGTTGTTGGTAGGATTTAGTTCCTTATTAGCTCAGGCCAAGCCCACTGTCCTCATCCCTCATCATTTGGGCTTCTTTAATGTGTCAGCTTTCTCCATTAAAGCCAGCAAGAGAGAGATTCTGCTAGAAAGACAGAAGTCATGGTCATATGCAACCTAATCATAGAAGTAGCATCCCATCACCTTTGTTATTCTCTGCTGGTTAGAAGTAAGCCACAAGACTTCCCTGGTGGCCCAACGGTTAAGAATTCACCTTGCAGTGCAGGGAGCATGGGTTTGATTCTTGGTTGGGCAACTAAGATCCGACACGCCACTAGGTAAAAAAGCCTGCGAGCCATAACTGGAGAAGCCCACACATGGCACCAAGGACTCAACACAGCCAAAATTAAAAAAAAAAAAAAAAGTGAGTCACAAGTCCCACCACACTTAAGGGGAGGGGATTACACAAGAGTAAGAATCCCAGGAGGCAGGGGTTATTGGCGTCCCTCTTAGAGTTGACCTGCCATAGACACATTCCCCAAACTAAATTCGCTGAAACACTATTTTGTCTCAAGACATTAACTATACTCTGGAAAACAAAGTAAATTGAACCAATGCTAATGATTATTTTTCATCTAGATGTTCTTAGGGAAATGCAAAATATACTTTTATATAATGACACCACATATTATCTGCCTTACTCAAGAAAATTTTCCTTGAAAGATTAATACTTGATACAAGAATGTAAAATATCCACCCTCTATGTTGATCCAAAGCTGAAGCTCCACTGATTCCAGGTTGATCCATGCTGTTTATTCAATGATGATGTATGCTATGGATCTTGTTTTACACTTTCAACATTAATTAATATTTAATGTTTCTTATATATTAAATATTTATATTACACAAACTCATTCTCCACAGATCCGTGCTGAGGGGAAGGATGTTTTCAAACAAAAAGGAGAGTCTTGAGCTTCTCAGACTGTACCACAATCAAATAATCAAAAGTAAGAGCACATCAAAATGAAGGTTACACCTTTTCTTTCTAAAAATGCCTGGAACCAAGCTGTCTGAAATAAAACAATGAAATGTTCTGGAATAATCTGAGTCAAGAATACTGAGATTTTGCAAAACGTACAATTCCTTTCTCCATAACACGTGTGAACAGCATGGAAGTTTTGCAGTAAAAAGAAAATATAGATTCAATGCTGAACTTCACATTTGGATTTGAGTCAACAATATTCTTACAATTAAGGCAACTTATGAAAAGAACAACAATAAACACAAAACACTATTTTCATTGAAAAAGTGTGTAGTTTTAATGTCACATTTTATACTGACGTGTAAAATATGTTCTTAAATGTTTCCATTGTTCATCGTCCAATGCATTGTTCTTAATGTATTTCACTTTTAAAATTTTTTGGTGACAATTTTATGTAAGTAACAAAATATGTCATCGGACATACTCTTGCCCGTGTCAAAGCTTCTGAAGAAAATCCCATGCTTAATGTTTAGTTCCTTGTACCTTTGTTGTATTGATGGAATAAAAAGGTGGTAGAAACCATGAGAAGGTCAGTGAATTCTTAGAAAAAGATCATACAAAAAAAGAACGACACAGAAAGTTAGAAAGAGAGAGAGGTCATCAGAACTTTTAAAGACAGAGAAGAAAACTGGAGGCAGCATTTGTAAATAGTGATGTTTTTGTATTGCGAAGGATGGACAAAACGTTCTAGTTTTTCTCTTTGCTTTGCAATATAATCCTCTCTTTTACTATCCCCTCAAGGTAACCTTCAACAGTAACCATGATTAGTCTTTAAGACGTTTGAAGTCAGGTTTATTAATGTGTTCCTTTTAGCTACGTCACTGTGCTGGGGTGGCCTTCCAGTGGGCACACAGAAAGTGGCCTGTCTTCTCAGCATCCTCTGTGTTTGTCCTGTGCCACTGTGGACAGCACTCCCAATTTCCACAGTGGGAAACCCACTCAACAGAACATGAATGTGCAAGGTAGACTTTACTGAAGATTTCACGGTGAGACCAAGGAGATGTTTCCTTCACATCATGGATAGCTCCATTATGAGATGTCCCCTGGAAGACCTGTACCCGGGACTGTCTTCTTGTCTCTGTTTCTCCATCTGCTTTTTCCTCCTTCCTCCTCTGGTACAACCCTCTAGCTCTGCCAGACTAGCCTACCAGTACCCTACATGGTAAACAAAACACTCTCCTTAGAAATCCATGTAGGACTATGTAGAAATGTTTTTCGTTGTCACGTAAAGTTAAAATAAACACAGATCCTGTTTTACTCGTTTATCATAGCAATTGTTCTATCAGTCATTTTTATGATATGAATATAAACCCCATTACAAGCCTGCATTACATCTCTTGACCTATCAATACATTCAAATTTGAAAGGGCTTTTGATGTCTCAGTGGTCTGGAAAAATTTACAGTATGATGTCCAGTGGCAAGTGGCATCCTGAAATCCAGGTTAGACAGGAGGGTCTGGGCAAAACCTGGGTAAAGTTGTTTGCTCAGAAGGATAAGTCACTTGGAGAAGGAGTGGCTGAAAAGTTCATTCATTCACTAAGCATTAGTTGTACACTTACCCTGAGCTGGGGCTATAAAAAGAACCAAGGTGGATATGGTCGAGAAGTCTGTAGTCTTGTGACAGAGATGAGTAATTAAACAAACGACTTGAATATAATGTGGTAGGTGACAGGGGAAGTACAGCGTGAAATGGACCAGCTGTCGACACCCCCCTGACCATTTATCCACAACAAATAGATAAGAGGTGGGGAGGGGAGGAGGAGGGGCTGTTGAGCAGAGGTAACAGCAAGTACCGAGGTGAGCAAGCAAAGGAAGCTTGGACAGCTTGAAGTGTGTCAGTAAAAGGGCTCATTTTGGCTTTGATGTGGGCTCTGAGTGGGACAGGCTAGGTCGAGTCCAAAAGATGCTGGAGAGTTTAACAAAAATACATGTATTATCTTTTTCTTTTTTTCTCTTACTTTGGGATATGAATTTTTTTTTAACCTTTCAAATTTTATTTTTCCTCGCAGAATGAATTGAAATCTAGTGTGTAAATTTCAGATCAGACACAATGACAACTGTATTATTTTTGTTTTCAGTTCAGCTCAGTTTAGTTGCTCAGTCGTGTCCGACTCTTTGCATCCCCAGGAACCACAGCACGCCAGACCTCCCTGTCCATCACCAACTCCCAACTCGTCCATCAAGTCAGTGATGCCATCCAGCCATCTTATCCTCTGTCGTACCCTTCTCCTTCTGCCCCCAATCCCTCCCAGCATCAGAGTCTTTTCCAATGAGTCAACTCTTTGCATGAGGTGGCTGAAGTACTGGAGTTTCAGCTTTAGCATCATTCCTTCCAAAGAACACCCAGGACTGATCTCCTTTTGAATGAACTGGTTGGATCTCCTTGCAGTCCAAGGGACTCTCAAGAGTCTTCTCAAATACCACAGTTCAAAAGCATCAGTTCTTCAGTGTTCAGCTTTCTTCACAGTCCAACTCTCACATCCATACATGACCACAGGAAAAACCATAGCCTTGACTAGACGGTATAAATATAAGCTATGAAATTAACAATTAACCAATAGCGAAAGTGACCTATAAGAAAATGTATCAATAGCTAATACTTTAATTTGTGTCCATTTTATAGCAATATTTACGTCCAAAGACTTCTAAACTTGTTCCTGCCTTTTAGATAATTATTTCTCATCTCTGAATGCCCTCCTGTAAATTCTGGAAACTGAAGAATTCATTTGTAGATAAGACATTAACTTGTGTTTACTAACTGTAGCTTTTGGGTTTTTTTTTTTCTCTCTTTGTGCTTTTCTACTTGAACTATTCTTTATAGGCTTTATATTCACAGGATTTTTCTTTCATATGCTGATTACAGGATTGACAGCTATTAAGTATGATGGTAAGTGAAAATAATATACTTTGATGAAATGTTCAAAAAGCAGAGTGCTGTGTTAACATCCACCTTTCCTTCTATGGTTTGACCAGTATTATCAAAATACATGCATTTTCTTGATACAAAAGAAATTAATTTCATGTTAAGAATTTTTTCTGAGATATCTTGAGCAACCTTCAAAATAATAGCAAAATGGCTGGTATATTACAAATTGATTTTGAAATTCTTTTCCTTAAACTGAATATTATGCTCTTTGGAGGTGAAAACAATCAAACACAGGACTAGCTGGATAACCAGAAATAGCCACATCTTGGGGTTACATAAGAAAATACCTCTCCAGAGTGCCCACCGTTCATGAAACATGCAAAAAACAGTGCTAAAGATTCCTGTGATAAGAAGAGATGTAAAAGGCATTATTAGTACCTAAACATGAGGCATGGAGTTAAATGTGAGTGGCTGGGTAAGGCTCACTGGGGAGGTGATGGTTCACATCAGGGAAGATGGTTTCTCTTTGCCCTTTCTCCCTTTCCCCTATTGCCTGATTATTACTATTCACCCAGGATTTCTGGGACCATGTGCTCAATTACCACACCACGGTAGTAATTAGGTAAAAAGACTCTGAAATAAAAGCATTCTGGATATGAGTTTGGAGTTCAAAGAAGAGAAATTTGTTCTTTTTCATTTGGTTTTTAAAATTTTATTTTATTGAAATTTAGTTGATTTACAACTTTGTGTTAGTTTTAGATGTACAGTAAAGTGATTCAGTTATATATATATTATATA
Source organism: Neotragus moschatus (assembly GCA_006410615.1). Taxonomy (NCBI): domain Eukaryota; kingdom Metazoa; phylum Chordata; class Mammalia; order Artiodactyla; family Bovidae; genus Neotragus; species Neotragus moschatus. The sequence continues at coordinate 1,736,689 of SJYA01001717.1, read as the reverse complement.
TATATATATACACACACCTATTCTTTTAAATATTCTTTTTCGTTATCATTTGTTACAGAATATTGAATATAGTTCCTTGTGCTATGTAGTAGGACCTTGTTGTTTATCCATTCTATATACAATAGTTTGTATCTGCTAATCTGCTAAGTTCGAACTTCCAATCCATCCCTCCCACCCTTTGTCAACCACAAGCCTGTTCTTCATGTCTGTGAGTCTGTTTCTGTTCTGTAGATAAATTCATTTGTGTCAGATTTTAGATTCCCCTTATAAGTGATATCAGATGGTATTTGTCTTTCTCATTCTGACTTACTTCACTTAGTATGATAATGTCTGGGTCCATCCGTGTTGCTACAAATGGCATTATTTCAGTCTTTTTTATGATCGAGTAATATTCCATTGTATATATATATATATATATACCACATCTTCTTTATCCATTTATCTGTTGATGGACAATTCCATGTCTTGCCTATTGTGAAGACTGCTGCTCAGAACAGGGATATGCATGTATCGTTTTGAATTATAACCTTGAAGGAGCTTTTTCTTGCTCACAGTCACTTTCTCTGTCTCAAGCCCCTTTCCATTGCCATGTCTTCTCCCCTGATTTATTGACCTCTTTGTCCAGGGAGATCTCTCCTGACCAACAGGCAATGAGATGGTAACCTAGATGGTTTCTAAATATTCAGGCATTCCCCACCCCAGCACAAGAATTAATGTCCAGAGCAGACAGAGATCAGCTAACCAGAAAAGACCCCCAGAAAGACAAGGAAGGCGCTTCCCTGGTGGTCCGGTGGCTAAGACTCTACACTCCCAGTGCAGGAGCCCAGGTTCGATTTCTAGTCAGAGAACTAGATCCCACATCCTGCAACTAAGAGTTTGCATGCTGCAATTAAAGATCCTGCATGCCACAACCAAGATCTGTTGCAACCAAATAATTGAATCTTAAAAAAACAAAGAAAGACGGAGGCAGAGACCAAAAAATACAAGTTTAACTGACAAGGACAGGGACACCCACACGACTATATGAGGGGAAATGTACTGTCTTGGACAGCATTTGTCCTAAACAACCTGACAAATTTTTTTTTAAACTTGGTATCTAAATGGCGAATGGCAATACATATTTGAGGTAGAGAAGTCAAATCAAATGATGCTTTTTTTCTTCTCACGCATCTTATAGTCACTCTGAGAACAGACAGCCCTTTGACTGTTGAATAGGAAAATTTAGATATTCTAGGTAGTCTGAATTATCTGCAGTTGTTCTCTTTTTCATTCATTTGTTCATTTATACAACAAAAATATATAGAACACCTCCTATATCTCATACACTGTGAAACCAAAATACAAATAAAATGAGGGGAGCCTAATGAGGGAGTCACCAAGTACAGTATAGTGACTTAAGTACAGTTTCAGGAAGGATGGGGACCGTATTTGTATTTAAAATTCCATCCTTAATGCAACACCTGACATATAACAGGTATGTGTCAAATGTGTGTGTCTAATGCACATGCAGAGCTTGGAAGCAGGACACATAATCAGGGTGCAGAAATGAGGTGTGTCCATCTGAGCTTGGAGACCATGTCTAGAGTGGCACCATTCTGCTTGATGGTGTGAATTTATGCAGCAGGGTTCAACTGCTTGATTTTGAATGGGATCACTGAATAATCTGGATCATAATAAGTTCCAGAAAGCAAATATACAGGAGCAGAAAGGTCAAGGGCCCTCCTGGAAGCAGTTGAAGCAGCGAAGCATAAAGTCTAGAATGAAGAGAGAAGGAATGAAGCTCAAAGAAAATGAAAAAGTGGTCAGTGAACCAGAAACTTTATGAGGTTTCAAGATTGGAGAATGGGGCTTAAAATGAAGAAACAGGACAAAGAGGGGAATGTGTGTGTATAAAAATGGGAAATGGAACCATGGAGGATTATGTCAGTTTCCAGTGGGTATGCAGAAGCAATTGTTGTAGTTCAGTTGCTCAGTCGTGTCTGACTCTGCCACCCCATGGACCGCAGTACACTAGGCTTCCCTGTCCTTCACCAACTCCTGACACTCAAATTCATGTCCGTTGAATCAGTGATACCATCCAGCCATCTCATCCTCTGTCCTTCTCCTTCTGCTTTAGGATCTTTCCCATCATCAGGTAGCTAAAGTATTGGAGCTCTAGCTTCTGCATCAGTCCTTCTAATGAATATTCAGTATTGATTTCCACTTAAGAAAAGAAGGTCAAAGCAATATGTAACACTTGGGCGGTGCTAGGGTAACCTCTGTTGTGTTGCACAATGGCGATATTGGCAATGGAGGGGAAGGGCCCCAGGCCAAAGACATCATGGGTGCACTGACAGGGAAGTCCGTAAGTGAGCATCAGAGAGGGAGAGCCCAGGTGGAATGAGCCTCAGAGTGAGTCTCAGCCAGGGTTTCCCCAGAAAGTGGAGCCTGAGTTAGCTGAGCTTGCCTGTAGTTCATTGATTTTAGAAGCAATCCTAAGAAATAGGATGGGATAATGGGGAGGGCAAGCAATGAGCACCACTGTGAGTGAGGGGGGCTCAGTCCTGCCCTCAAAATCTTCTGAGAAGCCATATGGAATAAACCTTAGAATGTATCCACTGATGTCTTCTCCCCTCTTCGAGTGTTATGCTGGGCGGCTGAAACGTCTCATCATGGAGGCAGCACTCGTGAGTGCCAAGCAAGTTTGTGCAGGTGTCCCATGCTAAAGCTTCTAAGATGCCCCAGATAGAGGTCAAAAGACAACAAAGTGCAGCTGAGGCAATACGCCATCAGCTTTCCAGCTGCCTGAAGCTGATTGGCACAGCAGTATGGGAGGAAAAAGGTGGGCAGAGAGAATGTGAGGTGGGACGCAAGAGGTGCCTGTGACAATGGGTTAAGGAGTCATTGGAGTCATTGTCTATGAGCAGCAGGTGGGAGCAAGCAGAAAGCCTAGGCACTGGTGGTGCCACACACGGATGGTTTGGGCGGCCAGAGTTTGATCATTTTGGCCCAGGATGCCAAAGGAAAGTGAATGAAAAGTCATTTTTGGCTAAGCAAGACTCAACCCTGAGGAGGAGACTGAGATGGGAAGCTGGACTCATCTGGACTTGCAGATGTTCCTAGAACTAAGCAGGTTTAACCAGATCTAGACATCTAATCAAGGCATGGCTGATTGTGAAAGCAAGCTGTGACCTAATCAGTAGTATCAAGATTGCTATCAGAAGTGTGGTCTGAAAGTAGAAATGTATAAGATTATCCATCTATATTTGTCATCTATTTATAACTGTATTTACCTATCATCTATATCCATATCTATCATTCTATCATCTATCTATACATTTATATGCATATATGCGTGCAAATGCAGGGTTTTTTTGGTAAAAGATGAATGGAAAAGAAGGCATTAAGTTCGGTTCGTCGATCAGTTGTGTCCAACTCTCTGTGATCCCATGAACTGCTTCCCTGTCCATCATCAACTCCTGGAGATTGCTCAACGCCATGTTGATCAATCATCTCATCTTCTGTCGCCTTCTTCTCCTCTTGTCTTCAATATTTCTCAGCATCAGGGTCTTTTCTAATGGGTCGGCTCTTTGCAATAAAGTATTGGAGCTTCAGCTTCAGCATCAGTCCTTCCAATGAATATTCAGGACCAATTTCCTTTAGGAATCACTGGCTTGATCTCCTTGCTGTCCAAGGGACTCTCAAGAGTCTTCTCCAACAACACAGTTCAAAAGCATCAGTTCTTCAGTGCTCAGCCTTCTTTGTGGTCCAATTCTCACATCCATACATGACTATGGAAAATCCAGTAGCTTTGACTATATGGATTCTTGTTGGAAAAGTAATATCTCTGCTTTTTAATATGCTGTCTAGGTTGGTCATAGGTTTTCTTCTGAGGAGCAAGCCTCTTTTAATTTCATGACTGCAGCCACCATCTGCAGTGATTTTGGAGCCCAAGAAAATAAAGTCTTTCACTGTTTCCATTGTTTCCCCATTTTTTGCCCTGAAGTGATGGGACCGGATGCCATGATCTTAGTTTTTTGAATGTTGGATTTTAAGCCAACTTTTTCACTCTCCTCTTTCACTTTCATCAAGAGGCTCTTTAGTTCTTCACTTTCTGTCATAAGGGTGGTGTCATCTGCATATCTGAGGTTACTGATATTTCTCCCAGCAATCTTGACTCCAGTGTGTGCTTCTTCCAGCCCAGCATTTCACATGGTGTACTCTGCATAGAAGTTAAATAAGCAGGGTGACAATATACAGCATTGAAGTACTCCTTTCCCAATTTGGAATCAGTCTGTTGTTCTATGTCCAGTTATGTTTCTTCTTGACCTGCATACAGATTTCTCAGGAGACAGATCAGGTGGTCTGGTATTCCCATCTCTTGAAAAATTTTCCACAGTTTGTTGTGATCAACAGTCAAAGTCTTTAGCATAGTCAATGAAGCAGATGTTTTTCTGGAATTCTCTTGCTTTTTCTGTGATCCAGCGGATGTTGGCAATATGATCTCTGGTTCTTCTGCCTCTTCTAAATCCAGCTTGAACATCCAGAAATTCACGGTTCACTTACTGTTGAAGCCTGCTGCTGCTGCTGCTAAGTCGCTTCAGTCATGTCCAACTCTGTGCGACCCCATAGACGGCAGCCCACCAGGCTCCCCTGTCCCTGGGATTTTCCAGGCAAGAGCACTGGAGTGGGTTGCTATTTTATTCTCCAATGCATGAAAGTGGAAAGTGAAAAATGAAAGTGAAGTCACTCAGTCGTGTCCAGCTCTTCGCGACCCCATGGACTGCAGTCTACCAGGCTCCTCCGTCCATGGGATTTTCCAGGTAAGAGTACTGGAGTGGGGTGCCCTGAAGAATTTTGAGCATTACTAGCATGTAACATGAGTGCAATTGTGCAGTAGTTTGAACATTCTTTGGCATTGCCTTTCTTAGGGATTGGCATGAAAACGGACATATTCCAGTCCCATGGTCGCTGCTGAGTTTTACAAATTTGTTGGCATATTGAATGCAGCACTTAAAAAGCATCATCTTTCAGGATTTGAAATAGCCCAACTGGAATTCTATCACCTCCACTAGCTTTGTTCTTAGTGATGGTTCCTAAGGCCCACTTGACTTCGCATTCCAGGATGTCTGGCTCTAGATGAGTGATCACGCCATCATGGTTATTTGGGTCATGAAGATCTTTTTTGCATAGTTCTTCAGTATATTCTTGCCATCTCTTCTTAATATCTTCTGCTTCTATTAGGTCCATACCGTTTATGTCCTTAATTGTGCCCCTTTTCACATGAAATATTCCCTTGGTATCTCTAATTTTCTTGAAGAGATCTCCAGCCTTTCCCATTCTATTGTTTTCCTCTATTTCTTTGCATTGATCTCTGAGGAAGGCTTTCTTATCTCTCCTTGCTATTCTTTGGAACTCTGCATTCAAATGGGTATATCTTTTTCTCCTTTGCCTTTAGCTTCTCTTCCTTTCTCAGCTATTTGTAAGGCCTCACCAGACAACCATTTTGCCTTTTTGCATTTCTTTTTCTTGTGGATGGTCTTGATCACTGCCTACTGTACAATGTTACGAACCTCTGTCCATAGTTCTTCCTTCAGGCGCTCTATCAGATCTAATCTCTTGAATCTATTTGTCACTTCCACTGTATAATCATAACGGATTTGATTTAGGTCGTACCTGAATGGTCTAGCGGTTTTCCCTACTTTTTTCAATTTAACTGAGCCTCAAAAAGCTCCAATTTATAAAGATATAATTTATCTGATCCACTTGAAAGTTTTCTTCCTCGAGGTAAGTTAACAAATTAGCATTCTGATTTAGATAGAAGTCTTTTGAGAGTTGTTTAGCCAGCTAAAGTCCCCTGAGCCTGAACGACTCTAGGCTTATGAATAAATCAAGTCTGTGGACCCCAAAGTGGAGGGTCATACCTGAGAACTCAGTGACTGCACCCTTTGCCCTAGGAGTGTCTAGCTCACTTCCTCTGATATTTTAGAACTAATATTCTGATGTCAATGTGTGATGTCTGTGGCGTATCATTGTGTGGAAGTAAAATTATGTCTGTGTGGCATAGTTTACTATTACTGCATAACAAATTTGGAGAAGGCAGTGGCACCTCACTCCAGTACTCTTGCCTGGAAAATCCCATGGACGGAGGAGCCTGGTAGGCTGCAGTCCATGGGGTTGCTAAGTCGGACATGACTGAGCGACTTCACTTTCACTTTTCACTTTCCTGCACTGGAGAAGGAAATGGCAACCCACTCCAGTGCTCTTGCCTGGAGAATCCCAGGGACGGGGGAGCCTGGTGGGCTGCCGTCTATGGGGTCTCACAGAGTCAGACACAAGTGAAGTGACTTGGCAGTTTAGCAGCAGCATAACAAATTAACACAAAGCTTGAAACAATACACACTTATTATCTCAGAGTCCCTGTGGGTCAGAAATTTGAGCATGGCTTACCTAGTTCTAATATTACAGACCCTTTCACAGACAGCAATCAAGGTGTCAGCTGGGAGCAGCTGTCTTAGGGTTTTAAGAATCTGTTTTCCATCCTCTAGGGTTGTTGGCAGAATTGAGGCCACTGTGGGCTGTTGGACCTAAGTTCTGTTTCTTGCTGGCTGTTCCTTCAGTTCCATGCCCCGTGGGCCTCTTCAACCTGGCAGCTTGCATCATCAAAACCAGCAAAAATCTGTCAGAGAAGTAATCATCTTTTGAAACATAATAATGGACATCCATCATATTTGCCAGATGCTATTGGCTAGAAGAGAGTCCATGTTCAACAGATGAGGTTTGCACAAAAGTGTACAGAGATCATTGGCAACAAGCTTAGCACATACCTAGCAAGCCGTGTATCATTCTAAAGGGGTGTGTAGCTCAATTAGGGTACAAGCTAGGCTGCTACAACAAAGAGGTGCATATACAATGTCTTAAAGGCTCGAAACTGAGCGGTCTCTTTCTCTCTCTCTCTCTCGTTATAGACCAGTCAGTCCAAGGTTGAGAACTGGCTGGGCCTCTCCAGGGGCCAAGGACCCAGGGTTCTTTTCTCTTGTTGCTCCATCTTCCTGCAAGATGCTGTTCTAGTCTGATGGACACAACTGGTTTATACTTCATCCTCAATCTAATTCCTGGGGATGAAAAAGAGGAGATAAGGATGGAATCAAGTTTATCGTAAGGATGTGATACACCAGAGAAGTTGCACTGGTCCCTCTTACTCACATCTCATGGGTGGGACCTGAGGCCCATGGCCATAGCTACAAGGAGGCTGAGAAATGTGCTTTTCTGTTGGTCAGCCATGTGCCTGTCAGAACTTGAGAGGAAGTTTCCTGTTAAGAAAGAGAAGAGAATGGACACTGGAGAGGAATAAGTGGTCTCCACCAAAGTACCAAGAATGACAGGAGGGTTGAACGTTTACCTCGTTACTTTCAGGTCACACAACAGATGTTTATTCCTTGCAACGCTGACATTCTCTTTGGAGCTGTGATGGTTACCTAGAAAATTCTGTATGTGCGCTGGCATAGCTGCCGATTCTAGTTGAGCAATTTCAAGCTTCACTAAAATGCTGATTCCAGCCCAAATGAGGGTAAGTTCAAATGTGGTGTTTTCCCAAAGTAGAAAGAAAAATTAGGTGCTTTACAGATGACCTCAATACTGTATGGCTGTATTTTGTTAGTAAAATATCCTAAATGATAAAATCCAAACATATTACATATTAAAATTACTGGGCAATTGCTAATAAAGAGAAGGATTCTTTACTTTTTATACATTTGATCATCATAGTCCTTTAAATCAAGAGGGATCCTAGTACATTTCATTTATTGTAAAAGATTATAACTTATCTAAAAAGAAAGACTCTGTATTCCCCTATTGACATAAAACAAGTTGATGCCTGGTAAGTTCTATTAGAAAGACAAGCACTGATTAGGTTTTGATTGCCATGTTGTCCACGTCATTTCCAGACACTGATGGTGGATGATTTCCAGCTGACATGATGAGACCCAGAACAATGCCTAGTGTTTCTGAATTTTAATTAATTTAAATTTTTTCCTTTATTGAATTATCTGATAATGCCAACTCCGTGGACAGAGGAGCCTGGTGGGCTACAGTCCATAGGGTCTGTGGGGTTGCAAAGAGTTGGACATGACTGAGCGGCTAATACTTTCCTTTTCATGGCTAATGAGGGGCTTCTCAAGTGGTGCTAATAGTACAGAACCCGCCTGCCAATGCAGGAGACATGAGAGATGCAGGTTCGATCCCTGGGTCAGGAAGATCCCCTGGAGGAGGGCATGGCAACTCGCTTCAGTATTCTTGCTTGGAGAATCCCAAGGACAGAGGAGCCTGGTGGGCTACAGTCCATAGGGTCTGTGGGGTTGCAAAGAGTTGGACATGACTGAGCGGCTAATACTTTCATTTTCATGGCTAATGAGGGGCTTCTCAAGTGGTGCTAATAGTACAGAACCCGCCTGCCAATGCAGGAGACATGAGAGATGCAGGTTCGATCCCTGGGTCAGGAAGATCCCCTGGAGGAGGGCATGGCAACTCGCTTCAGTATTCTTGCTTGGAGAATCCCAAGGACAGAGGAGCCTGGTGGGCTACAGTCCATAGGGTCTGTGGGGTTGCAAAGAGTTGGACATGACTGAGCGGCTAATACTTTCATTTTCATGGCTAATGAGGGGCTTCTCAAGTGGTGCTAATAGTACAGAACCCGCCTGCCAATGCAGGAGACATGAGAGATGCAGGTTCGATCCCTGGGTCAGGAAGATCCCCTGGAGGAGGGCATGGCAACTCGCTTCAGTATTCTTGCTTGGAGAATCCCAAGGACAGAGGAGCCTGGTGGGCTACAGTCCATAGGGTCTGTGGGGTTGCAAAGAGTTGGACATGACTGAGCGGCTAATACTTTCATTTTCATGGCTAATGAGGGGCTTCTCAAGTGGTGCTAATAGTACAGAACCCGCCTGCCAATGCAGGAGACATGAGAGATGCAGGTTCGATCCCTGGGTCAGGAAGATCCCCTGGAGGAGGGCATGGCAACTCGCTTCAGTATTCTTGCTTGGAGAATCCCAAGGACAGAGGAGCCTGGTGGGCTACAGTCCATAGGGTCTGTGGGGTTGCAAAGAGTTGGACATGACTGAGCGGCTAATACTTTCCTTTTCATGGCTAATGAGGGGCTTCTCAAGTGGTGCTAATAGTACAGAACCCGCCTGCCAATGCAGGAGACATGAGAGATGCAGGTTCGATCCCTGGGTCAGGAAGGTCCCCTGGAGGAGGGCATGGCAACTCGCTTCAGTATTCTTGCCTGGAGAATTCCAAGGACAGAGGAGCCTGGTGGGCTACAGTCCACAGGGTCGCACAGAGTCAGACGCGAGTGAAGCAACTTAGCACACACACATGGCTAATGAATTCTCACTGATTTATCCATCTTGAAAACTGTTAGGAGAACCACTAACCAGTGTCCAGAGGGGCAGATAGAGTCCACTAGAAAGTTAAGAGAAGTCCCTGAGCTGCATTTTTGAGACCTGTCAAGTTTTTTCTTCAAATAATTACCTTAGTCTGATGGCATTTTGCCAGAAGTATTAAGAAATTCAGATGTATCTCTTGTTTTTCACTCAGTTATTGACAGTTTACAGCTATGTTTCATATTTTTTTAAAGCAGAATACAGTTAGCATAGTACATCTGGTTTACTTTTCCACTTTCTAGTAACAGGAGTCCCAGTGTAGATTCCAAGGAACTGTTTGTGGAGTTTCTTGACACTCTTGAAATTATATGTAAAATTTATGTTCCTGTGCAAAGACTCTTTGACATCAAAGACTAAGAGAGTCTTTGACATTAAAAAGGTTAAGAGCAATTATTTCAGTGGTTAGATAACACAGTAATGAAATAAGGCTGAAAAAATGATAGAAATAACAACCATCACTTATTGAGCAATTCTTACCTGTCAGGTATTATGTTGAACTCTTTATAGAAAATATATCATTTCATCCTCCCAACAGTCCTATAAAGGATACTGTAATATCCCCATTTAACAGAAAGAAAGAGAAAGTCTGACATGTTTTGGGAGCATCAACCAAATAAGGAGTTGGACTGCATGGTGGGAAGGAAGAGAAGTAAGACTGTAAGGCTATGAAGTTAGTAGAAAAGAGAAGCTCACGTAGCTTGACTGTCACTCGGCTAATAAATGAAAGAAGCCAGAATTGAACTCAAGGTGGTCTCACTCCAAAGCCTGTGCCTCCAATTTCCATGTCTTAACCTCCTGTTGTGGAAACAAGAGTGGGTAGAACCTGCTTTATGCTGATGTACAATCATCTACACCCAGAGAACAGTTCAAAGATGGGGCAAAGGTTTGGGCTTATTGCTTAGTTTTAGAGTTGGGGGTTGCTTGTCATTCGTTTTTCCATCCATCCATTCATCTGTGTCTTGAACATTTACTGAGCACCTCATGGGTGCTAATCATGTTGCTAAATGCTAGGACCTCAAGATCCAAAGTCATGTCCCTCTTCTCAAGGGAACTTACAAGTTAATGGAGACATGGGTTTGCTAACCCTCCATGACAGAAGAATGTGAAGGAACTAAAATGAGTTTATGAACAAACTACAGTAAGAACACAGGAGAAGAGATACTTAAATCTCCCTGGAGGGGCCAGAGATCCTTTAAAAGGTAAGAAACCCTAGAAAAGAGGATTGTAAAGAGAGTAGCTTTTAGGAAGATAAGTTGAGCAACGTGCAGATGAGAGAGAAGGAGGGGAAACAGAAAACACATGTATTTGCAGAGTTTCGCGTGGTTTGACGCTACAAAAGCATGAAGGGTGGGGCACAGTTACAAGACTGACAGTCAGGCCTGGCTATGTAGACCCTGGGATGGCAGGCTCCATCGAGGATGAAGTGTTGCTGGCATCATGTGAGCGGCAGAGAGACAGGGCTCTATCTTTGCTTTAGAAAGTTCACTTTGACAGCCCCCGGGAAGAAGGGCGGAGGGGGACTGAGACCAAAGCCTGCATAGCTTCTAGGAAACTATGGAGCCATACAGGTAACCAGATGATGTCGTCCTGGACTGGAACAGAGGCAGCGGGAACGGATTCAAGAGACAGTTGGCGTGTAGATAGATCCGCTAGGCCTTGATGGTTGATGGATTATGGAGGGCGAGGGAGAGGACAAAGGCTAAGATGACTCCTAAGGGTGGGACTTGAACAACTGGCAGATGATGGTGCTGACAATCACAGGCTGGGAACCCAGCAAGAGAAAGGGAATAGGTAAGACTTCATGCTGGGACTTGTTGAGTTCGAGGGATCTGCAAGATATCCCAGAGGAGACACCCCAAAGGCAGTTCCTTCCAGTGGCAGAGAAGGCCTGTGGCTTCCCATGTGACACTAGTGGTAAAGAATCTGCCTACAATATAGGAGACACGGACTTGATCTCTGAGTTGGGAAGATCCCCTGGAGCAGAAAATGGCAACCTGCTCCTGTATTCTTGCCTAGGAAATCCTATGGACAGAGGAGTCTGGTGGGCTATTATTATAGAGTCAGATATGCCTGAGCACACGGTTGTTTACAGAAGGTGTGAACCTCAAGGCTGCTCAGTAGTCTGCAGTGGACTCAGGGAGAAAGGGCATCCCCTGTATTCTGTGTCCTTCTTTGCCAATGAGGCCCCAAGGCTGCTTTTGGTCTGAGTCCCAGGCTGTCCTGAGAATTAGCTCCTCCAAGATCTGATTACATCTAACCCTTTTTATTCACAGTGCCTCCAAACCACTCCGTAGAACCCAGGAGAACCTCATCTCTTTCCCCCTAATCGACGTGTAACCCCTTCCCTCTTCCTTCATCCAGAACGCTGGGATCCCTATGCATATGGGCAAGAAAAAACACGCATCTTTATCAGTTTTTTTTTTAAAATATTTTATTTGTTTATTTATTTGACAGGTCTTAGTTATGACATGTGGGACCTAGTTCCCTGACCAGGGATCAAACCCAGGTCCCCTGCATTGGGACCTCGGAGTCTTAGCCACTGGACCACAATCCTGGAGTGGGAATCTTTTTACTCACCTTGATTTGAAAAGTTTGCTATTGATGTAAAAATGAAACTTTTAAGAGCTGCAGACTTTGTAATCTTCCATTCCTTCATTTTATCTGGTGTAAGGTGAGGAGATTACCACATCCCCAGTCTCCATTCACGGGCTCTCTTCCCTACTACCCATATGTATGAATAAAGTCTAGGATGAGAGGGAAAATGTTGACAATGATTAGCTCTATGTGGTGGGATGACGGATAGTTTTTACATCTTTTTGTTCAGTCGCTTCAGTCGTGTCCAACTCTTTGTGACCTATGGACTGCAGCCTTCCAGGCTCCTCTGTCTGTGGGATGCTCCAGGCACAAATACTGGAGTGGGTATCTTTTTTACTCACCTTGATTTGAAAAGTTTGCTATTGATGTAAAAATAAAACTTTTAAGAGCTGCAGACTTTGTAATCTTCCATTCCTTCATTTTTACTGCCTGTGCCTGAGGCTGTCTCTGTGATAAGGCACGGAGCCTGCACCTGGACGCCACCCGTGGATCCTGCCCATCCCAGTTTTCATCTCCGCTCAGCCCCTGCCCTGTGATCAGCTGGAAATCACACGGCCAGTGAAAGACAGAACTCATGTGAAAGAGAACTGATTGCTGTGAGCATTATCCCAATTGTAGGGCATGTGACAAGGGAACCGTAGCAGGCTGTAATCAGAGGAGAGAGAGGGCTCTCGTTCTCATCGCTGTGACATCACCGCTCATTGAATGGAAACCATGGCAATGAGTTAACAATGTGAAATGGTAGTCTCCTGAATGCTGCAGCGAAGAGGAAGGTGGAACAATGGAAAGGTAGCTGGAAGGAACGCGTCAGCCAGGACAAGTGTGAAACCCTGGATCCCAGTGTAATTTAAACTGGGCTGTGGGGGGGAGGTGACTTAGGGTACTGTGGTGCCATTGCCCAGGGCATTACTCACCTGGTGCCTGCCAGATGACACCCTGGCCTCAATAGGAATATTGCCTGACACCATCGAAATGCTAGAAAAGCTGTCCTGTGATTCAGTACTCATCCTTGGGGAGGTTAAAAATTAACCGGGGCGTTTACACAGCCCCCACACACACCTTCAGGCTTGAGAAATGTCTCCTCACCGAGGCCTCTTTGGCCTGCTGGCACTGCACCCTCTGTGTAATTCTTTTTTATTGTTTCACAGCCAACAGCAACACTCTTTCTGAATGGTGACTGCGTCTGCTGGAAAGCCCTCCTAGGGGGCCCGGGGCTGGCTTCAGCCCAGTGTCGCAGGGCACTGGAGGGTTGTGACGGCCCTCGGAAGTGAGCAGCTCTTTAGTGACCTGACTTCTGGAATTTACCTGGATTGTCTCCAGCTTCCCAGACTCTCTCTGACTGGAGTTTGCTTCCTCAGGGCTATTATTTAACATTTTTACCGAAGTAGAGTTGATTTACAGTGTTGTGTTAATGTCCGCTGTACAGCAAAGTGACTCATTTATATGTATATATACATTCCTTATCATATTCTTTTCCACTACACTTTATCACAAGATACTGAGTGTACTTACCTGTGCTATACAGTAGGACCTTGTCGGTTATCCATTCTGTATATGCTAATTTGCGTCCGCTAATCTCAAACTCCCAGCCCTTCCCTCCTCCACCTGCCTTCCCTACCCTTTAGCAACCGCCAGTCTGTTCTCATGAGTCTGTTTCATAGCTGAGTTTGTCTGTGTCCTGTTTTAGAGGCCACATGTAAATGATATCCTATGGTATTTGTCTTTCTCTTTCTGACTGACTTTGCTTACATGAGAATTTCTAGGCCCATCCACGTCACTGTATTATTTCATTCTTATCATGGCTGAGTAGTATTCCCGAGGCCCATTTTTACCTCTGGGAGAGTGCCAGGATGGAGTGAGTACAAGGAAAGTCTCTCCAATTCTTCAAATACTCTAGCCATGAATTAGCTCAGGCCTAAAATACTGTAGTTAGAGTCCTTCTCGTCCTTTGATCCTAGTTAAAACTCAAATCACTCTACACATAGAGGTCAGATGGGTGCGTGGAGACAATAACAGTCTCTGTGTCTTAATCCAGGCCCTGTAGATTCTGCCTCTTACATAAAGTTCTCCAGATTTCTTAGCCATAATGATCTTCTCCATTTCTCAGTTTCTACAGAGTCTATCTTTGTGCACAAAGCACCCTAGCTCCTCCTGATACACATTTGGGGTTGTTTTCTAGCTCAGTGATTCTCAAGGCAGGGCAAGTTTTCCCTCCAGGGGTTGTTTGGCAATGTGGGGAGACACTTTTGATTGTTATAACCTGGGAGGGTGATACTGTCTTCTTGTGAGGAGATTATGTGAGTGATACTGCTAAACTTCCTATAAGACCCAGGATGGCCCCTACAGCAAAGAGTTACCCAGCCTAGCACATCAACAGTGCCAAGGTCCAGAGGTCAGGTTCTGTCAATGGATGAAGTACTAAGCCTTATCAGTTATCTACATCATCGTGTGAATAACTTTAAGAGACCCTCCATGAGAGCAGTGTGAAGGGGTTGAAGCTGAATAATTTGGGTACCGGTAGTGGTGGAGGGTGGTGAGAGTGGATGGAGAGACTTCAAACATGAAAGAGGAAATTGAAAGAGAAATTCAGACTTTTCAGAGGAAATATCACTTTCCTTGGGGGCAGTCACTAAAGAATTTGTTAATTTGGTTTTTTCTTCTAGTACTGTTTGTTAATCAGAGTGTACATCAAAATCCTCGGGGAGTTTTTTCAAAATAAAAATGCTTGAGTCCCACCTTTGAATCTTGTTTAGAGTTGGGTCTGGATATATGTGTTTATTTTATTTTATACTGGCTGTGTGGCTTGTGGAATCTTAGTTCCCCGACCAGGGATTGAGCCCAGGCCCTCGGTAATGAGAGCACAGAGTCCTAACCACTGGACAGCAAGGGAATTCCCGGGATATTTGTTTTTAGAGGACACCTCAGGATATGCACCTTTGCTTTCAAACCAGTGTGCTAAAGAACATTAGCCAGTATGACCACCGTTCTAGACTTTCTTCCTTGTTTAAAAAAAAATTTTGTTGAAGTGTAGTTGATTTATAGTGCTGTGTCAATTTCAACTGTACAGCAAAATGATCCCATTTTATATACATATATATACATATACACATACCCACTCTTTTTTAAGATTCTTTTCCCATATAGACCATTAGAGGATCCTGAGTAGAGTTCCCTGTACTATACAGTAGGTTCTTATTAGTTATCCATTTTACATGCAGTAGTGTATCAGTCCAGTCCCTCTATTCACTCTCCCCTCTCCCCTGTTCCAACTTTTCTTTCCCAATCACAGAATTTTCACATTGAAAAAACTAACCATTTTAAAGAAGAATTTGAGATTTTTTATTTTATTGCCTCCCATCAACACTGGGGGCTTCCCTGGTGGCTTGGTGGCAAAGAACCTGCCTGCCAATGATGCAGGAAATGTAGGTTTGATCCCTGGGTTGGGAGGACCCACTGAAGAAGGAAATGACAACCCACCCCAGTAATCTTGCCTGGGACATTCCATGGACAGAAGAGTCATCATGGGCTACAGTTCATGGGGTTGCAAAAGAGTCAGACACGACTTAGCGACTAAGCAACAACACTGGAATTACATCTTTCTTTTTTAAAATTGTATAATTGACGTACAATTGCTTTAGTTTCTGGTGTACAACATAATGACTTGATATTTGTATACACTGTGAAATGATCACAATAAGTCTAGTTATCATCTGTCACCATACCTAGTTACAAAAAAACTTTTCTTGTGATGAAGACTTATAATATTGACTCTCTTAGCAAGTTTCAAATATGTAATACAGTATTATTGACTATTGTCATCATACTGTGCATTACATCCCTGTGATTTATTTACTTTATCAAGGAAAGTCTGTAACTTTAATCCCCCTTCACTCATTTCACCCGTCCCCAAGCCCCTCCCCTCTGGCAACTACCAGTCTGTTCTCTGTATCTATGAATTTGGTTTTGGTGTGTTTTGTTTTTTAGACTAAATGACCTAATGATTCCTAATGTATTTTAATGTACTATTAGAGAAATGTAAAAGGCTAACTTATAAAATAAGGTTGTTATAAAATAACAAAAGCTGACCGGGATGTGTCATTTGTAAAATACCAGTTTTCATTTATGGATAATAAACATATGGCTAAAAAGAATATTGAGGGCACATTCTAAATTTTAAAGTTGTGCATATAATTTTCAAAATTGAATTAATAAAATCACAAAGTGAAAGTGAAAGTCGCTCAGTTGTGTCCGACTCTTTAAGACTCCATGGACTATAGAGCCCATGGAATTCTCCAGGCCAGAATACTGGAGTAGGTGGCCTTTCCCTTCTGCAGGGGATCTTCCCAACCCAAGGATCGAACCCAGGTCTTTTGCATTGCAGACAGATTCTTTACCAGCTGAACCACCAGGAAAACCTAGGACCATCTCATCTCCACTGTTTCTATTATCAGGCCCTAAACCAAAGGTGGTATTACTGTGTGAATCCCGAAGATTGGAGATGCATGAGAGGAAAAGCTGCTACACTGAGCTCTTTATAGATTTTTCATTATGCAGGGAATCTGAATTTCAAAACAAATCACTTGTCTTTTTATTTATTTTTGGCTGTGCTAGTTCTTCTTTGCTGCACGGGCTTTTCTCTAGTTGTGGTATGCATGGGTTTCTCATTGAGGTGGCTTCTCTTGTTGCCAAGCATGGGCTCTAATGATGCCACAACTTCATCACTAATAGTTGTGGCACATTGGGTTTGTTGCTCTACAGCATGTAGGAACTTCCTGGATCAGGGACTGAACATGTGTCCCCTGCACTGGCAGACAGATTCTTTACCACTGAGCCACCAGGGAAGCCCCCTCACTTGTTTCTTTAAAAATGTGTTTTTTTTTTTTTTTACAAAATTTGCTCACTCCTTCTATCAGTCAACAGCTGTATTTGAAACTGCTTGCCCATCATTTTTTATACCATGTGTACTTGAGACAATGATGCTATAAAAAATATCTTCCTTGGGGAGATTACAATGACTTAGGGGCACAGACCAAAGCACAAACCATAGTATGAAAACCAAACAGAGTGAAAGAGAAAATATTTTGGACTCTCCACCAAGTCATTAATTTCCTTTTGGTCCCAATTTCCTTGTCTGTTTTAAATAGCCTTCAGAACCCCTACCAGGCTTCCAGTTCTCTAAATCTGTCCTGCTGTGGGGAATCTGAGTTCCTGGGTCTTCAATGACAGAGTCACAGAAGGATGTCACATTGTTGATCAGTTGCTCGGTCATGCTCAACTCTTTGTAACCCCTGTCTCTTATACACATCTCGGCAGAACGTGAAGAGGAACTAAAGAGCCTCATGATGAACGTGAAAGAGNGCAAAGAAAGTTTGGATTTCAAATGAATTCAGATCAGAGTGTGTTCAGCTGCATGCCTGCTGGGATCACGCTACATGTCATTTAAACATGTATGTTATCACTAACATCAATTCCATGTCATGTTATTGTCTTCCAGGAGAGGTTCATTAGCATATAGTTACATTGTTTATGTACACTACCATACATGTTTAATATGGTATAGAAGGAAAACATAAGTTGTATCTGCTATTATATAGTCTCATGTACTGTAAAGAATACACCCGTGAGTACTTATTCATTGTTAAATAATTATAGTCAATGTTTTAAATCCTTTACATTGTGTAGAATGGTGGATGGTTATGTGGACAGTTAAAATGTCAAAAATGTTTTCTAAAGGTTTTCAGGTGGGCTGAAAACATAACACTTTTGATTCTATTCATAATGATGGAATATAGGCTCATGCCCTCCCAAAACTTGCTATCTGGCCATTTTCAGGGGATAGATTAGATTTTGAATGTTGAAGTATATCTCTGTCTGTCCGTATCTCTTACTAGGCTCTGAGCACCTTAAAGATAGGCACTGTAACGTATTCATCTTTGGATTCCCAGCATCTAACCCTATATCTGGCACTTAATTGGTTTAATTCACATTATTCTGTGAATAAATGAATGAACAGATACCATAAATATTAACTATAGTCCACAGTTAATTTCACCTGTGGAATTTGCTTTATTTTCTACCTATCTCTTTCCTAATTCAATCTCAAATTCTCCAACAGAGTTACCATCTATTCTCCAGTCTTGAGCTGGTTGCTCACTAGATTATCTGGGAATTTCCCTTCCTATCTGGGAAGTTCTTTGGCTTAATTTCTGAATTGAATATTCTGTTTACTGGATCCATCCAGTTAAGGTTAGGGTTAGGGCAATCCTATTTTATTGCCCTAAAAAATCCCCTCTGCTCTATTCTACCTGTTCCCAGGGAATCCTGGGAGTCACTGATTTGTTTCCTGTCTCCAGAATTCTGCCTTCTCCAGAATGTTATATAGTTGGAATTAGACTGGCTTCTTTCACTTAACAATATGCATTTAAGTTTCCTTCATGTCTTTTTGTGGTTTAATGGCTTTTCTGTTTATTGCTGAATAGTATTCTACTCTATGAGTGTATGATAGTTTATCCCTTCACCTATGGAATTTGCTTTATTTTCTACATTTCTCTCACCTAGTTGAATCCCAAACTCTCCAACAGAGTCACCATCTACTGCTCCAGTCTTGAGCTGGTGGCTCACTAGATTGTTATTTGGGACCTTCCCTCCCTTCCTGGGAAGTTCTTTGGCTTAATTTCTAAGTTGAATATTCTATGTACTGGATCTCATGTCTTTTTCTTTCTTGGTTTATTCTCTTATTTAATCCTTTATTAACTACCTCAGATAGGATACATGAGAGAGAATCTTTTAGAAACATTTGACATGTCTGCAAGTCTTTAATCTTTGCTCACAAATCAGACTTTTCTAGACTTAAATTCCAAGAGGAAAACAAGTTGACCTGCTGTTGGCCTAGTATAAGCATGTTATTTAGAGATTCCTAAATGGTTAACCTTCTATTATTTTTTGTATCTTTGGTCTAGTTTTTCTTTTCCACTGTTTCGAAGGCCTTCAAACTAATAGACCCCTCACTTAATTTTTTTTTGTAAAATAGTTTGAATCAGCTACATTTCCTTAATTGAGCATTTTTGAAACAGTAACCTCTGTGCAGAGGTATATTTTAAAGGATAAGAGTGGCTATGTTCACTTACTAACATTTCTTTCTCCACTTTTGGATTGAAACAAGCATAGAATAATTAGACAGAGACTATTTCTGGCAAATAAAACAGTTAATAGTTGGAAAGGTATGTTTTAGTGAGGATTGTTTATAAACACACCTCTTGCTGCCAAGATCTTAAAGTTTAATTAATTAGCATCACCCCAGCGTCCCCTTTCCTCTTCTGTCACTCGCTTTCATCTTCCTTCATTCATTTTATACACACACTCACACACGCACACACTTCTCATTCTCCTACTTTCTCTTTATCTCTGTCTGCACAAGTTTGCACACAAAATTGGCTTCCCTTCTAGCATTTTTTCCCCCTGCACTCCATCAAAAAATATTTTCTGCATCTCTAATTTCATCAAGATATGCCTGACTGAGAATGTCAAAACCACTGAGCAGAAGTGTTTAATCCAAAGTTGGCTCTGCTGGTGATGATCAGCTGAGGAAACAACCTCGGATTTTTTTTCTTAATTATTTGTTAGGACATAAGTTTCCACTGTATGAAATAGATTCACACCCCCTTCTCACTCCCTGCTCTTCACTGTGCTGGCTCCCATTGCTTTCCAATACAGCTTTCTGCACCCAAGTAAGACACCTGGAGGGAAAGGCTCCTGGCCATATGTGGGAACACTGCCTCCAGCAATGGTTTTCCGAAGGTAAACAGTCACTTCATGATTTATCGGACAGTCAGATTCTGGCCACGTTTATGGAACTCCATAAACTGAGGTCTGCGAGTTGGGGAGGTCACCAGCAACAAGCCCCAAAGTAATCTAGGCAGCCCACCATGAAGCTCCAAGCAGAAGATCCCAGCTCCTGTTCCTGCTTCACAGCTTGATGGCCGGGTGACATCAGGAAAGTCTGTTAACCTCTCTGAGCCTTGGTTCTGTCATCTGTAAAATCGTGATAATACCGTCAACCTCCCAAGGTTGCTGCAAAGATAAAAATAAAATAAATGTATGTGAAAGCACTTAACAAATGACAAAGTACCATGTAAATGTTACTTACTATTGTCTGACCTCACAGATCGAAAGGATGCATTATTTTAAAATTTGTTATTTATTTGGCTGCATGGGTCTTGGTTGTATCATGAAGGATCTTCACTCTTGCGGCATGTGGGATCTTNAATAAATGTATGTGAAAGCACTTAACAAATGACAAAGTACCATGTAAATGTTACTTACTATTGTCTGACCTCACAGATCGAAAGGATGCATTATTTTAAAATTTGTTATTTATTTGGCTGCATGGGTCTTGGTTGTATCATGAAGGATCTTCACTCTTGCGGCATGTGGGATCTTTAGTTGCGGCATGTGAGACCTAGTTCCCTGACTGGAGATCGAACCCAGGCCCCCAGCACTGGGAGCTTGAAGTCTTAGCCACTGACCCCCAGAGAAGTCCCAGAAGGACACGTTCTTATTCCGTGTTTTGTTTTGCTTTTTGCTTTTGATTTAGCCCTCTTTAGATGAGGGCTTCCCTGGTTGCTCAGATGGTAAAGAATCTGCCTGCAATGCAGGAGACCTGGTTTCAATCCCTGAGTCAGGAAGATCTCCTGGAGAAGGGAATGGCTACCCACTCCAGTATTCTTGCCTGGGAAATCACATGGAGAGAGGAGCCTGGTGGGCTGCAGTCCATGGGAGCCTCAAAGAGTTAGCCACAACTGAGCGACTAAGCACACACAGATGAAGGATGTTTTGTGTTTAAAGTGTTTTACAAATATAAAAATTATGACAGGAAAGATTTAGAGTATAATTAACAGAAAAGGAAGCTTATGTTTCTCTGGGATAAGACTACCCATGGCTTGTTGACCCAATACAATATGTTCATAATCTCACATGTCAAGAGCACACCATGCTCAAAGGGCATATTGAGTGACTAGGTGAGAGTGATGGTAATGGAATGCATGTACCAGGGACCAGTCAGATGGGCAGCACAGACAGCCATTTGTCTACTGGCTGTACTTGGAGGAACTGCTTCAGAGATACTGGTAGAACCCAAATAGGCAGATCTTCCTCCCTCCGTTTCAGCTTGTTTCCAGTCCCCTTTCTGCACTTCGTCTGTACAAGGCTCAGGATCTGTGACCCTCCTCCAATGGGTATCTGGTGAGGAAAACAGTAGAGCTACAGATCACGAGCAGTCATACCTCATATAATAGGGTATTACTTGGACCCTTCCAAAGGGGAGGAAGAAGGCTGAATCTTCATGGACTGAAGGCAGTTACTGTTTTTTCACAGCTTAGAAGAAAGCTACTGTAATGATCTGCCTTATGTGTCAACTTGACTAAACTATAATACCCAGTTATTTAATCAGACACGAATATCGATGTTCCTGGGACCATGTTTTGTAGATGTGGTTAACATCTATAGTCAGCGGACTTTACACAGATTAGATTACCCTGGGTGATGTTGGTGGGCCTCATGCAATCAATTGCAGGGCTTAGAAGCAAAAATTAAGGTTTCCTGAAAAAGAAACTCTGCCGTAAGACTACAGCATCAACTTCCACCCAAGTTTCCAGCCCACAACTTACCTGATCGATTTGGAACTTATCATCTTATGAGATAATTCTTTAAAATAAATCTGGCTGTCTGGCTGTCTGTCACTCCTCTATCTCCTTTTGGTTCTGTTTCTCTGGAGAGCCCTGATCGATACAACCTTTCTCTTATTTTGAGTTTGCCTTTTTTTGGTTTCTATTAGAAACCCAGCTGTCATTGGCCCAAGGTACAAGATGTTTTCTTTACACTAGGAAAATCAACTGCATTAGTAAAACAACAAACTATGTAAATTAATCCCAAATTACAATGCAATTCAGATCTTCCCAAAATCTACTAAACTCTGTTAGAACTAAAGTACACTTTAAAAAATCCTTATTGATTGTATCTTATCAGAAGTTTGAAGTTCAAAATATCTGTATTTGAATCCCATATCTGCCTTCATTATCATAATTTTATAATCCCTAATCATTCCCCTAGGTGGTTTCCCCACTTGAGCACATGCCCATCACTAAAGAACCTCAGTATACCACTGAGATGGCACTTGTCTCCAGTTGCAGAGATGGTGGGGCTGAAGTAGTAAGCTTTATATTTCAATGACGTGGTCTTGCCTTTGACATGAAACTTAAGAAGTGATAATTGTGTATTTCAAGGTTTCAGGATCACTCAGGAGTTAAAAGTGCTTTCCTGTTTTAAGTAGGTATATTTATTTGCAGAACCAAGCCTAGAATCGTTTACGTACTTCCAGCCATTTGAACTCTGAGAATCACAGATGTTAGGAACCTCACCTCTGGTCATCCCCAGGCATCCTCGTCAGGGTCTGGGTTCCGTGAGTCACTTATCACAGGCTTCAGTTTTAAGCCGTTCCCAGTGGGGTTACGTGTAAGCCTTTTCAATTGTCCGTGACTATGTTCCGTATACACATATCGATCGCCCTCTCTAATTCCCAGACCTGGTGGCCTGCCCTTCTGTCTGGCTTGGGTGAAGCCGCATGGAGGCACCGCGCTGGCCCCCGAGGGGCGGGGAAAGAACCTGGCGCCGCTGAGCAGACGTCTCTTAATGGTAATCCTCCGGTGAGCCAAGGGCCTCCAAAGAGACCATGAATGTGGCCTCGTGGAGGAGGAATGTACTCACAGTCACACGAGAAAGTCCCCAGTCTCGGCTTCAGGACCCCATGCCTGGCCCATCATGCCTGCCTCAGAGAGAAACTGGACAGGACCTCCCCTCAGGAGCCTGTCAGCCCTCGTCACCAATCAGCCCAGGGGCTACTCAGAATGACTGGAGGCACTCAGGTCTGCCCCCCACCAACGGCGTGGCCCGCTCGCAGCCCCTGCCACCTGGGGAGCCCCACACCAGGCCAGGGCAATCACGCCTGGCTTCTGCATGGTCGTGCGAGGCTTGCCATCAGCCAAGCTCCTGAAATATTTATATTTATACCGGCAGGGCTCAGACTTTTTTTTTTTTTTAACCAACAGAAACCATAGCAGGTAAAGTCTGGGTATAGTTTGGTAGGATTCATGCATCCCACACTTAGCAAACCTATCAGCGATGGCTCACCCAGCCAAAAGAGCGGGGACACCACTTACCAAAAGAGTCCAGACATGGGCCGTTTTGTCACCGTCTAAACACTGGGAGAAAGACACATCAGAAAACCAAATGGCTCTCCCCTCCCTTCTGTCCAGATATTTGGTGTCACGGAGTTGGTGATGGACAGGGAGGCCTGGTGTGCTGCAATCCATGGGGTCTCAAAGAGTCGGACAAGACTGAGCAACTGAACTGAACTGATGCACAGGAAAAAGTCAAAAAGCCCCTGCTCGGACTCAGAGCCAGCACATCGCAGGGTGAGCACCGTCCATATATTTGTTTTCAAAGATAGTGTGATGTGACACCAGAGAGCTTCTGCGACTACCTTGTCTCCTGAAGAATGGTTTGAAAACTAGAGGATTGGCAAGGAAGTCTATGGAAGGGAGGGAGGCAGGAAGATCCACATGGGTGCCCTTGAGCCTGTATTACTTGTTCCCAAATATTTCAGCAACTACACCTTAGGCACGGGTTTTCTGAGAGAAAACAATGATCAAAGCCAGAGGGTTAAGTGAATTAGCCCATGGTTATGACAACTGTTCCCAAAGAAACAGTTGAATTTGTCTCAAAACGGAAGGTTTCACTGGCTTGTGCCTCTCATCAGATTAGTTTTGCAATGCCTCGGAATTATTTCTAAGTATTTGAAAATGGCATCATTTCCTAGTTGCAAATTATTTGGGTGTATTTGGAAGCTAATTAAAAGGGAAATGTCCTATTTTGTAAAGAGCAGCATTTCTACATTTTAAAAATCAGATGCGCTCAGCGGGTAGCCGGGTTTTATCTTTGTCAGTGTTGACTATTGCTAAATGCATCCCAGACTGAAAATCTAAAAGAAATAACTACAAGGAAAGGCATGGGGGAAGTTTCTGTTGGAAAAGCAGGAGAGAAACACACACATATGTATAATACAGAGGCGATTTATCTGTGAATTTCAAAAGCCTTTGCATGGCATGTTTTTTTCTCTCTTGCTAGCTACTTATTTCACTGCGAGCTCTGCAAACATGGTGGGCTGCAGAGGTGCCAGGCACCATCATGGTGTCCAAAAATTGGCTTTGTGCATATGCTAAATTAGAGATTGGCTGGCAGAAGCAGTTCACAGATCCTGGATTGGCAGGGATTCCTCATGAAAGGAGGCAGGGCCACAAACCCGCGGGACTTACTCTCCAGCCAGCAGCAATGCAACATGCTCTACCCAGGCAGCCAAATTCATTTTAAAATAAATTCTGCATCTTCCTCAGGCTTCAGGTCCAGCCCAGGTAAAATACTACCCCACTACCCTCCCACCCCACCCCAAAAAAGTCTAATCCTCTTTCCTGTTTTATGGGGAAGGGATTATGTTGAGTCTTGCATGGGCCAGAACTTTGAGATTTTTCACCAAATGATCCAGGTCATTTCAGTTGCCCCCTGCCTGCAGTGAACAGGGCACCCCCATGTTGAAGGAGGAAGGCAAGAATCATACAGACAAAAATCTCTCCATTTTCGTCTTCCTTGGAAATAAGCACGCTGCCATGATGGTTCTGATGCAAGAATTAACACAGTGAAGAAATGTATTAGACAGCCGGAGCAGATAAGTCTATGCCAAAAGGATCCACCATCTGGGTCTTTTTTGCTCACTGTGTCCACCAGAAAATGACTCTCTCATTTATGAGTAGCTAGTTGATAGCTTTACTATTCCCCAGAGATGATACTTAATTTTCCCCCCAGAGATAATACTTTATTTTATGGACAATGGTGTATTTTAATTAAAAAAAAAAAAAAAAGCTTAGGCTGTTGACCTTAGGATCCTGCTTCATCTTAGAGTTCAGCACTAGAGAGGAATGAGGAGACTTATTTTCTAGGCCAAGAAGTGCTTTTGACTCAACCGACAATACCTGACAACTTAAGAAGCAGTTCTAAGTGGGGACATAAACTCTAGGCACTTCACTTTTTTCCGAGGGTGGAGTGAAGAGTCATCCCAACACCCTCATGTGAAAGCTGCACCAAAGCCTTGCAGCCTTTCAGTTTGCCATCAGTCATTCACTCACCTGAGTGTGCAAGCTCTGCCCGTAGCACACATTCAGTAAATATTTTGGAATATATTCACTGGGTTGTGACTTAATCAGTTTGAGCTGATATCATGAGTATTGTAGACTGAGTTGCTTAAACAACAGACATTTATTTGTCACTGTCCGGAAGCTGGAAGTCCACGATCGAGGGTTGCAGGACGTTTGCTTCCTGGTGAGAGCTTTCATCCTGGTTCATAGATGGCTATCATCTTGCTATGCCCACACATGGGAGAAAAATCTTCTCTCATGTCTCTTCTTGAAAGTGGAAGTGTTCGTTGCTCAGTTGTGTCCAATTATTTGTGACTCCATGGACCCATTAGGCTCCTCTGTGGACTTTTCTAGGCAAGAACACCGGCATGGGTTGCCATTCCCCTCTCCATGGGGTCCTCCCAACCCAGGAATTGAACCAGGATCTCTGGCATTGCAGGCAGATTCTTTACCATCTGAGCCACCAGGGAAGCCCTGTGTCTGTTTTTATGAGGGCACTAATCCTATTCGAGGGCTCTACCCTAATGACCTAACTACCCCCCTCTTCCAAATGCCATCATGTTTGAGGGTGAGGGCTTCACCATAGTAGTTTTAGAGGAACAAACGTTCAATCCACAGAAGGTTGATTGTCTCATTGGGTGGTACTCATGAGGCTACCAACATGAGTAGTCCACAGAGGAGAGAGCTCTGCATCACACTCTGAATTAAATGAAAAGACGCTTAAGTAGGGATCAGAGGACTTGAGTTGTAGTCTCGGCTCTGCCCCGCCTCACATTGATGACTTCCAGTGATTTACTGATCTCACTGTTGTCTCCTGGTTTCTAAAATGACTGGATAATTACTGAACAACCTTCATCCCTAAAATTGTATTTTTTATGATTCCAGACCTTAGCCAATCATCTAAAAATGTGTTCTTTGGATGATATCTACTAGACCTAAGTTTAAAAGTCAGCTTTCTTGGAGGGAAGCATTAACCCCAGCACACATCCTAAAAGCAGTGATTCAGAATTACTACACTCTCTTCCCCTTCTCCTTCACCATGTGCTTCCAGTGGAAGTGAGAACCAAAAAGGACAAGAACAGGCAGTGGTGCACAGGACACAGGGGAAGCCTGAATATGGCTCCTGACAGCATTGTGATCTTTAGTGCAGAATTTAAGGAGAATGGGAAAGGGAGAATGCTTCTTCATTAACACACGATTTGGTAGTAGCTCTTTTGAAGAACCTTTCATTCTGCTGTTCATGGAATGTGCTTCCCGTAGGTGGTTTCTCGAAAGTTGTGTCCACATCCTAATCCCCAGAACCTATAAAGGCAACTTGTGTGGAAAAGGGTTCTCCGAGATATAGTTCTGGTGTCAAAATGAGACCATCCTAGATCACCCAGTTGGGAACTAAGTTCCAGCGACACAGAGGAAAAGTCCGCATGGGCCGAGAGTCAGAGATCAGACTGACTCAGCCATGGGGAACGCCAACAACCTGAGGGAACTGGAACAGGCAGGGAAGGATTCTCCAGGGAGGGGCATGGCCCAGGTGACACCTTGATTTCAAATTTCTGGCCTTCAGAGCTAGGAGAGAAGTCTCTATTGTTGTAAGCAGCCAACTTTGTGATGATTGCTTATGGTGGCCTTAGGGACTAACGCATTTCAGAAGAGTATATTTCAAAGGATGGACTTCATTAATTGATGTCTCTTTTTCTAGTAACATCGTGGTCAGTCTTACTATAATAAAAATTAAAAATGCTGACTTAAAACAGCATTAATATTAGTAGTATTATTGAATTGTAATATTGGATCTCTTTTGAGATCAACATTTTTTGTTCATGTAATAGCTGTGTAGAAATACCACCTTCTGAATGAACCATTTTCTTAAGGTTTTTTGTGTGTTTTTTTTGTAAGAAAGAAACACCCCAGTATCAGAGAAATGGGTTGCAGACCTCTGTCCCTGGCTTGTTTTGGTATCTTCATTTCTGTACCAGATTGACGCTCTTTGTTAGTCTTTATGTTTTAGGGTATTTCAGCTTCATGGAGTAATAGTATCAATAAAATTCTGCTGTTTTATTATATGTTTATCAAACAGTTGACTCTCTGGTCATTTGGCCCAAATTTATTGACATATTCTCAGAGCTCTGTCTCAGTACATCTTTTAATAACTGTTTTCCAATATAGTTTTCATTTCAAATTCAGAATATGGTGTTATATTGTTATTATTATATTAGTCATATATGGATGTGAGAGTTGGACTATAAACAAAGCTGAGTGCCAAAGAATTGATGCTTTTGAACTGTGGTGTTGGAGAAGACTCAAGTCCCTTGGACTGCAAGGAGATCCAACCAGTCCATTCTGAAGGAGATCAGCCCTGGGATTTCTTTGGAAGCAATGATGCTAAAGCTGAAACTCCAGTACTTTGGCCACCTCATGGGAAGAGTTGACTCATTGGAAAAGTCTCTGATGCTGGGAGGGATTTGGGGCAGGAGGAGAAGGGGACGACCGAGGATGAGATGGCTGGATGGCATCACTGACTCGATGGGCGTGAGTCTGAGTGAACTCCAGGAGTTGGTGATGGACAGGGAGGCCTGGCATGCTGCGATTCATGGGGTCGCAAAGAGTCAGACACGACTGAGCAACTGAACTGAACTGATTATATTATATATTATAATTATATTGTTATTGTTATGATACTCAATTTGCTAGCTCACAATTGTGGGTGAACAGCTCACAGGGTTTGTGACAATATTGCATGCATGCTAAGTCACTTCAGTCATGTCTGAGTCTTTTCGACCCTGTGAATTGTAGCCCACCAGGCTTCTCTGTCCATGGAGATTCTCCAGGCAAGAATACTGGAGTGGGTTGCCATATTCCTCTTCAGGGGATCTTCCCGACCCAGGGATCAAACCTGTGTCTTCTTTGGCTCCTGCATTGCAGGCGGATTCTTTACCACTGAGCCACCAGGGAAGCCCTGTGACAATATTGGATTTATTTATTTCCAAACAATTGTTTTTAAATAGCAACACATTGTATGCTTATTTGTTTTTTATAATCCAATTTGCAACTTAGCTTTGATGGCTGATTTTTCCAGTAGGAAAAATGTGAAAGCACTTACCTTGTACTGGTCTTGGATCTGCCTGACATTCTCTGTTACCATGGTGCCAACCCCCAGTTTGTACCACTGGTTTCTCCTTCCATACCTCAAGAGGATCTCTTGATAGAACCCACCTTAGACCCCACTGTTACCTTACTTCTGCTTCTTTTTTTAATTCAATTCAATAAACACATTAAATAGATGCAACATGCGGTAATAAAACCCAACATATAGACAAGTCATTTCAGTAGATGACGGCAAAAACTGACAGGGGTAACTGTGGAGATGAATGTGAACTGGTGGGTTCAGACTTACATCGAAGCTGAGAAATACCCTGGAGAGGAAGTTTATTGTCACACAGACTTCTCTAGTCCTACAGTAGTTATCCTCCAAGGGAGCTCAAGAATCCATTCCCTAAGTGGACTGGGTAAACCAGCCATTTACCACTGGTCACAATCAGAATCAGGAGTGAGGGTTCCACAGTAAGTTTTGAGTTTTGGTAGTTAGAGAGTGGGAGCAGATTGTCAATAAAGGCTCCATTTGACCACCAGTGGAGGTCAACAGCCAGCTGCAAGTGGGATGTGTGTGCCAAGTCACTTCAGTCGCGTTGGACTCTTTATGACCCTATGGACCATAGCCCTGCAGGCTCTTCTGTCCATGGAATTCTCCAGGCAAGAATACTGGAGTGGGTTGCCATGCCCTCCTCCAAGGAATCTTCCTGACCCAGGGATTGAATCCGCATCTCTTATGTCTCCTGCATTAGGCAGATGGGTTCTTTACCACTAGCTTGTGAGGATTCATGTGATAAAGAAGATGCTACTTGAAGATTTCTGGCAAATGCTAAGAGGCTGCTGTTTTTCCTCTTCCGCAGCAGCCTTCTCTTAACCTGTGCTTTGACGGCTGTGTGTCCAGCAGGCAAGATATTTGCATGTGCCTTTAGGAGAGGGTTCTCAACCCTGACTGTCCATCAGAATCACCAGGGGAGCCTTGAAAAATACCCATCTATGCCCCACCCAAACCAATCCACTCAAGGAAGAGCAGAGAAATACATTGCTAAATACTTGGAAAGGTTTATCATAGAGCTTCTTAACTATGACTGAAAACTGGATCCTGAAAACTACTTGCTGGTTTTTCCTTACTTGGTATGTCTGATTTGCCTTCCACCAAATCACCTGATTCTGCGTCCTCAAAGTGCCAGTGCTTCTATACCCTTTAATGCTTCTTTGTGTGTGTACGTAGCTGTTCAGTCCTATCTGGCTCTCTGTGGCCCCATGAGCTGTCGCCCTCCAGGCTCCTCTGACCGTGGAATTTTCCAGGCAAGAATACTGGCGTGGATAGCCATTTCCTACTCCAGGGGATCTTCCCAACCCAGGGATAGAACCCACATCTCTTGCATCTCCTGCTTTGGCAGGTGGATTCTTCACCACTGAGCCGCCAGGGCAGCCCAGTGCTTCTTTAATACAGTTTAAAGATGGCAGGCACTTCCCTAGTGGTCCAGGGGTGAAGAGTCTGCACTCCTACTGCAGGAGGCATGGGCTCGATCCCTGTTGGGGAACTGAGATCCTGCATGCCGTGCAGCGTGGCCAAAAAGTTTAAAAACAGACAGTAAAGATGATAGGCATTATCTATCTATTCTTTGATTATGGATAAATAATTAGATGTATTTTAAAGGTAAATAATAAATTTCAGCAAAAATTTAAAAACCTATTCCATCTAAAATGACAAAGATTTTAAGCTTTTATATTTAAAGCAAAAGAATACTCAAACATTAGATATTTTGTGCCATTAAAATATTAGGCCAGCAGTATGTTATTATTTTTATCCAAAAAGAAGTCATAAGGATACATATTTCTACTATCAGAGGGAGGGGATTCTCTTAGACAATTGACCAGAGTAGGGCTGTACAGAGAATGTTGAATGTTGAAGCCAGAAACAAAACTCAGAAACCAATTTTTCAGTCCCTAAACACATAGAATTTTTGTTTCAGGAATGCTACCATTTGTGGCATATGTTCCATGGCAGTTAAACATGAGTTGTCAAGGACTTCTCTGGCAGTCCAGTGGTAGTTCCTGGCAGACTTTCCTTCCAATGCAAGGGGCGAGAGCTCAATCCCTGGTTAGGGGACTAAGACCCCACATGCCGCATGGCATGGCCAAAAAAAAGAAAAATCTAAACATTCTTTTTTAAAAAGGTAAAATGTCAAAAAAAAATTCTGAATACATGTATTATTTGGCTTTGGAAGAAGTCATAGCCTGACTTTTATGAAATATGGTGACTTTCCGTGTTCCTGTGTTATTAAACAACATTCTTAACATGCTTTTGAAAACCTGGTATTAAGAATAGCTGGATTTAAAAAGACAACAATGGAAGCT
Organism: Neotragus moschatus; assembly: GCA_006410615.1. Lineage (NCBI taxonomy): Eukaryota > Metazoa > Chordata > Mammalia > Artiodactyla > Bovidae > Neotragus > Neotragus moschatus. The sequence continues at coordinate 1,705,983 of SJYA01001717.1, read as the reverse complement.
ATGGTGTTCAGCACACTGAACACCAGATGAAGAATTAGTCGTGATCAACCAAAACTTCTTACCAGGCTTCTTATGAATCAATCGCATGGCCGGCCACCTTAATCCTGACGACCTTCATTCAGAGAGGTGACCTATACGTACAGTTTGCAAAAAAGATAGACACCTTCTTGTTCTTTACTACCCTGTTAGTCAAACCATACCAGAGTAGTACTGGTTGCCAAACCATATTGGATGTGGCTTGAGAAATCAGCTTATATACAGTCCAAATTTGAAACTTTAAAATTGTCACTCCTAGACCACAACAGATGGATAAAGAAAGAAGTGGAATGTGGTCACATCTGGACCAACAGCATCGACCTTTTCAGATGGCAGTGAGTCATCTGCCATCTGCAACCTGTGGCCTTCCAGTGCTGCCAAGGCACCAGTTCAGGATTCCAGTTTGGAGTTTCTACATTGAAACGAAAACATTGAGCAGGTTGTTATCAAGTAGCGGTGAGCACGCTAGACCTACCTGCCCTGCTGAGGAATCCAGCCAACAGAAGGCCATGGTGTCTGTAGGGAAGTAGACGTGGTACGTAAGATCTGATTTCCTACAAAATGAAAGGTCTAAGTTTCGGGAGGCGGGCTGCTCCACCATCCATGAGTGTGTTGGCTGCTTTGGGGACTCTCCTCAACACCAGGAGACCAGCCCCCCTGCGTTTCCCTTTGGTTTGAGCACTAGGGACATGAGAGCCACTGGAACGAGACCCCATTCTAGTCCTCACGTGGTTGCAGGTGGTGTGTGGATGCTGGGTTCTGGAAAACAGGTCAAGCTAGTTTGAGCTCAGAATCAACCCGAAGTGGCTGGGCACCAAGAAATGGGAGTTTAAATTTGTATGCCCCTTATTTATTTATTTTTGCAGTGCCTACGTGTCTCCTTTTGTTAGTTTCTCTTGTTGAGCACAGGCTCTGGAGTGTGGACTTCAGTAGTTGAGGCACATGAGCTTAGTTGCTCCAAAGCATGTGGGATCTTTCCGGACCAAGGATTGAACCTGTATCCCCTGCACTGGCAGTCAGACTCTTAACCACTGGACTACCAGGGAAGTCCCACTACTTTTTAAAAAGCAATTTTAGTGTACATGTTTAAATGAGTATGTTTTTTTCATCTAACATTCACTTCAGTTTAGTCGCTCAGTCGTGTCCGCTCTTTGCGACCCCATGAATCGCAGCACGCCAGGCCTCCCTGTCCATCACCAACTCCTGGAGTTCACTAGACTCACGCCCATCAAGTCCGTGATGCCATCCAGCCATCTCATCCTCTGTCGTCCCCTTCTCCTCCTGCCCCCAGTCCCTCCCAGCATCAGCGTCTTTTCCAATGAGTCAACTCTTCGCATGAGGTGGCCAAAGTCCTGGAGTTTCAGCTTTAGCATCTAACATTATTAACCACTTATGTCACATCATTTTCAATCCTTACCAATTCCTGAGTCAGGCACTTTTATTGCCCCCATTTCTCAGATGAGGACACTGAAGTGCAGAGATGTGCAGTTCTTAGAGAGCCAGTCACTGGCCCAGTTGGGACTGGAACCTAGACTTGCTGGATTCAAAGCCAGTTTAGAAGAGGACTGTGACAGAATTTCACGGCCCTCTTTTGGTATCTAAACAAGCCTGTGTTTTGACCTTACATTTGCACTTCTAGGATTTATCCTAAAGGGCTATTCAGACAAGTGCTCTAACATGAATGTTCTCTGATATTCATATACAGCTCTCCCATTACTGAATTCTGTTCTCTTATTAGATCTTTTCATAGCCTGCATTTGTTTATTAGTTTACTTGCTTATTAGTTGTTTTCTGACCGGAATGTAAGTTCTGTATAGACAGGGAGCTGTTGTCTTCATTACCTAAAATAGTACCTGGCACATGAAGAGTGCTCAGTAAATATCTGTTGAATAAAATGAGTGAATTAATAGCAAAAAATTTACATTTAAATCTTAATCATAAGGAGATTGATTAGATAAATTACGGCATACCCATGCAATAGAAGACTCTATAGTCATTACACATGATTATGTAGATTGTCCTGTACAAAAGGTATTCCCCACCTGTCGTGTGAAAAAGACATGGGGTCTTGCATGTGTAGATGATCCCTGTATTGGCCAGGACTCCGGGTAGCCAACTACAGAATCAGCTGAGTTTAAGCAGAACACAAGTAGTTGACTATAGGCTATTGGGTAAATGAGAGACTGTGAAATATGCAAAGAGGGGTTGTACACACAGAGCGCAAGCTTGGAAGCTAGGCATCTGAGTTCATCCCCATCTCGACCGCCGACTAGTGTGGAGTCTCTGGGTAAACCCCACGTTCTTCAGACAATTGTGGGTAATAACGCCTGCCCTGCCTACACCTCAGGGGTGCTGTGATGGCAAGTGAGAGACAAGTCCTTTGAACCGTGTTTGCCCGTACAATTGTTTTCAAGGGACTTTGAGTGTCTGAGCACATGGACATCACTCCAAAGCCATATTGCTCAGGATTGGAACACACTGGTTCTCTCTAGGAACTCAGTGCATGTCGCTGAGCAGCAGGTTGCCCTGTGGCAGTGATCTGGACAAAAAGGCAGGTAGTTCCAGCAGTCGTATTTGCTAAGCTTGTCCTCAGATTGTCTTCTGGGGGACTGCCGCCACTCTCCCTATGAGGGCAGCCTGTGCTTCTGCTTTGAGCCTATCCTTTTCTTGAGGTTCCCTGTGCTTGCGGTCCTCAAGGAGCTCGTTCTTCTCATCCCTGGAATCTACACTCTGCTGGCCACCAGGCTTGGCTTCTTCCCTGGGAAGTGAAGTGAAGTGAAGTTGCTCAGTTGTGTCCAACTGTTTGCGACTCCGTGGACTGTAGCCTGCCAGGCTCCTCTGTCCATTGAATTTTCCAGGCAAGGATACTGGAGTGAGTTGCCATTTGCTTCTCCAGGGGATCTTCCCGACCCAAGGATCAAGCCCAGGTCTCCTGCACTGTAGGCAGACTCTTTACCATATGAGCCACCAGGGAAGTTCTCTTCCCTGGGAGTCCTCCTTAGTCTCCTTAATTATTGCCATGAGAGCTGACACCTAGAGCATCAGCATTTGGAGTCAGTGTCAACTGATATAGAGCAAAGGCTGGATTCAGTGAGCTTTTTTAAAAATGTAAATTATTATTTTCTTTATTTGGCTGTGCCAGGCCTTAGCTGTGGCATTCAGGATCTTCAGTCTTCACTGCAGCGTGTCGGATCTTTAGTTGTAGCATGCAGGTTCTTTGAGTTGCAGCGTGTGGGATCTAATTCCCCAACCAGGGATTGAACCCAGGCCCCTGCGTTAAGAGTACAGAATCTCAACCACTGGGCCACTGTAGAAGTCTCCTGCATTCAGTGAGCTTTTAAATTTCGTTATAATTCTGTTTTTTGTGTATTCCCTTTAAATATGAAAAATGATCTTTGGTTCTCATTGCCTGTCTGTCAGTAGAGGAAAATAGCATTGTGATTTGACAGGGGTTTGAACTGACACCATAAAGGAGAACGTCAGTGTTCCTGAAACCAGGCGTTTGTTGCAAGGGCGGGGGTGGGGAGCGGGAGCGGGAGTGGGTTCTCCGTTTCCTCTATGTCCAGAAGCCTTTCCTGGCAGAATGTCTAGCCCACGAGACTCATCTTCATCTTGCACGAAGGCTGCGATTTGGTTCTGACGCATGGGTTACAGGAGCCGCTGAGCGTCCGCACAATCTGTTATGCTAAATCACACCTGGTGTCTGCACAGAGAAGGCTCTGGCAAGCGTCCCCACCACTGGGACCCAGGCCTCTGACTCTGACGCCAAAACATGGCAGTGTTGCAGGGGGCCTTCCGAGAGCCTGGCTCACCGGCATGGCAGATTAACCTGCTTGTTCTCACGTTAAATGCTTTATGAAAATTCACCTGGTGCAAAAAGAGGGAAGAAAACCCAAGTGGATCCACAGTGAGCCTGCCTGGCGCAGTGAACGAATGAAAGTCAACATGAAGAGCTGGCAAGAGGAAAAGGTGTAAAACGCAATGAAAACCAAGTGTGGCAACGCCAGCCATTGCATTGTTTTATTAGCATTTTCTCGAGGAAACCATTTAATTATGGAAGATCTGGTGTCCGTGAGCTAGGGAAGATGATGCTGGGCTTTGCCACTCTCTCCATGGTTTCCATTTTCTGAGGAATTGCATAGTGAAGTCAGCAGAGAGAAACCTCTGTGCAGCCTGGTCCTTGAAGAAGGGTTCTTCACTGTAACCAAAGCTTAGTTTTCATAGGGCAGAATCTGCCTTTTGAAAAATAGAATATTCTGGAACTTCCCTGGTGGTCCAGTGGTTAAGAACCTGCACTTCCACTGGAGGAGGTACACCTTCAATCCCTGGTGGGCAAACTAAGATCCTGCATGCCCCACATTGTGGCAAAATAATAAAAACAATATTATAGAAATAAAAATAGACTCTTCTGATGGCTATCATCACCCTCCATTTTTCCAGTTTGCACAATGTATTTTTCTTTTCTTTTTCTTTCCTTGTTGATTTCTGTCTCTCTTTTTTTTTTTTGGCTGTGCCTCACAACTTTTGGAATCTTAGTTCCCCAACCAGGGATTGAATTCAGGCCCCGTCAGTGAAAATGCAGAGTCCTAACCACTGGACTGCCAGAGAATTCCCTTCCTCATTGATTTTAGAATAAAATAAAATGTATAAGGAATAAGATGGAAAAGTTCTACCCTTTAAAATATAATATTTTACATCTGCTACCCCAAAGGAAAAAACTCTTTCTAAATTACCACTTTCTTTGGGAAATAACTAAGAAGCAAGACAAGCAACAATAACAAGCCATGAAAAATAAATGATCGGCTACTGAAAAACGAGGTTGTGAGTATACATTTGAGCAACAGAAATCAAAAGAAACAAAGGTAGAACCAATTGGTAATATTGTGTGGGAAGTTTTAAAATTCCTTTTAGCTGTGAAACCTCAGTACCTTAAAAGCAGTTTGTGAGACTGAGTTTAACGTACTGCATGAAATACTTCTTTACATTCTGTTTCTGCCATCCCAGAGCTTATTCAGTTACTTGATTCCTTCATTCATAGTTGCCAGGAAGACTAATTAACACTAAGGAATGGAAAGAATCCTGTTCGGGATGCTCTTCTGCCACAAGGATAGAGCTTCCTGCCCAGAATAGGAGTCAAGACCTTGAACCCACAACCAGCTCAAATTCCTGTTAGCTTAGTCTATTTAATTGCCTGGTTGTTTGTGCATTACCATTAGACGTTTATACTTCTGTCTGTAAGCTTTTATAACTTCCTACTTATGGAGACAAGATCCTTTGTGTCAGCACCTTAGCAAAGTGATATTGAAGGACTTGGCACTCAGGCAGAAGTTTTGCAGCCAAGCTCCATTCTAACCTGGCTTACTTAGCACAGCCTCACAGAGAAAAAGCCCCACCTGCCTCCAAAATTTGGTGATGGGCAGGGAAACGAATGTTTTCTTCCATATAATTGAAGAAAGTTGAAGAAGTTGAAGTTGAGTCACTGAGTCGTGTCCGACTCTTGTGACCCTGTGGACTGTAGCCCACCAGGCTCCTCTGTCCTTGGGATTTCCCAGGCAAGAATACTAGAGTGGTTGCCATTTCCTTCTCCAGAGGATCCTCCCGACCTAAGAATCGAACCCTGGTCTCCTGCATTGCGGGCAGATTCTTCACCAACTGAGGCATCAGCCCCATAAATGAAGAAACATTGGCTTACAAGAAAAAACTGTTTTTTGTTTTTTAAAAAAGATCAAGCATTCTTCGCTGAATTATCTTTTCTCCTTTGTCAGAGTTCAGTTGACTATATTTGTTTGGGTGTGGTGGGTGTTTTTCTGGACTCTTTTTTCTGTTCCATTTATCCTTTTTTAAAATCTTTTTTTAAATTGGAGTATGCTTCCCTCCTAGCTCAGTTGTAACGACTCTGCCCGCAATGCAGGCGCAGGAGATCTGGGTTTGATCCCTGGGTTGGGAAGATCCCCTGGAGAAGGAAACAGCAACCCACTCCTGGAGAATCCCATGGACAGAGGAGTCTGGCAAGCTATAGTCCATGTGGTCGCAGAGAAGGACACGACTTAAACTAGCATAGTTACTTTACAATGCTGTGTCAGTTTCTGCAGCACAACAAAGTGAATCTGCTTATATATTACATATACCCCCTCTCTCAGAAGCCTGCCTCCCTCCTCTCCCTCCCATGCCTCTAGATCACCACAGAGCGTGGAGCTGAATGAACTTTGTGCAACACAGCAGCTTCCCACTAGCCATCTGCTTTCCACATGGTGGGGTATATATGTCATGGTAGGTCACGGTGGGGCGTATGTGCCCTGATGGGGTGTATGTGCCACAGTGGGGCGTATATCTGTTGTGGTGGGGCGTATATGTCGTGGTGGGGCATATATGCCGTGGTGGGGTGTATATGCCGCGGTGGGGTGTATATCTGTTATGGTGGGGTATATATGTTATGGTAGGGTATATATGTCACAGTGGGGCGTATGTGCCGCAGTGAGGCGTGTGTCTGTTGTGGTGGGGTGTATAATCCGTGGTGGAGCATATATGTCGTGGTGGGGTATGTATATATATGTCATGGTGGGATGTATATGTCGTGGTGGGGTGTATATATGTCTTGGCAGGGCATATATGTCGTGGCGGGGCATATATGTTGCTGCGGGGTGTATATGTCATGGCAGGGCGTGTATATGCCGTGGTGAGGCGTGTATATGCCGCGGCGGGGCGTATATGCCGCAGCGGGGCGTGTATATGTCGCGGCGGGGTGTATGTCACGGTGGGGTGTATATGTCCTGGTGGGGCGTATATGTCATGGTGGGGCGTATATGTTGTGGCGGGGTGTATATATGTCGTGGTGGCTATATATGTCCCAGTGGGGTGTATATGTCCTGGTGGGGTGTATATGCCATGGTGGCGTGTATATATATGTCATGGTGGAGTGTATATGTCACAGTGGGGTGTATATATATCATGGTGGGTATATATGTCTTGGTGGGGTGTATATGTCACGGCAGGGTGTATATATGTCACGGTGGGTATATATGCCACGGTGGGGTGTATATATGCCACGGTGGGGTGTATATGTCCCGGTGGGGTGTATATGTCACAGTGGGGTATATATGTTGCAGTGGGGTGTATATTATGTCATGGTGGATATATATGCCACAGTGGGACGTATATGTCGTGGCAGGGTGTATATGTCGTGGTGGGGCGTATATGTCGCGGTGCGGTCTATATGTCACGGTGGGGCGTATATGTACCGGTGGGGCATATATGTCACGGCGGAGTGTATATATGTCGCGGTGGGGTGTATATATGTCATGGTGAGTATATATGCCACAGCGGGGCATATATGTCCTGGTGGAGCGTAATGTCCCAGTGGGGTGTATATGTCCCGGTGGGGTGTATATGTCATGGTGGGGCGAATATGTCACGGTGGGTTGTATATATGTCGTGGTGGGTATATATGTCTTGGTGGGGTGTATATGTCACGGTGGGACATATATGTCGCGGTGGGGTGTATATATGTCGTGGTGGGTATATATGTCTTGGTGGGGCGTATATGTCGCGGCGGGGTGTATATGTCATGGTGGGGTGTATATATGTCACAGTGGGGAGTATATGTCATAGTGGGGTGTATATATGTCATGGTGGGGGGTATATGTCTCGGTGGGGTACCTATGTCATGGTGGGGTGTCGATGTCACGGCGGGGTGTCGATGTCACGGCGGGGTGTATATGTCACGGCGGGGTGTATATATGTCACGGCGGGGTGTATATATGTTGCAGCGGGGTGTATATATGTTGCGGTGGGGCGTATATGTCACGGTGGGGTGTATATATGTCTTGGTGGGGTATATATGTCGTGGTGGGGCATATATGTCGCGGTGGGGTGTATATATGTCTTGGTGGGTGTATATATCATGGTGGGTATATATGCCATGGTGGGGCATATATGTCGTGGCGGGGAGTATATGTCATGGTGGGGTGTATATATGTTGTGGTGGGTATATATGCCACAGTGGGGTGTATATGTCGCGGCGGTGTATATATATGTCCCAGTGGGGTGTATGTCCCGGTGGGGTGTATATGTCCCAGTGGGGTGTATATGTCGCAGCGGGGTGTATTTATGTTACAGTGGGGTGTATATGTCGCGGCGGTGTATATATATGTCCCAGTGGGGTATATATGTCCCAGTGGGGTGTATATGTCCCAGTGGGGTGTATATGTCCCAGTGGGGTATATATGTCACAGTGGGGTGTATATGTCACGGTGGGGTGTATATGTCGCGGCGGGGTGTGTATATATCCCGGTGGGGTGTATGTGTCGCAGTGGGGTGTATTTATGTTACAGTGGGGTGTATATGTCACGGCAGGGCGTATATATGTCCTGGTGGGGTATATATGTCACAGTGGGGTGTATACGTCCCGGTGGGGTGTATATGTTGCGGCGGGGTGTACATATGTCCCAGTGGGGTATATATGTCCCAGTGGGGTGTATATATGTCACAGTGGGGTATATATATGTCCCGGTGGGGTATATATGTCCCGGTGGGGTATATATGTCACAGTGGGGTGTATATGTCACGGTGGGGCATATATATCGCGGCGGGGCATATATGTCACGGTGGGGTGTATATGCCAGCGCTACTCTCTCAGTTTGTCCCACCCTCTCCTTCCGCACCACGTCCACACGTTTGTTCTCTTCCTCTGTGTCTCTATTCCTGCCCTACAGATAGGTTCATTAGGAGGATAAAGTGTTTCTTGATATTTACATTAAGACCATTTGGATCCCTTTCTAACCATGGATCTCACTGTTGGCTTGAGAGGTAAAGGAAGTCATCAGCCAGAATATGTTGGCATCACAGTAAAACTGCTCAGGCCAGGATTCAGGTGACAGGGCTGTTACCTGGTGCCTTTGTGGAACCACTGGCAAGGCTGCCTCATTAAACTATGAACTGATCGCTCTCAGTTTATTGTTTAAAAAAAAAGAATGTAAGACCCATGGCCCTGCCCTGTGTGGGGAATCCGTGACACCTGTGGCAGGCAGCCCTGTATTCATCCTTATAAGGAAGCCAGGTAAGGGCAGAGTCCTTTGATGATACACTCCCCTTTCACTTGTTTGCTTTTATTCTCCCACGCAGACTGCAGCCCAGCAGGAGGGCTTTTAAACCGAACCAGTTAATTACCTCCTCCAACCCAACACAAACAGAGCCCCTTGAGAGGGAGAGGGCAGCTTTGCTTGGGGCTGTGCTTTGCACAAGGTGGGCAGGAGGCCACGTTCGCTGACAGAGGCCAGGTGGGGAGAGACCAATTAGAAGGGGCGGGGAGGACGGCGGGCTGGCTCTCCCGCCCCACGCCCCATGTGTACTTTCCATTTCGCTTTCAAGCGCTCTCAAGGTACTGTGACACCCCTCACTCAGATCCCAGAATGTGTACAAATGCCCATTCCAAAGGCAAAAACAGTAGCTCTGGGACCCGAGACCCTCTCTCCCTTGAAGCGCGTGCCCCTGTCCCCCAAGCGGAGCATGTGCAGGGCGGCCTTGAGCAGGACCCTTAGTGCTTAAGGGGTGTCTTAGTGCTCAAGGGGCTGCAGGGTGGACCTTCTCGCAGTCCAGGCTTGAGCACCAGACAGCTTCTGCTGTGGAAGCAGAACTGAACTGCCATGATTATTATTATTATTTTGGCTCCACCACGCGGCACCTGGGGGTCTTAGTTCTCTGACCAGCGATGGAACCCGAGCCCCCTGCAGCGGAAAGCTTGGAGTCCTCACCACTGGACCACCAGGGAAGTCCTCCCTGAACTGTGACCCTTGTCTCACCCACCCCATCACCCTTTTCCTCCCCTGGTGGAACAGGGCCTCCTAAATCCTGGGCTCTTTGGCGACTTGGGAATCTCCTGGCTTTTTGTCCATCTCCTGGTACGGCCCCTCCCATCCCTAACGTCACAGGTACTGATCATCCGCCTTTTTATTCACTCACTCTTCCTGCCTCTGCTCTTTGCCCTTTGCCAGCTCTCTTCTCCTCTGCACCTGCAGAAACCCTCAACCCTCCATGCCTCTGCTCTCAGGCCGCAGTGTTCCCTCCTGCTTCTGAGTCCCACATCCTAATGTCTGTGCCACTGACTCAAACTGTTATTTCACTTCTCATCCTATGGGCCTTGTGACCCTGCAACTGGGTGATACCTTCCTGCATTGATTTACATGTCAATATAAAGTGACTTGCTTCTCAGGTGGTATTAGTGGTAAAAAAGCCACCTGCCAAAGCAGGTTAGAGGAAAGAGATGCAGGTTCGATCCCTGGGTCAGGAAGATCCCCTGGAGGAGGGCATGGCAACCTATTCCAGTATTCTTGCCTGTAGAGTCCCATGGACAAAAGAGCCTGGCGGACTACAGTCCATAGGGTCACAGAACAGACATGACTGAAGCGATTTAGCATGCATGTATAAAGTGACATGTGTCTTTTGCCTTCCTCCACACTTGTCTACAGCATGGTGGATAACGTTTGACTGATCCCTATCCTATTTGTTAAGAAATTTTAATTGCTCCAGATCACGGACATCGTGTCGAAATGTGAGACTAATATTCAGGAAATGTTCTTTTCAGAATCACAAGCAGTCATTTTTTAAAAAGGACAAACCCTATCAGTTATCTATTTGTTTTCATGGCATCACCGACTCCATGGAGATGAGTTTGAGCATGATCCAGGAGTTGGTGATGGACAGGGAGGCCTGGAGTGCTGCAGTTCATTGGGTCTCAAAGAGTTGGACAGGACTGAGCGACTGAACTGAAACGTTTTCAAGTATCTAGAAGCTTGGTCTTCAGTACATAAAACACCTCACGTGTGAGACATTGTGCAGTTGTCCTCCGATCCTTTCTATTGTGGAGACGTGGCCGCTACCCAGCCCCACCTCACCCCCCGGGAGAGAGCAGTCACAGCCCCCCGTTCCTCCCTCTTCCCTCCGATAGTGCACTTGGAACAAATCTCATGGCTCACTGTGCCCTGCTGCACAGCTGGAACACAGAAATACCATGGCCCTTCTGAGGCTAAGAACAAGCAGTGAGTGAGAACAAAGAAAGTAGTGAGTGGAGAGAGCCGTGAACTTGCAGACTCCAGAGCTCCAGTCACATGAGTGTGGTTGTTGTTTTTGATGTTGAGAAAAGCTATGCCAGCCTTTAGTAAGCAAATACTTTGTCTTTTCAGAGTGTTGTGTGCAAAGTGTACGTCAAAGCCTCACTATTAAGTCACAAAGTTAACAAGAAACGTTAAAAACACAGCTCTGCTCATGCAGGACACCTTCTCAGGACTAGCTTGACATTTCCCTATGGGTGTGGGTTTGCGGTCCCGCAGAGGCTCATGGGGCAGTCTGGCAAGGTCCTCAGAAACACACACATACATACATGAGGCCTGTCATGTAGAGTTGAGGAAAATCCACCCGGAGCAGGTCGGGAAAAGTGAAAGTGAAGTGAAAGTGAAAGTCACTCAGTCCTGTCCGACTCTTTGCGACCCCGTGGACTATACAGTCCATGGAATTCTCCAGGCCAGAATACTGGAGTGGGTAGCCTTTCCCTTCTCCAGGGGCTCTTCCCAACCCAGGGATTGGACCCAGGAATCCCTCTTCCTGACCCAGGACTTGAACCAGGGTCTCCCACATTGCAGGCAGATTCTTTACCAACTGAGCTATCAGGTGGGGAAAGGGCAAAGTGAAAGAGGAAGAGCTAGCAGGATGGTGATACGGAATGGAGAGGGCCTTGGGAACAGGAAAGCTAAACACCAGCCACTCTCCAGTCAGGGGCAAGGGCAGAGCTGAGTGAAGAGTCCCAGGGGAGTAAGCCCCTTCTTTCCACCTGAGTTTTCTCTTTTCAGGGAATTTTCATTGTATTTTATTGAGCGATGAGGACCGAAACCACAAAATAAAACTATCACAAGCCTCCCTATACCTCACACTGAATACAAACATGTAGACTGAAATTATATCAGGACTAAATGTTAAAGTAAAAACTGTAAGACTATTAGAAGAAGACATAGGTGTAAATCTCCGTAACCTTGGATTAGGCAATGATCACAAAATGATCACAGAAATACAAGCTACCAAAGGAAAAAATAGATGAATTGGACTTCAGCAAAATTAACTTTTGTGCATTATAAGACACCATCAGGAAAGTGAAATGACAGCCTATAGAAGGGGAGAAAATATTTGTGAATCATAGATATCTGATATGGATTTACTATCTAGGATATATAAAGAACATCTATAATCCGACAACCAAAAGACAACCCATTTAAAAAAATTTAAGACTAGAGTAGATTTTTCTACAAAGAAGGTATAGATGGTACTTGACTTACAGTGATCCACCTGGCGGGAAAGCAGTACACAGTCAACGAAAACCATAGTCTGAATATTGAATTTTGATCTTCCCCTGGTCAAGTGTTACATGATCTGATCTTCTCTGGTGATCCTGGGCAGTGACAGGGAAGCACAGCTCCCAGTCAGCAAAGTGGTCTTGAGGTCGACAGTCGATATGCTTGCAACCCTTCTCTACCCAGACAACCATTCAGTTTTTCACTTTTAAGGACTGTAGTCAGTAAATTACATGAGGTATTCATGTTTAGATGGTTTTGCTCCATTGTAGGCTAATTTAAGTGTTCAGAGCACATTTAAGGCAGGCTAGGCTGACCTTTGATGTTCAGTAGGTTAGGTGTATTAAATGCATTTTCAACTGATAATACTTTCAGCTTGCAATGGGTTTATCGGGACATGACTCCATCATAAGTTAAGGGAGATCCGTGTACTGATGGCCAGTAAACACATTAAAAGATGCTCAGTATTATTAATCATTCGAGAAATGCAAGTCAAAACCACAATGAGATATCTTATCATACCCACTGGAATGGCTGTTATCAAAAACAAAAAAAATGAAAAATAAGTGTTGGCAAAGGTGTGGAAAAATTTGGAACTCTGCTACATTGCTGATGAGAATGTAAAATGTACAACCACTATGGAAAACAGTTCGGCATTTCCTCAAAAAGTTAAATATAAAATTACTAAATGGTCCAGCAATTCAACTCCCAGGTATATACCCAGAAGAATTAAAAACAGAGACCGAAAGAGCTACTTGTATGCCAAAGTACGTCCTTATACACATCCTGAGCCTTTTCAGTCCTTTGAATGGAAGTTGATTTGGCATTTTAATAAACCTGTGTTTTAAAGACTCTCTCATAATAAACACATCAGAAACTTTGCTGTACCAAAATCTACAGTTTTGGAGCAGATTGCCTAGAATGTAATAACTTGTGGGATGAAATCAGTAAATGAACATTTTCCTCATTTTTTTTTATTGTGATAAAGTACACACTGCTTAAAATTTTACCATCATACTCATTTTTTAAACCATGTGTTTCTTTTAAAAATATATATATATATTTATTTATTGGCTGTGCTAGTCTTTGTTGCTGGATGAGGGGCTTTCTCTAGTTGCAGTAGTGAGGCCTACTTGCTAGTTGCGGTGTACGGGATTCTCATTGTGGTGGCTTCTGTTCTGGAGCCCAGGTTCTGGGGCTCACAGGTTTCATTGCCTCGTGGCACCTGGGATCTTCCTGGACCAGAGATTGAACCCGTGTCTCCTGCACACTGACAGGCAGGCTCCTAACCATTGGACCACCAGGGAAGCTGCATCATAGCCATTTTTAAGTGTACCATTAAGTGATTATTAAGTATATTCACATTGTTGTCCTTTTGTAACTGGTTTATTTCACTTAACTCAGTGTCTTCGGGGTTTATCCATCTTGTAGCATGTGTCAGAATTTCCTTCCTGTATAAAATTGAATAACATTCTGTTGTATGTATTTAACACATTTCACTTGTCCATTCATCTGTCCGAGTACCCGGTGGCTCAGACAGTAAAGAATCTGCCCACAATGCTGGAGACCTGAGTTCTATCCCTGGGTCAGGAAGATCCCCTGGAGAAGGAAATGGCAACCCACTCCAGTATTCTTGCCAGGAGAATCCCATGGATAGAGAAGCCTGGCGGGCTACAGTCCACAGGGTCAAAAAGAATCGGACACAACTGAGTGACTAACACACATTCTTCTGGCAGTGGACTCTTGGACTATTGTGAATAATGCTGCTATAAAAATGGATGTACAAATAATTTATTGGAGGTCTGCTTTCAGTACTTTGGGGTGTATACCCAGAAGTGAGATTGCTGCATCATATGTTAATTCTACTTTTAATTTTTTAGTAACTGCCATATTATTTTCTGTAGCAGCTGTACCGTTTTATACTTCTACCAATAGTGCACTAGAGTTCCAAAAATTTCTCCACATCGTCCCCAATACTTGTGTTTTTCTGGGGGTTTTTTGATAGTAGCCATCCTAATGGGGATGAAGTGATATCTCAGTGTAGTTTTAACTTGCATTTCCCTAATGATTAATAGGGCTTCCCTTGTGGCTCAGCTGGTAAAGAATCTGCCTGCAACGCAGGAGACCTGGGTTTGATCCCTGGGTTGGGAAGATCCCCTGGAGACGGGAAAGGCTACCCACTCCAGTATTCTGGCTTGGAGAATTCCATGCACAGTATAGCCCATGGGGTCGCAAAGAGTCAGACATGACTGAGTGCCTTTAAAAAAAAAAAAAAGATTAATAACTGTGGTGTTGGAGAAGACTCTTGAGAGTCCCTTGGACTGCAAGGAGATCCAACCAGTCCATTCTGAAGGAGATCAGCCCTTGGATTTCTTTGGAAAGAATGATGCTAAAGCTGAAACTCCAGTACTTTGGCCACCTCATGCGAAGAGTTGACTCATTGGAAAAGACGCTGATGCTGGGAGGGATTGGGGGCAGGAGAAGAAGGGGACGACAGAGGATGAGATGGCTGGATGGCATCACTGACTCAATGGACGTGGTTTTGGGTAGACTCCAGGAGTTGGTGATGGACAGGGAGGCCTGGCATGCTGCGATTCATGGGGTCGCAAAGAGTCGGACACGACTGAGTGACTGAACTGCACTGAACCGAACTGAATGATTAATGATATGGGCCATCTTTTCATGTGCTTATTGGCCATTTGTACATCTTAGGAGAAATGTCTGTTCAAGTCCTTTGCCTATTTTTGAATTGACTTGTTCAGGTTTTTTTTGGTGTTGAGTTTTAGGAGTTCCATATATGTTCTGAATATGTATTCCTTTATCAGATATATAATTTGTAAATATCTTCTCCCATTCTATGGATTGCCTTTTTATTCTATTGATAGTGTCTTTATTCTGTTAATATTTATTTTATTCTATTGATGTATAATATCTAAAAATTTTCATAAAGTTCAATTTACTTTTTCTTGTGTTACCTGTGGTTTTGGTGTTATCAGTGAATGAAATTTTAAGCCAGTTCAGTTCAATCCAGTCACTCAGTCATGTCCGACTCTTCAAGATCCTGTGGACTACAGCACGCCAGGCTTCCCTGTTGTGCCAGAGAACTTATAGTATGTTCAGTATTGCTGTAGATTTTCTTTTTTTGAAAATAGACAAATCATGAGATTTCCCTGGCAGTCCAGTGGTTAAGATTTTGTGTTTCCATCGCAGGGAGCATGAGTTCAACCCCTGTTCACGGAACTAAGATCCCACATGCTGCATGGTTCAGCTCAAAACAAAACAAAAAAACCTGGGTAAACCAAGATTTTTTCCATGTAGGAAAAACAATGGGCCAGAAAATTCAACAGTATCACCTTACCCGAAGAAACACTACCAGGTTGCAGTAATCAATGAAAGTTTGTCTTTTTTTCTAATACAGTCGCTACAACAGTCTCTGTGATATGATATATTTACCAGAAAAATACAATAATTTCCTAATGATGACTTGTTTCTGTCACAGGCGCTTCTGTTTTTTAATATTAACGTTTAAAAAGAACTTACATGGAAAAGAACATCCATAAATGGAACAATGCATCAGAACCTTTTATTTTAAACCAACTGATCTCAAAATTTTCCAAAAAATCATTTCGTATAGATGCCGATATCAAGGCCTTCTGTGCCAAATTCATTCCAGTCCATGCTTATGACATCATTTGATTAATTAGATAAAATGGAAGTGAGGTGAACTGGACAAATTCAGAAAAGACAATTCACTAGTGTTTCTGGGTGTGTGGTTTGGTGATTTGCCTTTTGTAGGGTAAGAATATTAATTGCTCATTTAAAAAATTTGCACAGATTAAGCATCTCTCTGGAGCTGGGAACCCTTATTATTTCTTAACTCCCAAATCTCCTTTCGACCACATGGCTTTTCCCTCTGGTCCTGTTGCCTTCAGAGTTGTCTTGGCGATTTCCTCTGAAAACAAACTATAGGTTAACAGACAAGGTTCAGGGGGTGGTGGAGGGCGGGTAGGAGAAGAGAAAGGTGCTAATTCAGATGTTATGAAACTGTGATAATGTTATTATTTAAGACACTTATTTGGGTATGTTTATACTTTGTAGTTTTATAAATAAGCCCAAGGGGCTCCTCCTGGTTGTCACCATCCTCCTTGCATCTTGGGTCCTGTCTGTCTCTTCCTATCAGAGTAGAAGTGACGCCGCTCTAATCCGTGCAAGTTTGGAACTAATGAACTGACTGCTGAGCCGCCGCCACGGAGCTTGGTCCCAAACTATACTGTACTTCACACTCGATTTATTCTCCAGATGGCGAGACTGTGCCGCCCCGCCGCGAGGGACCACCTCTTCCACTGGAGTGTAAAAGTGGACGGATGTTGTTTTCTTTGCAGATTTGATCATTCTGAGCTCAAAACTTGCGAGGATGATTAGTTATTAGCTCTAATGGGTGCCAAGTGAACCAACTGCACGCATATTTTCTCCTTTCATTTTGGAGTCTGCAGGTTTCAGGGATGGTTGATTTATTTGCTTTCTTACGTCAGCAAAGCGTGTCTCTCTTCCCCAGGTGATAAGAACCCGGTCTCTGAAATCATAGCACGCCTTGGTTCCCGGCCCAGACAGAGTCACATAATCCGGTGGCTTATGTATAAGGACAAGTTTATTAGCCCCTGGTCCACTGCACTGAGCAGACCATGGCACGAAATATCGATTGAAATGTGGGAACTTTGGTAACATCACCTTTTAGACTCGGGGCCTGCGAACATTCTGACCTGTGCCAACTTGCTCTGTGACCTTTGCAGACCCTACCTCTGGAATCAGACCTACTCCAAACACACGATGCTAATTAAGTCTCTGCAAAAACCTGATGTAATTGTTGAGCAAGGCCTTAAATTCATCATTCCCTCTTTTCAGGTTGTGAGGTCTTAGAGGGATAAGTTTATCCTACACAGAAATGCTGACCAAGGCCATCCTGTAGTGTTCACGTGTTTAGAATGCAGCTCCTACTAAACCTTATTTTGGAAGACCTGTTTTGTTACCAGAATGGAAGACCCCCTCCACCCTTGCCCCCAAGCCCCCAGCCCGCCAAAAATTCATTTCTTAGTGGCCTCTTTTTGCCTCCATTTTCTTTTCCTCCTTTCTCCAGGGACCACTTACCTCCCAGTAATCTCAGCAGATCATCCATATAGCCCTTCCGAGAAGGTGGTGTCTGCCAGGCCAAGTCTTACTAATTCCCCTAATGAGATGGAACTTGGAAGGATGGCCAGGGCCAAACAGGAGAAAGAGAGGGAAAGAGGATGAAAGCGCAAAGGGAGTGAGGTGATGGAGACGAGAGAGGTGAAAGAGAGCCGGTAGCAGGAGGTAAGGTCTGTGCTGGAGAGAGAGGGAGAGAGACTAGCGCGGCCAGAATGTCCTTCTTTTCACAGCTGCTGGACTGCGGCTTTCTCTAGCTGAACACCCAGAGCTAAACCTAACTGTTCCTAGAAACTGCCTTCCTCTCACCCAACAGATGGCATGGGTGTGTTTGCTAGCACAGTAACATATTTCACCATTAAAATACCAAAAAGAAAAAAAAAACCCACATGCTTGTTGGTTGGTGTAAATTCAGGGAAGTTGTTGGATATTTTAGGATACATAGCAGAGGGATGCACACTTGGTTTATGTAAATTGTCACAAGCAACAGCCTGCTAATAAGGGTGTTGTGTGGCAAAATACCTCCAAAGCGAGCATCTTTTTTTGGAAAGGTATAGAATGATGAACTGGAAAGAGCTTGGTTTGAATTCTGAGCCAGAAAGAGGGGGGAAAAAAAAGAGTTTAATAAAATGCTGAGTATTCACTGCTCATTATTACAGCATGAAAAGTACTAATCAGATTATGCCTAAAATTGGAATGGGGTACTTCGTTTGCAGCCAGTTTCACAAGGGCCGAATTTTACTAAGTAAACCAGAATGTGCTGAAACCATAGCAATCTTGACTTTAGATAAAAATTGCAGACAGGTTTAGAGCATGAGCCTTGAACAAACAGTCCCCTTCAAATCCAAGTGAAACGACTGAACAGCTTAGAGGTCAGATTTTGTTTGACCCCAACATTAACGATTTAGGAAGCGGATGTTGCTGGGGGTCTTACACGTGCAGATTAAACTGGGAGGATGGCAGTGATGATTCAGATTTGTACTTCATGTGATGTTTCTCCCTCTCGGTCTGATTCACTTCACTCAGTATGACACCCTCTAGGTCCATGTGAAATCTACAAAGGAACGATACAAATGAACTTACAGAACAGAAAGAAACTCACAGACTTAGAGAATGACTTTATGGTTGCCGGAAGGAAGGAAAGGGGGAAGGGATAGTTAGGGAGTTTGGGATGGACAGGTACACAGCGCTCCATTTGAAATGGATCACCAACAGGGACCTGCTGTACAGCACAGGTAACTCTGCTCACTGTTAGGAGGCAGCCTGGATGGGAGGGGAGTTTGCAGGAGAATGGATCAAACGTTTATATACAGCTGAATCCCTTTGCAATTCACCTGAAACTGTCACAGCAGTGTTTGTTAATCAGCCATAGCCTGATACAAAATAAAAAGTTAAAAAAAAAAACAGCAATAAACAAATAAATGAAAAGCACTATAGCCTAAACAGTCTGGTGAGTTCCCTTCCATTTTCCATTCACTCTGTCTCAGGAGACCCTTTCCACACCCGATCTGCCCTTGGTAAACCTGGAAGTTGAAACGCTTCTGAGCTGGAGCCACCCTGAGTTCTACAGCTGCACCAGGCTTCATGAAGCATTAGCACATCTTGGGTTCTCTGAGGCCGTGGATCTGAATACACACAGGCGTTGTCTCTCCCGACAGTCATAGATAGATAGCCTGGGAACCATCCTAGTGAGTTGACTTCTGCTCTTCACCATCAGGATTTTCTTATTCAGTGATCGTAGCAAGAGGGCACAGTAGAGCAAGTGGAAACATTCTGTCCGTGCAGAACAGCCCACTGTGGCTGCGTCCTCCCCCACGGTAGCTAGTATGAGCTCTCGTCTAAGCTCAGCCTAATTATTAGCAGTCAGAGCTCAGTAAATCAGGACTCCACAGAATTGTCTTAAACTGCTCCCTTGCTCTCTGCTTCTGAGCTGACGTTTCCTCACACTGTTTAACTCAGACCACCTTTGGAGGTCTTCCCTGCTTCCACCCAGTCTCAGACCTACATCCGTCTGGTTTAAATCTACTGTCCCGGCTGGTCTCCTTGATTGGACTTCGACTCAGTATTGGCTCAAATAATTGTTTTTTTCTCTCAGCTTTGGTTTGTGATTTTCCTAGATAACTATGGCTGTCCAAATGGCTGTATAATGTTAAGACTTTCTTTTCCCCCCAAGCTACATTCATCAGCAGTGAGAAGCTTTAAAGTTTTATTAGTATCATAAAAACCCTTCTCAAATGAAACTACTTTTGATAAGTGTTCATTCTGACAATGAGAATTTGTTGAGGGCTGTTGGCAAGTGGAAGGAATTTGTTTTTGAAACTGAAATTGGCAGGAAGTAATGATCCCAAGTGCTTTCTTCCTCTTGATTTCAGCCCCGTAGCCCTCAATGCACTCCTCTCTCCCCACCCCCTACCCCACCTCCATCACCCCCAACTCAAAGTCAGTAAATAACGTGTTTAATTTCATACAGTTTTTCTGGGGACAATTCAAATACTGAAGCAGATTTTCAACCTTTCAGCTTTACTTAACTGTGGAGCAAAGCCTGTCAAATCAAAGGGGGAAAAAATAAATGTCTTTGTCTCCCGCTTCATGAAGGGATTTCTTCTTGGCGATATTATTGCCTTTCACGTGAAGAAGTTGGAGCTTTTTTGTAGTGGAGAGTGTCATTTTCCTGTGAGCGCCTTCCTAATTGAATATCAAGATTCAACACAGTTGCAAAATAATTTTTAAGTGAATAAAAAGCATTAAGCCTACAGATGGAGAAAAACAAAACCTTATTTTTCCCCTAATATGAATATGCTGGCAGTCGGGACTACCATTAGTCCATAAGTTATCTAGTTTCTTGTGTTTATTAAATAAGAAAATGCAGGTAGAGCACTTAGTGCCATCCCTAGTGCTTAGTAAATGCTCAATAAATGTGACCTAGTAATTATTTTATCTTTCCATTGGAAAAGTAATGCTAATGAGCAAGTGCCTGCTTACATGCTCAGTCACTTCAGTCATATCCAACTCTTCGAGACCCCATGGACCACAGCTCGCCAGGGTCTTCTGTTCATGGGATTTCCCCAGCAAGAATACTAGAGTAGGTTGCCATGCCCGCCTCCAGGGGATCTTGACCTAGAGATCGAACCTACATCTCCTGCGTCTTCTGTTTTGCAGGCAGTTTCTTCACCGCTGAGCCACCGGGGAAACCCTAATGAGCAAGATGAGACTACGATTAAATATTTAGAGTTTCACCAGCATGCATTACAATGGCTCTCATCTCTGCTATAGTCAACTTGAATAAAGTCTGGAAGTCAATCACTTGCCCATCATTTCAAACATCATTTACTTGGTGGCTATAATAGGCACTGTAATGGTGCTCAGACTCTCAACCCACATAAGAATTTCATGGATGGTTTGATTGTGTTTCCCCTCAATGGCACATAAGCTAAGGAGATACATTTTATCTACACTTACAGGATGAAGCTAGATTGAGAATAGTAAAAACTCTTGAAGACTTTGACCTGGGCCCAACTGAAAAGTGTGTGAGGATCAACTCGGTGTCCAGTGGTCTGGCCGAAGAAGACCTGGAGGCCATCCTGCAGTCTCGGGTCCTTCCTTCCAGCCTCATGCTCCCGAAGGTTGAAGGTCCTGAAGAAATCCACTGGGTGAGTAGCTCATACACTTTGCTTTAATTAAAGACTGGGGAGCAGCTAAGACAGAGTAGCAGAAAGGAAGGGTTTGGGTGCTTTAGGTTTTGAAAATGCATACACAGAGCAGAGGAAAATGGAACCGAGAAAAAGGAACCAAAAAGACCATATCCTGCATCCACGGAGAACCTGGCTTTACCCTAAGTGTTCAACAGGAAACGCTCTGCACTTGAAATGATGCTTCTGCTGCCTGCACAGATATGTGGTTTAGACAGAACAGCTTCCTCTAGAGCAACCCTGGAAACCAGCTTACCTGGGACTAGAGACAGCTAGGCTCTACCCCTCCACGTGGAAGAGTAGAGATGTGCGTGGCTCTTAGGCAGATTGATTTGAAGTCATCGTGGATGGCGAAAGCACATTAACTGCAAAGGAAAAAATGAACCTAAAGGAGTAGAGGAAAAGGTCACTCCTTAGGGCAACTGGAGGAAGAGACAGGAAGCTTTTAACTAGTGGTTTTAATTAGCACAGATATTATTTCCTGAACAGTTCCCTAGTTCATCCTTTTTAAATTGCTGACAGGTGTGTTTGTTTCATGACAGACTTTTCAGCCAATAAAACCCTGGCATGTCAAATTACTTAAGAAAACTTTGAAATGGGCCTAATTATACTATGATTGTTTTCATTGTTAAAGCAGGACCCAGGTTGGGGGGTTGGGTGGGGCTAGACTTTATTTAGGGGTCACTGTGATGCTGCAGATCTCTGCTGAATACAGGGCGGTTCCAATGTGCCAGTCAGGGGCGGGGGGGGCCCATGGCCCCGAGGTGCTGGAGGCACCTGATAAGGGCGTGTGGACAACGGTTTGATGCCATGTCCGAGGTGGTGGCTACAACTGAGTCCTAGACGTGACACCCAGACACAGCTCACCTTTTCAGCCCTCTTAGCTGTGTCGGCTTTGTGCTTTCCAGTGCCGTGGCTGCCTGCCACACGTGGGTGGAAGCACTTGGAGTGTGGCCAGTCCAGATTGAGATGTGCTGTAAGTGTAAAATACACCCGGGACTTCGAAGACCTCACAGCACCCTCCCCACACACCCACCCCCCTGCAAAAAAGAGAATGTAAATCATCTCAATAATTTTTAATGTCGATGACATGCTGAAATGATAATACTTCAGACATACTGGCTTGAATAAACCTCTTATTAAAATGAAACTCACCTGTTTCATCCTTCTCTTTTAATGCAGCTACTGCAAAGTTTAGAATGACATACACAGCTGCCATTATTTTTCTTTTGGACAGTTCTGCGCAGCATCTTCTTGAAGACCTGCATTCAAGGGCCTCCGTTTACTTTCCAAACTAGAGTTCTCCTGGGCCAGGTCACCCCCCAGCAGCTGGGAGGTGCTGGTGAGAGGAGGTTCACATCCTCCAGGTCTGACTGATCCGGACGTGTCCTAGGTTGATTGAAATGGAATCTGAAGTCACTGTTCCCTTTTGGATTCTGAGTTAATGCCTATTTATTACCGTTATTACCCCTCATTTGAGAGGGGAGGACTCACCCCAGCCTTTGCCCACAGCCTCTGTTCGCTGTTTTAAATCCCTGGCTTGTGAGGAAAGGACCGAAATCAAAATAGCATCTCTAGTTAGCAGAAGTCTTTGGGGCTGTTTATTTTTTGCCCTCCGTTTGTATTTCTGTGAAGCGTACAACCCAGAGCCTGATGCACAACTGAAAGATGGGTTTCCTTGTTTCCTTTTGTGTGAGAATCTCTTACTGGCCTTTTGTCGCTAGTGTGGGTTCTTGTTTGACTGGCACGGCTTATTGGACTATAACAAGCGTGACTCTGCCTCCTTTGTGGTGGGACAATTCTCCCACAAATCCCGAACGGGGTGCATTCTTCCAGCACACTATTGGGTGTGCACTGGAATTGAAAGAATTGCTGAGCCCAGCTACTTCATCTCCTCCCCAATCTCTTTGTGATCTTCCCCCTTCTTTCCCTCCCCCGACACAACCTCCCCAGTCCCCTCCACCTCACTGAAATGAACACTTTACCAGGCCGGAAACATTTAATCGTCTCCTTTTGAAAAAATTAATTGAAACTTCTCCACTAGTTACCTTTTGTGTTAGTACTTAATGCAATTTTTTAAGAAAGAAGGGGAGGAGGAGGAGGAGGATGGGCTAGAATATTTAATTTTTAAATGCCCCTCCTGGCTTAAAAACAAAAGGCATTAGAGAATTTTCTCACTAGGAACCAGGGAAGGGGTTGTAAAAGATTTACCCAGTTTTTTACAGGTTTTGTAGTTATAACTATTATCACCAAGAATGGGACAAGTGACGTTTCAAGGTTTTGTTTTTTTTTTTTAACAAGAAAAAAACATGTTTTTTGGCTGCACAGGTAACACCAAAGCCACTAATATTTTATCACCCATTTTCTAGCTTCAATGTGACATAAATTATGTTTTCTTTCCATTCTCGTGGAATACTATATGTTTGTCCCCTGAAATTGTAGCCTTCGCTTCCTCCTTGCTATTTTGGTTGAGTTATTCCTTCCCTTGTAAAGTTGCTAAGGAGGTGATGATGATGGTGTCGAGGAAGGGAGGGGCAGTGGGTGCAACTGGGAATAATTCTTCATTACTGAAAGCTGTGATTTATTTTAGCCTAATTGTAAAGTTACTGCAAATTGCTCAAAAGCTTTTTAAAGATCCCCGTGATTAGATTTTTTTGGTGGTTGTGGTGGGGAGGGACGCTGCATAGGCAAGGAGGGGGCAGCTAAAAGGGGAAATAACACCTCTAATCCTGCTTCTGGTAAATAGGCTGCCAGCTTTTAAAATGAGTTTCCTTTCTATTAGTCAGAATATTATGCTAAGCCTTAAGCATTAGTTTTTTTATGTTGCCATAGCAGCCCTGTTCCTGCAGGGCGGTGACCTGCGATGATTACAGTACAAAGCTTATAGGGTCTTGAAACCCCCTTTGAAGATGAAAAGTCTTTGATGGTTTATATTTATGCAAATCTCTTAGATATGATTTACCCAACTGAGACTGAATGGAGAGATGATTAAAATTCCCTTTTCCTTTGATATCCATTAATGGCTGAATATTCCTTAAATTTAAAATGGATATATATGTTTTTATCTTTATTTACAAAAATATCTTTATCGTACCTGTGTGTGTGTATGTGTGTGTTTTTATCTCCCCACATCTTATTAGATCTAGATGGGCATAATAGATTTACAATTTAGAGTGTGGTGGGTTTTTTTTCTCTCCTTTGAAAAGGGTGGGGGGAGATCTGTGTGAGAGCTTTTGTATGTTTCCAGATGATAGATTTTGGAATTTGGGCTACCCCACTGACAGCACAGAGCTAGCTGTGAACTGGTCTCATGGAAAAAATTGGCGAGCTTTGGTCTTCAAAGAATTAAACTTCCTTTTTAAGGTCTTCCTAGGTAAGCTAAAAAATTATGGAGAAAAACCTCGGAACAAAGGGTAATGTCGCTATAATGAATAATATGGATTCCACGTAGAAGGCTGCTGAACAGTCACATTGATGTCCTTCTGGGTCGGAAACGAAACCAGAATGGCAGGTAGAGCGAGCCTTCATTGTTTTAGGGGCCTGCAACTTGCACTGAACGAAATGGAGGCGAGAGGTCTTTAGTAAATATGTTTTCAAGGAAAGTATTTAAACTCAAGAATCTCTCCTTCCACCTCTAACTCCTAGGCCTCAAATTGCTCCTTCAGGGAAAAAAAAAATGGTACTGTTTGGGGTTTTACTATTTCATTTGGTAGAAACTTTATTACCTTTTTTCCTTAGTCTTTCCTCAGTTTTTTTTCTTTTTAAAAATTATTTTGTGTATTACTTCCTCAGGTCAAAGACTTAAATACTACTTCTATTCTAGAGTTCAATGATTGTACATTTTTGCCCCCACTAGTCACCTATGACACTTTTTATTTTAGTTTTCAGACAAATTTTCATTCTACTTAAAAGACCGAAAACTTGAACAACCTATGAATTTAATCCCTTTTGTGGAAACTGCAATGGGTTTGCTCAATTTTAAGGTAAGAAATCCATAATGTGGCTAATAAGTCAGTATTTTATTTACTACCTGAAAAGAACTTTGGTTTTCAGTCTTGACATCTGCTTACAATATTTTTCTAGAAAGATTTATAAAGCAAAGTAAACCTTGAGCACCATGTGTGATCTGTAACAACCAAAAACCAGGTTGTGAGCATCTTAGATAACAAAGAAACTGGCTAAGTAGCAAGAAAAAACTTCCTAGTCCTAAATATTTAAATGAAACATTTATATATTCCTGGCATTAATTTTAATTAATCACTGTAAATTTTTGCTGTGAATTATTTCATTTATAGAGTAAGTGTACATGAACACGTCACCCTTATGAATTAACTTTCAATTATTCTTTTGTGACAATTGCCATCTACTGGGAAATTTTCAGTCCTGTTTGTAGCAACATTAACTATAATGTCTAATAGCCGAGATTACTGTTTTTGAGTTAGTGTACATACTAATTTGTTCTATGTTATTTTAACTTGCCACATTAGAACGTAAAATACTTCCTAATGTACATACAAGCTTTTTCACCATTGTATGATCGCATTGAACTATGTGCCTTAACAAATTCATAGCCAGATTGTTTCTTCCTGTTGATCAGTGGCCATCTAAGTTGTTATCCAAAATATGCTTCATTCACGTTCCATCTGACCTGTAAACATCACTGTAGCACCCCATCTCAGAGGGCAGGAGAGGAGAAATACCTAAAAACAAGAAAAGTCCAGCTGTACTGGGGAGATGATATGCGAACCAGTGCTCGGAGAGGAAACTTTGAGACTTGCTGGCCCGTGCAGGAGGGGCAGAGTGCAGACGCTTGGGGAGCTGCATCAGCACGTTTACACCAGGAACCACAAGTTCTTCCAGCCTGCCTTAGAATTCTGAGAATACAATCGATGCATATTTCCTAGACGCAACTAGATTCATACAGTGATTTCATTTGAAGCACTGACTTGGCATTTTATTCATTATATACTTAGAAGCGCTCACAGCCCCTGAAATTGATCAACAGTGCTCTCACCCGTTCCTCATGTCTTCCCCACCCACGTATATTAGCATGCTGACTCTCCACCTTTCCAGAGTCACAGTCGTGTCTAAGATGACCGCTATTCATCTTTATATTCACCAAGAAATGTCCACGTTGCTTATTAATACATCTTGGATGACTTACTGCGTTTTTATTTTCTCTTCTGGAGTTGTAGAGTTCTGTATTGTTTGTTTTTAATCCTAAGACCATTTATTGAGAAATCTTGATCCCAGTGCAAATAATCCAATTAGTTTGATTTTTAAATTCTTTCCTTTTCTCCTGCGGCTTTATGTTTATTGTTGGAGGGTCTCCTAAAGTGGAAACAAATTTTGGAAGAACAGAAGTAACGTCTAGTACCATCAGAATGAGTGAACTTGAAAATTTCTCTAAAGATTGGATGAACCAAAATGTGAACATTGTATCAATATTAATAACATATTTACAACTATATTAATATAATCCATTAGGAAAAGCAAATATATGCAACATAACTTACATTGGACAATATTAAGTACTTTTGAAAGGGGTGAATTGGGGCTGCATTTTCGGGGCAGCTTTGAGCCAAACAGTGTTACGAGTTGCATCTTTCTGTTACTGAAATTTACCATGCTGGTTCTCTCTAATGTGTGTGTGTATGGTTCTGTTCTGTTCTTTTACAGGCAGTGTGTGAAGAAGCAGTAAAGAACGGACCTCGAGTGGGTCTTTTTCTAGATGCTGTAGTTTTTGGAGGAGAAGACTTTCGAGCCAGCATAGGTGTCAAAGACATGTTTCTCCTCTCATTCTTGCTGTGTTTATGTATATATATTTTTTCTTTGCTCCTTCAAGAATGGGCATTTACATGGCAATATCGATTTGCCAACCATGACCATGGGCAACACTTCCTGATAATTTAGGGCACCTCATAGCTGTCCTGGTTCCAGAACCCTACATCAACACTTCCATTCATTTATAAAATAACTAATAAAAAGCTTGTCGTACCCTCAGACAGGTTCAGGTCTATATGACGTCTACTTATTGTTCATAATAAGTACATTATGTGAACAACTTCTCTGTTGTTTAAACATGCTGTTTTCCCATTAGTCTGAAGGCTGTCTAGACTTGTAACACAAATTTAAGGCAATTTCACATTGCTTTAATGAATCATTTTCTACACTGAATGTAGTATGTAAATATTTAACATAGATCTCAAATCCACCCTAAAATATATTTCTGAGCTCCTTTATTATAAAATATTTATTGAGATAGTATGCTGGTTTTCACTGATCTTCCTCCTCCCCTGGGCACTATGTCTTTGGTCTGGGTAGATGTATCACTAGAGGCTGTAAAAGTGTCTAGAAAAGGGGCCTCAGCCACAGATCATTTTCAAAACCCCAGTCCCAGTGACCTGAAAACTGGAGCATTCCCTAAGCAGTGTCATGGTCCAAATATAAACAGTGACACTTCGTCCCCCTTCCTGGGAGGGAAAGAAAGGAACTTATTTTAATAACACTCTTTCCAGGAGACTTGTGTATACAACAGCTCAGTGGACACTTTCTGCCTCCCTCAAAACCAGTGTCCTTTCCTTTCCCCCAGATCCCCATCTACACCCCAAAGCTGCCGTATTTGGCTCAGAACCTTGGTTATGACACAGCATTGCAGCCACCGTGCCTGAGTTCTGTGCTCAGTGAA
Organism: Neotragus moschatus; assembly: GCA_006410615.1. Classification (NCBI taxonomy): domain Eukaryota; kingdom Metazoa; phylum Chordata; class Mammalia; order Artiodactyla; family Bovidae; genus Neotragus; species Neotragus moschatus. Next base: position 1,678,054 of record SJYA01001717.1, on the reverse strand, counting down.
GAGAGTTAACTATTTCCACGCATAGCTATTTGGCCACCTTGTATAGTGCTGACTTTGGAGTGACACTTTCTGAGAAATGGCAAGAAGGAAAAGAATACACCAGGAGTCTTTTGTGACCCATTGAGTCATTTGTGTCTAGCTTGTGAGATAGGGGAGGGGCCTTCTTTTAATGCATGTGCAAGTAATTACTTGAAAAGATGCTTTGCACGATAAAGAGACACAAGTGAGAGTTAACTCTGCTTAGGCAGAACCCTCTCTTTTTTATTTGCATCATCCTTTCGCTAGGGTGAAATACCCAGGTAGGCACAGAAGTCTTTACACACTTGAGTTTTTGTAATATTAGGCATCAAGGTCCAGTTTCCAAAGTTAACATCTGCTTTCTCTGTCAACACTTCAGGTGCAACAAGTAGTAAGGAAACCCAAGATATCCTCTACGCTCGACAGAAGATTATTGTTGTAGCAAAGGCCTTCGGTCTACAGGCCATAGATCTGGTGTACATCGACTTCCGGGATGAAGAGGGGCTCCTCCGGCAGTCGAGAGAAGGAGCTGCAATGGGATTTACTGGTACGATTCTCGATAATACCCTAGAAAGCAGCATCTAGATTATGCAAACTTTCCAAAAAAATAGAAATGCAACCAGGAACTGGGTGCATTTAATGTAGCCAGGTGACTCATATACTTATCCCACTGTATGAAACGTGAAAAAGTTATCCAGAACAAGAACTTGCCAGACAAAGGGTAATATCTGTCTTTGGCTCTGCAAGTCAAAAACCAAAGCACTCATTTTAGTTTCTCCTGATAATACCTACCAGTTTTTTCTGTCCTCTTAATAATAATTCTTCTGCAGTTTTTGCTGATGTGAGGGGAAGAGCAAGGCCATTATAGCAGTGTTTCTGAGTGAACTGCCTTAAGAATTTGAGTTGATGGGTAGGAAAAAAAAATGTACTCAAATATCCAAAATATTAATTTATTTCTGAAAAACATTTAGTGATATCTTCTTTATTTTTTTTTTAACTAATAAGCAGCTTTTTATTTTTCTGCCACTTCAAGTCCCTCCTTTCCCTCCCACCACCCAGTGAGCGTCTGTGCACCGGGTGGCACCTACGGGCATTGGCTGACATTAAGATCAGCGGGTCCTTGAAATCCGGTCCCAGAGCGCAGGCAGATAGGTATCTGTTGATTGGTGTGCCCAGTCACTCATACCCAGGAGCCCAGGGAGCAACTGAAAATTGTATTTTTGCAACAAGAATCTGTTTTTTGAAAAACCACAACAGGATTCTATACACAAACATGTCTGCAGTTGCACACACACACACACACACACACAAAACTGTGGGTAAAAAGCACCATAATCTCTTTTATTCTCATTTGTTCTTCTGCTGCAAGTTCTAAGAATATTGTGATCAGAAATGCACCCCAGAAAAAATAAGAGAGACAAGCATCCATGCTATTCTTTTTGTAAATATTTTTGAAATGTGTTTGCGTAGAGGTGACTGAAACATTTCATAAAATGACCTTCAGTATAAAAGATACCTTAATGGATGATAATTTAACACAAAGTAAAATGGAAAGACTAAAGAAACAATGTTAGTGTTACAGGAGAATTAAATAAAGCCCTGACCTTTGCATTTGTATTTGTATTTTTTTTTTTAGGGTTTCAGAGGACCTTTTTATTTAAAAGAGCATCATTATTTGCTTTAACTGTGGCAGTAGGAGTAATGCCAACACTCGGCATTTGAGAGAGTGCATAATATAGGCAAGGTGCCTGACCAGAGATCTTTCAGTCTAAATAAAACAAATATTATGTGTTGGTGTTTTTAACACAAAGAGTTAAAAATGTGATTCCCCCAAATCTGCTAAATGAATAAGATGTCTGTTATAGAGAATTTCTCAATCATCTGAACCATTATTAAAGGAATCACCCCTACATTTAATAGTGACCCAGAAGAGTCCCTGGCATTGACTGTCCTTGTCTCTGGACCTGTGACACCTGCCTCTTTCCAATGACCTGTTAGGATGTGACCCAAATGGAAAAGTTGGAGAAAGACTCCATGAAATCTGTCTAATAGACCCTGATGTTGTTGGTCTAAACTATGTGGCATTGGCTGCCAAGCAGCCAGATGTTGCTCTGAAATGGGCACTAATACAATAAAAAAAAAAAGGCACCGAATTGATGGAGCCTCTCTGATGATCATCACTCAGGATAACCTGGGTGTCCTCTGCTTCCTCCAGGGTAAGTGTTTGCGCCAGAACTTATAAGAGAGTTTACGAGTTTCTCCAAGAGAGAGGACTGAATTAAATTGGTCCCTAATTCGATCGTAGCAGACAAGTTATTTCAAATCAGATTTAAATTTCCAGACTGTGCCCAACTCAGTGTGAGGAGCTTACAGACTTGGCACCATTGTTTCTCAACAACAGGGAGTATTAAATCACACACAAAAAAATGGAAGTAGAAGGGAGGGGGAGGCAGGGAGGGTACAGTGCCCATTATACATTCAAGGGAACAAGTCAGGAAAGTAGGAAGCTGAACTTCAGAGCCATCTTGCAATTTTTAGAAATAAAGGTCTTTCTTGTCCCAACATTATTTCTGTACGCCAATAAAAGGTGATTGGTCTGATAATAAGATAGGAGATTATTGGTAGAATTTTTAAACAACAAATGCTTTAATGAGCATTTTATACCACTCATGATCTGTTTGTCCTAATTATTTGTCATGTAATTGCCATACTTTGAGCTTTGCACAAAAAGGGAGAAAAGGGAAGAAGGAAGAAAAGGAGAAGGAAGGAGGGAGGGCAGGAAAAGAGAACTGCATACCCTATTTGAAGCAAAAGACTGAAAGTTTTAGAATTCAATGAAGTATTGTGCTGTCTATAGCACTGATAAGGATCTATGCTATAAGAATTTTCCAGGCTTTAAAAAATTAGATTTCTTTTTTAATGAGTTGTACTTTTGTGACATGTAACCATGCCTCAGACAGCAGGTTAGTTTCTCTTCTGTAATCATTGTTTCACAGGGCCAAAATCCATGTAGATTGATTTTAAATCAATGCATTAGCTATATAAATGACTATTAACTTTAGGAATTATTTTTATAAAAAGAAACCAAAAATAAATCTTGGAATAAAGCTTTAACAGCTGACTTAGGCATCACAGTTATTCCAGTACTACATGCTGAGAAGAAAGATTATAACTATGAAGCACTATGGGTTTTCTTCTTTTTTGCAGTCTTTTGTAGAAGACAAAAATGACACCATCATACAGTTACCTAAAAGACTTGACAGGTATTGATTTAAAGCACGATATATCAAGTGGTACTGTAAAAAGGATTTCATGGTCATAAATTTTAATGTCTTCCAATTTTGCACCCTCTCAGTAACTTGTCAATAACAACTCTTCTGTATAAAATATTTGCTTCACTCCCACATGGCATTAAAGTCTGCCGTTCAGTTGTTGGGATATAGAAGATCAATGAAAAATAACTTCACATATTTCTAAAACTTAACACATATCTTAAAATTGGCCTCATTACCAAAATATGGCTACTTGAAAGCCTCCATTAGTTACATAGCATTGTAAATAGTTTAAGTTTTGCTTCTCAATTTATGGTATCTGTACCAAGAAGTTTCCATCAGTGTAAGTTGTGTACATAAATTATAAAATTCAGGACCAACAATTAGTACACAGTGACGACCAGACTGACATCCTTTATTGATCACACTGTAACAACTGTTAGATTACTTAAATATGATTTCAGTATCTGATATTGAAAAAACTCTCGTTTGTCATCACTGATGTTATTTGTTCCCAGAAATTTATATAGGCTTTTAATGTGTTATTAGTATGCTCTCAGATAAGAATGAAACAACAATGTGAGGATGTTTTAATTAAGCCACTCTGAAGACAAGATATTGTTATATTTATTCACTTAAACTCTTTTTTATGAAATGCTAAAAATTTTTTTCTTAAAAACATTGTTCTTTTTCCTGTTCAACAGAATAATGACAGTAACAGGAATGGACTTTTATAAAACATCAAGGATATAATTTGTACTTAAAACAGCTATTTCAAAAACAAAGCAAATTGATATGCCAGCAAATATACTTGGCAGAGTAAATTATCATTAAGCATTAATTTTTAAAGAACCAAATATGCCTATAATATTATCATATAATAAAATATAATCTCATCATTATTATAGTATTAAATTATGTTGTACTTTATTAATGACCTGATTAGATTTCATTCTTCCTTGATTACTAAATTGTTTTTTTTAATGACTGCATGATTTCATAGAATCTTGTGACTCTTATGTAATATTTTTATTTAAGATTCTTAAAGTTTTTTTAAAGCTATTGCTGTAGAAATAAGATTTCTTCTGCAGTGTCTAATAATCTGTATAAAGGAGAAATATCCAATCTTCATTCCATAAACAGAAAGGGAAAATCTGGGGCTTTTTTTTTGTTGTTAGAAAAACATTTTGTAATTTTTTTATTTAAACATTTAAAAATGTGGTACTCTAGAGACCCTCAGTGTTCAACTCTGCTTTCTTTTTTACTACACTGGATACAATTTTTTAACTGAAATCCAATTTTCAGCTAGTGGTTAGACAAGATGCACCATATTCATCTGAAAGAACGAAAATTAAATGTATTATTGTAAGACACCATTTGATATTAATGTAGTTATAACACCTGCTTCTGTAAGCTCTATGAAAACCCACAGACCGCTTTTAAAAGAAATCATGGAAGGTGGAATAATGGTACAGAAAAAGCCAAAGACAACTTACAGAATTGGAAAGAATTAACATGTAATTTTTTCTACTTTAATTCAAAATAATTGTTCCAATTTGCAGACATTATCCTTTAAAGTTCCAGCCAAAGCAGTCAATCAGTGAGCTGCCTGGTCAATCCACCTGTAACTAAAAATGAGAGATTATCTGCACTAAGGTGACATTTCTATAGCATCCAAAACACAATTACTGCCATTGTTGTATTTGTTCTTCTGTGGTATTCTGGAAAGGCCTGCCTGATTGTGGTCATTTTCTTTTTAAAAAGTTCTAAACAGAATGAGTTATTTTACATACAGTCTGTGAGGCAGGCATTCAGGAGCCTGGTGCGGCTGAGACATTTTGTTTGAACATCTGTTTGTTGTTTTGTGCTTCCGGTGTTATTAATCTTCTCCTAGGTAAGCAGGTGATACACCCGAACCAAATCGTGGTGGTCCAGGAGCAGTTTTCTCCTTCTGCTGAAAAAATCAAGTGGGCTGAAGAACTGATTGCTGCTTTTAAAGAACATCAACAATTAGGAAAGGTAAATGTGTTAAAATGCCCCGAAACGGTGGGTGAAACTCATGTTTAAAATACTGTGGAGAAGAATGAAAAAATATATATTGTTTGCGTGGTTCTAAAAAAACTCCTATTTGAGGGAGGAGGATTTGCGTGGGCTTAGATGGGAACATCATTCATCAGTGAGAAATTCATTTAAGGTAAATTTGTTGCTCGTTCCTAAATATTTCACTCACTGGCTCCCAAGTTTCCCATTTTATTCTTTTCATAAACTATATTGGCAGCCTTTGGGAAAACAGAAGTCTGTTTAGTTTTACTCTACAGACCCCAATGCGGCATTTATATGAAAATAATTTTAGATCAAAATGAGAGCAAGTTGTAATGAAATAAACACAGTTTGATCAAATGATTCTTGGGGAGAGAAGAAATAAATTTCAAGTTATTTTAATTTGGGGAGGGAGTACAAAAATCTCCTCCGGTTTAGTCATTTAAGAGGGGGAGGTTGTGTGTTAGTACCAATTTCTGGACCTGAGATTTGGATCGAATGGAAAGCAAATTAACACTGGAGTACGGTTGTTCCTAATTTAGTGCATCATTGAGCCTCGCGTTTCCTGCTCTGTGGGTTTCTGCTGTGTAAATATTGCAGTGGCGATGCACAATCTGTCTCCACTTTGTGCCAGTAACACTTAAATGAGGTGTCGCCCGAAGGAAGATTTTATGCTAGTTGCAGTATTGTCAGTTAATTATCTTAAAGGTTATTTGCAATAATACCGTTTACCTCTTTTAAGGGGATGGGAGGAAAGTTGTCTTTATAAATCTATCCTAGAGGTTATATCTAAACTCAGCCTTGTTACTTACATAACAAGTGAAGTTTTGATGCCTAGCATGCAAAACTACTCAGGGGAGAAAGAGGTTGAAACATTATAAAGTTTCTAAATGTTAAACAGTACCCCCCCACACCAAAAAAAAAGAACAAAATTGGTTTTCAGTGGTGAACCGGTGACATCAATGTGAAACACATGGCTTATACTTTTCACTGGAGTAAAAACACCTACAAATCCCAAGATTTTCAAAACTAGGTAACAATATTAAATGGGTCACTCCCTCCCTCTCATTACCTGCCTTCAATCCCAACCGTGCACGCATGCTTGCCCTCACATACTTGCAGGCTCCTCTATGCACAAACTTGCACTTAAAATCAAAAGGCAGAAAATGTGACACTAGAAACATCCAAATCAGGATTTATACCAATTTCAGGAAACATAGCAACCTTTCGTTTGAAATCAATAATAACCATAAAAAAATTGCAGTTCACAAAAATATTTTTTCTATCTTTTGACCTCCTATTCAGTTCCTCCATGAATAAATATATTTATCTAGAGAGAAGAGCCATGTACTTTTACACATATGTATGCAAAATAACTCCATCCACTCCCCTCTCCTGCCTGCTTGCCTGTGCACACACAGACTAAATGTTCTCTTCCTCAGTGTGTACCTTATTCCAGCTAAGGATATGCACCTGATAAGTACTTCCTCCTGACATAAACTGAGGCAGGATGGGCACCATCAAAACGCAGACCAAGTAGACTTCCAGTCTGGGCCAACAATGCCTCCCTTTACTGTCTACACTGGGTTTCACATTGAAATAAAATCAAAGGATGCCACTGGTGTTATAAGCAGCTAGCGGTATGCGAGAGGCTTCCCTAAGTTTCAGTAGCCAGCAAACAAAATTTAAACTAGAGACACACTCTTTTACTGGCATTTAAGTTCTTGAATGAGGGGAAAAGCAACACTTTTCCATTGTATCATGAAAGTGCTATTCCCAGGGAAAATTGCCCTAAAGTGTCCTTGCCTTTTGATGATGGCAACTTACATGTTAAATTATGAACTGTTGGAGTTTTTTTTGTTTTTGTTTTTAAATAAGAAATGCCCTCTTGTTGAGGCATAAGCTTTCACAACATTGTGGTAGCACAGCCTTTCTTAACACAGAACTATAGAAATTGGAGCAGAAGGGAGATTTACTATTAGGTCATTTCTTCCCTGCCTCATTCGTGTAGGTTTGTTTCCTACAGCAAATTCTCCTGGTGCTTTGTCCAGCAAGGTTTAAATGATTCAAGTAATGGGGCTTCCAGTGGGGACATATGGTTATTTTATCCAGTTCACATGTTTCTTTCGCTTTGCCTATAAATTGACTGGTCACAAAAATTGGGTCTGCCAGGTAGGTGACTCTGGGTCTTGAGGGGTCTTGGGGTTTAAATAATGTAGGTTCTGTTTGTAAAGATTTAGTATAAATAGGTCGCTCAGTTGTATAAACTACTGCTTCCAACAAACATCTAATCTGTTTTATTTCAAATGTGACTCACTGATGAAAACATAAACCCTCAGATATTTTGTCCAAAGCACAGGTGACTCTCTCAATGAATGGGAAGCTGATGGTTTGTGTCCTAGGGAGACACTTAAAAATTTCTAAAAGATGTTTTTTTTCACCCTTTGATGGAAATTTCATTCAAGTAATGCTTTCAAGTAGAAATGACCCAAGAAGGCAAAATTATGTATCATTGCTTTTCTCTACTTCCTGCTCCTATCTTAAACTGTACTTTGCCCTAAGACGAAAGGTATAGCTAAAGTTCACTGTTAGTGCTGAGTCATTTGTATTTTCTATAGTAGTAATAATATTATTATTAAGAAATTAAAGTTCTACCTTTTTTTCCTCTTCCCTCCAAATAACAAATTTCATGAGAATACTTAGGTCCAAAGTAGATAAATTATTGGGGTTTAGTCTTTAGTATCATGGGAAAATTTTAAATTTTTTATTAATTGAAAGTTCTAAGGAAATAAAGTTTGATACCCTTCATCCTAGTGTTAGATAAAAAATGCTTTACATTAAAAATAATTTTGAAACAATAAATAATAATCTGCTCACATAATCTGTTACTGTAGGGCAGGTAATGATACTTATAACTGCTTTGTTTAAGGAAACTATTTTCAAGCTAACAAAATTTGTCTGGCATAGTAACAGCTCCCAGCATAAGAATTAGGACTGTAGATTAATATTAGGGACTCATTAAAATCTGTTGAAAGTAATTTAAACATTCCACATACTCTGTGCTCCTGTTTTAATTCCCATAAGCTAAAATATTTCTGCTTCAGCTGACATCAGTTCTGAGGTATATATCCACACTATTAATCAAACTTGAGTCTTTCTTCTATCCTTCTAGAAAAATACATTTTGAGATACAATCTGCATGTCATTAATTATGTTAGCCTCAAATTATTTGGTGAAATATTTTAGCCAGGATAAAACACTCCCATGTGATTTATCTTAAATTTATATTTTCTTAAAAGTTTACATCATTTTGATGTCATTTTTCATAATAATGATTTCAGTATTTGAAAATTCTCCATTTAGAACTGAGTTTAGTATTGTTTATTTTAAGATATGATTTTAGCAGTTCTTTTGTTATCAACTAAGAATTACGTATAGTATGAAAATTGGATAGTTGAAACCATCTCAAACACATAATTAGTTAATATTAATAGAAACCTTAATTTATATATAAATAAACACATATACATATTTGTACTAAATATACATTCATATATGTATGATACTGTGTATTTTTTCATGTCTATATTCTAAACATAGTGTTAATTTCATCACTTCTTGGGCAAAAATGACAGCTAAAGGAAATAGTCAATTGCTTTTTTAAAATGATTGATAATGCCAGGAAATTCTAATTTAAGAATTTACCATTTCTTTCCAAATAGAGGCTCTTACAGAAAAATATGAAAGAATAGCAGAAGATTAAGAATAGCAACATTTATTAGGTGAGATCAATTTTTAAAGGTACTTTGCTAGAATACTCATATTTCTGCAGTATCTGGCTGCCAATATGACTTTGCTATGTTTTCAGTGTTCTAAGCAGTCTGTTTTATTCATATGAAATCTTTAAATGCTTTGTTTGGTTTTTGGAAGGATTTTGTTTAAATTTTTCAGTATTTTTTGTTCGTTTGCAAGCTGGCTAAAAACCAAGGAAGGAAAAGTGTCTACCTTTAAAATCTAGGTTCCTTTAGTAATTATAAAGGTCAAAAACAAGGTCACTAGCTGACATAACAACTATAAACAACACATATGACTGAAACATTTCTAACTTGACTCCGGAGAAAGCAATAATTCAGATTAATATGTTTATATTAATAAGCAAATTCTCTACAGGAATATAAATAGGAACTTATATCTTAATAAAGAAAGAAAAAAGAAAGGTTTTTTTCCTCATGTAAGTCTTTTGATCTAGAAAAATCCAAAGAATAATACTCCCTCCCCAATACTGAAAGAAAGTTATTTTCATAGGTATCTGATTGTGGCTCACACACCTTTCATTTGTGTTTCCAAATGCAGGGCTTTACAAAAGAAATACTGTTTGGTCCAGATGGCCTTCTAGAAGGCTCCCTGAGAGAACTCAGAAGTCTCTCTAGCCAAAAATATTGTTTCCGCTTATTCAAGTGCCAGAAATCCCACTGCCACTCTTTCACGCAGATCAAATAAACCATCCAAAGATTTGGTTGTTGTCTTTGTCAAAGGAAAGAGTTGATTCCACTAATAGACAGCAGTGTGCCCTCCTACACTCACGCACCCCACCACCCACAGCCTTGCCCCATTTATTTGTAAGCAGAAACACTCAAAATCAGAACCGAGTGATTGCCAGTGACAATGAGAGAGGAAGGGACATCACTCTTCTTTTGAGATGCTTAGTTATTGCATTTCTCCATTTATTTCCTTGTTTATGAAAATCTTTAGAACTATATGCCATACTTTTGACTTTTAAAAAGTCAAATTCTTAGAAAGTTGAGTCTGCCTATGATGACTTTAAGGTTGATCTGATTAACAACAAATTGCATTTAAATCAAGGCAATACAGTTTTACTGCTGAAAATATCCTTGTTTCACACAGGTTTAGTGACAAGTGGCTGGCTTAGTTTTAGAGGATTTTGTATCTAGGTTAAATCTGATGATTTTTCAAGTAATTTATAACACATTCCTAAAGATATTTTAATCAAAATACTTCTCTTCTGGCTTATATTTTTCAGGAATTTTTTTTTTCTTGCTTAATTTCAACTGAAAACAATGTAATTCTTTTGGATGAAATCTCAGAAAATCTTCTAGTTAAATCCTTTCAGTTTACAACTTAAAAAATACACAGAGAGCCAACAAGGGTTTGGAAGTTACCCAAGGTCACTCACACCCAAGGTGGTAATCCAGCCCCTACCAGAATTCGGGGCTCACTTTGTCACTAAAGATATGAGCAGAATTAACTTAAATCTGGTTTCAATTTGGTCACAATGAATCCGCACGCTAATGACCAAAACTAAATAGAGCTTTAAAAAGTATTCACTCAGAAACAAAATGTGAATTTGATTAGTTCAGATTAGAATCTTTTTCTTTGTCATCTGCTCTTTTTTTTTTTTTTTTTTGCATGAGCAGTAAGTGATGAGAAAGGAAAGCACTGAAAATCCATTTAACTTCCCAGCTATTATTCCCCACGTGGCTCCCTCCTTCTCAATTCTGTCTTGGCCTTGTCCACCTGCCCTGCCCTAGAAAGACATCTTGGCTCTGATCACTGCAAACCTCATTCTGTTTTATTAGTCATTCGATCTCCTAAGCTAAGTTGGAAACTCTCAGAGCTAGACTGGGGCCTTTGGTAAAGAGGCCCTGTCTGACCCTGAGCTGGGTTTCATCTCACTCAAAGGACAAGTTTCCAAAGTCCTGTTCTCAGTTACACCTGTGGTTGCAGAAATACACCATGCCTTTCAGCTACTTTAAGAGCAAGAACCAAGCAAGGGCCATGAAAGGGTGGCTTTACTCTGGGGCATCTTTCTCTCTTGTTCCCTCTTACGGGGCTTCTCCCTCTCAGGATGTGTGAGTCTGCGTGTGTTTCCGTGTATGTCCCTCCTCTGCCTCCCCTGCTCCCTTTCCGTGGAGTCTTTTTGGTTTTCTCTCTTTCTGTGTCTCTCTCTCTTCCTTTCTTGCCACATCATCTCCACCACCACACCCCTGTCCCCTGCCTTCTCTCCCTCTGCTGATTATACTAGAGAGGTTCTAAGCATTCCTTTGATATTTCGTGGTGCTTATTAAAGAATTCTTTAATTCTTTTTAATATTAAAAGCAGGCAAATGGAGCTTTTATTTTACTAAAAAATAGAAAGCAAGAGTTTCTAGAATTCTTTTTTTTTTTTTTTTTTCAAGTTAGTGGACCTCAATGAAAAAAATAAGTGGGGGGCATTTCTCACCACTAGCCCAGAGAGTAAAGAATTTTCTCTATTGTACATCCTCCTGCAGCATCTTAAAAATCAGTACATGGTACACATTTAGTAAATACTACTTAGCTAGCTGGTTTCTAAATTTCTGACAGTGCTAAAAAGAAATTATTCGTTGTACTTTTTAACAATATATATGATACTGACATTTTTCCCCTTCTAGAAAAATTGAAAGAAAAAATTTTCACTATTTAATCAGTTATCAGTTATTTTATCAGTCATCATGATAAGTGATGCTTTAAATGCTTTAAAATTTAAAGTGCCTTCTAGTTAATGTTAGTTTATTTAGATGTTTTTTCCAAAGAAAGAATAAGACTACAACATATAAAATAGAAGAAGTTTAAAATGATTGGTCTCAGCTTCAAACTGCTGTAAAATGGCCTTCATTCTCTGCTTTTTTCATAGTAATAGCAGCTTAAATTTGACATAAAATATTAAATGCAAGGTATTTACACATTTATCTCAGTATTATAAAATATTTCCCAACAAGATTTCTAGTTTCAAAAAAATCTGAGCAGTGATAGTTGCAGAATTCTATGTAATTAGTAAAAGTCAACGAATTATATACTTAACAATGGGTGAACTTTATGGTATGCAAATTATACCTCAATAAAGCTATTTTTAAAAAACAGAAAATTAAGCACATCCTCTAATTTGCTGGCAAATGCAGAAAATCATTTAGATTGCAATATGCTTATAAATGCAACTGTTTCACCTCGGTAGGTAGCCTTCCATGTGGCATAGTTGGCCTGATTTTTCCAAATTTCCTTATCAAAAGATATTTAAAGCCTTCTTAATTCCTGTCCTGATCATTCTGCCTGAACATTTTAAAAGATAAACCTTGTTGCCTACATTTAGTGGGTTCTGAGAAGAATCTTAGAAACAGAAGGCACCTTTGGTCTCCCTGTCTGTGAAGTAAAGAGGCTCTGGTCCACGGAGACACTCCATCTGGGCAAGTAGACAGCTCAGGACAGGTCACGTATTAAGTTAATTGACCCAGACATTCACCTCAGCTCTCCTCCCTACTGTTCAGCCACCTCTACCTTCCCTTCCAAATTCATCTTCCAGATCTTCTACCAATTCTTCTTTACTTCACCAGTCTCCTAAAACTATGGGCAGAGTCTCAAATTAATCTTACCAATGTCCAACACATGCATGTTTCTGCTTCCTGTATAGAGCTCAAGCTAAATGATTTCATGCTTCCTTATTGAGAAGCAAAATGTTAATGATAATCTTCATTTTACATCCACTCAGTTCCCATGTTCCAAAGAATTTCCTCTTTTTATGCTATACCTTTCCTTTTCCTGCTTACCAGCTACTGAAAACTGTACCATTTGACCAAAGCCTCAGGCTTATAAATATATGCTTAGAAATCTCATTGTTTCACTTTGGTAGGTAGTTTTCCATGTAGTATATACTTGGCCTGATTTTGGCTCCCAACTTCTGGTCACCTGCCTTTGATTAGAACCTCCTGCAGCAGATATTCTAAGTTTCTTTTTTTAAATTCTATAAAATGCATTTGTTTTCAAATACTGGTGCTGTGTCAAATACATAGCACCTCTGAGTCTCATTACTTACAGGGACAAATCAATCTGTGATTTATAAAAGTTTAGAGGGAACAGGAAGCTTTGCGGATGAGGGAGTCACCCTCTACTCATACATCTCCTAGAATGTGGATGACTCTCGGAACCCTTAAAGCTAGTCTGGAATCTTCAAATCTGGTCATAATCTGATGCTCTGCTCCTCCCCGGCCCTTCCTGGGATAAACCGGATGACACTTTCCCTGACTAACAACGGCAGTAGCAGTGACAGCCGCAGTGTGGTGGCCGTGGGCCTGGAGGTGGACACAGCCGCAGGTGGAGGTGACCGCCCTCATGACGGGAGTGGCAGCAGCTCACTGGGGGCAGGACCACAGCCGTGGTGACAGTGATGGCAGGGGTGGTGGCAGTCGCAGCTCCCACGCACTGCGAGCCTGTCTAGTGATGTACGTTCTTTTATTTAATCCTCATGACAACCCTACAAAGGGAAGGATCATCATCCCCATTTTATAGATGAAGACATCGAGACTCAGATCACTCCAAGCTAGGAAAAGGCAGAGCCTAGATTCACACTCAGGTTGGAGGGCTTCCCTGGTGGTTCAGTGCTTAAGAATCCACTTGCCAAGGCAGGGGACCCGGGTTCGATTCCTGGGTTGGGAAGATCCCCTGAAGAAGGGAATGGCAACCCACGCCAGTGTTCTTGCCTGGAGGATCTCATGGACAGAGGAACCTGGGGGGCAATGGTTCATAGGGTCACATAGAGTCGGACATGACTGAAGCGACTTAGCGTGCACGCACTGCCAGTGCAGGCAACACAGTTCAGTCCCTGATCGGGGAAGACCCCACATGCTGCTGCAAGGCAACTAAGCCCATGGGCCACAGCTGCTGAAGTCTACATGCTGTACAGCCAGGGTCCCGAAACTCAAGAGTCGCCTCTGCTGGGGGCAACTAGAGAAAGCCCCCACACTGCAAGGAAGAGCCTGTGCGCTGCAAGACAGGCCCAGTGCAGAAAAACAAAAAAAAATTCAGGTGGAGCTGAGCAGAAAGCCCATATTCCTAGCCACTGCCCCAAGTGAGAGAACCCTGAGAAGCAGGTCCCTTCTCTTGGTGTATCTTTGTGCATGGCTGTTTGTTTCAGCCACAGGCTCCTGAGTTCCATTGAGAGTGTGCTCACCCGGGGAGCTGCCGATTTCTGTTAGGTGGAAAGTCACAGAAGGGCCGCTTGAATGGATGACCCGCACGCCCTCTTGGGCAGCACTGACCTGGCTGTGGACGTCAGCGGGGGCCTACAGACCCTTTCATCCCACTCTCCAAGGAGGGTTCTGTGCTCTTCAAGCCAGACAGCTCCAGGGGAAAAGACAGGAGGGAGGCTGGGTGGGCTAAGGACTGAGCTTCTCCAAGCTTTTCCACCATTTAGAACACAGAAGATAAACCTGATAGGCTGCCCAAGGTGCAGGATTCCCACCTCTGGACACCCCCTCTGAGGCAGGGGCAGAAGGGATCCTCTTGCAGCAGTTCCACAGGCCTGAATGGTCACTGTATTCCCCAATCAGGCACAAGACAAACCCCCTTCAAATATTCCAACTGTTAACATTCTTACGAGTCATTTAAAGGGCCTTCCCATCAAAGGCTAAGGAACATCACCCATCAGCGTCTTGGTGCTAGCAGTAATGACAGATCAGCCCAGTGTGAACTGCCCATGTTGAATGACTTCAGTTGAGCTTTTAGAAATTTCAGGTGGAGATACACGAGCATCTGCAAGTTCTCTGGTCATAGAAGTAAATGGCCATTGGATTTTAATTCAAAATATTAAAATACTTATCAAATGAGCACTCCAATTTAAAGTGTTTAAAAAAAGAAAACCATGTTTTCTATTTCCTAAGTCTACAATAGTATTCTTTCATTGTCCATGGCAGTTTTAAAAGATGTTTATCCATAACACAAAGGGTTACTGATATTCAGAAGCACATACAGGGATCAAATGTCACCTCCTTTAATCCTTCTTACAAATGCTTTGGGTTTTTTGGACTTAAAATGTCATTCACATTTTTATTATTGAATTTTTTTCTCACTGAAAATATCCTTTGGTGTTTCTGCCGTCATAATAATTATTGTTAAGAGCTTCCAAGTGGGAACTCTGAATGAAAGCATATTGTATTTCAGTTGTTCCCAAGTCAGTTATCAAAATCATGTTTTCACATATTTGTTTATCTGGACCTTCTCTGTATAGCATTAATCTTTTCAGCTTCATTTCAAGTAATGATATCTCTGAAATAACAGTTTAGACATTTTTTTATGTCACATCTAAATAAAATTGTAAAATACAGTATATGTAAAATATATATTAAATTTGTGGATATTAATTTTTCTATAATCCTCTTAAGTACCATTGTTACCAGTCATAATTTGAAGTATACTGATTAGCGGGAAGAGTTTGAGATTTGGGGTAAAAAACCCTAGATTCTAGTCCTGTCGTACTCATGTGAAAGTGTTAGTCACCCAGATGCTTTGTGACCCCATGGACTATTACCCCCCAGGCTCCTCTGTCTGTGGAATTCTCCTGGCAAGAATACTGGAGTGGGTTGCCATTCCCTTCTCCAGGGATCCTCCTGACCCAGGGGGAACCTGGGTCTCCTGCATTGCAGGCAGATTCTTTACCATCTGAGCTATCAGGGAGTTCCTTTAAAAAGATATATATATATATTTTTTACCTTTGTATCTGTAAATCAAATTGTTGGATCCCCAGACTATCCTAGAACAGAGGAGAAATTACTCAGAATAAAGGAAAAAACAAGTGCTTTAACTTCCTCCCCTTAGGGTCCAGGGATGAGTGAGTCGGGTCTGCCAGGGCAGGCAGCAAGAACAGAGTCCTGTAGGTTGCAGTCTCGCCTCATCAAGCAGAGATTGAGTCCCGTGTGCTTTGTCCTGGGGGAAGTCTGTTATCCCTCTTCCGGATGGCTTTCATTGATGTGAGAGGAGGCTCTGGTTTCTCAGGCCCTGGAGAAAGCCCTTCATCAGTAGACTGAGCCAGTAGCTTATACTGCAGTCCTTCATATTGCTTGATCTGCTGAGTCCCTGGTGACCAGAGGCACAGAGAGCAGAGGACACAGAAGGCCAGCCCCGCTCACACATCAGGATGCACTGCTCCATTCCCCCGCCCCTCTCTTGACCTTCAGTGGGCATCCCTAACCTTCCAAAGCTGACCTTCAAAGTTCCGGTTCCCCAGAGCCCTTCCCAGGCCCAACCACCCCATTTGATGGCTCTTTCTGTAGCTTCTAATCCCTTAAGAACTGCTTACAGATGGACTTGCTTGCACTTTTAACCGTTAAGTCATTTGCATGAGTTAACCTGACCCTAACCCAGCATTGCATTTGTTTTGGTCTATCCCTGTGTCCTACTGGAGGCTCAGCCAACTCACCAGGGAGTATGACCAGGCCAGGGAATGATCACATGGAACAAAGACACTTGCAGATATAGGAGAGCAGAAAGGTAAGGTTGATCCTGTCTTCTCAAGTCATTCTCCCCTCCNCTAACCCAGCATTGCATTTGTTTTGGTCTATCCCTGTGTCCTACTGGAGGCTCAGCCAACTCACCAGGGAGTATGACCAGGCCAGGGAATGATCACATGGAACAAAGACACTTGCAGATATAGGAGAGCAGAAAGGTAAGGTTGATCCTGTCTTCTCAAGTCATTCTCCCCTCCGTCACCCAGCTCGGGCCCCACAGAAGAGCCAAGCTTCACTCAAAACCTTGTTTTGGATGCTGGGGATTCAAAGATACAGGAGCCACTGTCTTCAAGGGCTTCTCTGTGAGAAAGAAGGCAGTGTAAACATAATTACAGTAGAGTGTGCCACTGCTGCTGCTAAGTCGCTCCAGTCATGTCCAACCCTGTGTGACCCCATAGGCGGCAGCCCACCAGGGTCCTCTGTCCCTGGGATTCTCCAGGCAAGAACACTGGAGTGGGTTGCCATTTCCTTCTCCATAGTAGAGCGTGACGAAGGTTATGACGAGACAGGGCGTGAGGGAAAGAAGGAGAGAAATGAGCCCAACCAGGGAAGTCTAGAAATGCTTCACAGACATGACATCTTTCTGTCGTCTTGAAGCATGAGCCACAGTTTGCCGGGCAGACAGGAAAGGACCATCAGATCAGAGCAGAGCCTGTGGGGGGCGTGCACAGGAGCCTGCGTGTGTGCATGTGTGTGTGTGTGTGTGGCATGCACAGGAGCCTGCGTGTGTGTGTGTGTGTGTGTGGCATGCACAGGAGCCTGCGTATGTGTGTGTGTGGCGTGCACTAGAGCCTGTGTGTTTGTGTGTGTGTGTGTGTGTGTGTGTGGCATGCACAGGAGCCTGCGTGTGTGTGTGTGTGTGGCGTGCACTAGAGCCTGTGTGTGTGTGTGTGTGTGTGTGTGTGGTGTGCACAGGAGCCTGTGTGTGTGTGTGTGTGTATGTGTGTGTGTGGACTGGCAGCAGACAAAGCCAAGAGCAGAGGCAGGGTGTGGTCTCATCTCAGGGAGCCTTGGGCTCCCTGCTAAGGTTGCACTTGATTCTTTAAGTCCAAAGGGAGACAAAGCAAGGTTTAAGGAAGTGGATGATCTTATCTGATATCCTAGAAAAATCGCTTCATGGTCCCAGTTAGGAAGATGCAGCTTTCCTGTGAATGTCCCAGCACTCTCAGTGAGACCCCTGTTAGCCAGTCTGGGGGCTGATAGCCTCCCCACTGAACTTTGGGTGCCTGGTACCAAGCTCAAATCCTTACCCATTAACCAAATTGTGAGGGGACGCAGGCCCTCCTAGGACCTGTCCAAGGACTCCAAGTGTGATAGGATGAAAGCTGGGGAAGAAAGAAGGAAATGGTGCCCATCAGTGTCTGTGAGAGCTTCGTTTCCCCCATTGAGAGGTATCAGGAACAGCTAAGTTTGGGGGTAAGGAAGAGCTGTGTGACGGAACGTCAGGGCTGGGCCCAAGAGATTTTAGCAAGAAGAGGACACAAGCAAGACCACAAATTCCATAGTGGTCAGTGCTGACTAAAAGTTCTAGGAATCCACTAGGAACCGTAGTGAGGTGAATAACTCACTGGGTATAAGACTTAGCCTACCATAGAAGGCATCACAGCATTGTAGAGCAACTAAGCTCCAATAAAAGTTAATTTAAAATAAGAGCATCATAGAGGAAAAAAAAGAGAATGTTACTCTGAAAAAAGCACTATAACAACGGTGCTCAAATATTATTATTAATTCTGACATAAGCAATGCCATCATGGAAATGTGCCAAAGAGAACTCCCTGGATGCTGGAAGAAGTTACTGGAAAATACAGTGAGTAGGGAAGGAAGAAGATTCATTTATGGATGCTAGAAAATTACTCTTTTAGTACTCCAGAGAAAAAAAATCTGCAAGTGCCAAGTGCCAGAAATGCAAAGTATGTGACCATTTCCCATACATATGATTACTGCCGTCGGCATCATCGTCACCCGTCCTTTTGCCATCAAACTGTGAGTCAGACTCTCCCCGCTTGGAGAACATCAGGATCTGATAACATTCGTGTTCCTTGAATGCCTATCTCACCACCATGCAATGGCCCAGATATTAGAAAACCTACGGCCCAATAAATAATTGTTTCCCTTCCTGTGCAGATAACTATGCTAAGGTGATACTGCTCTTCACTGGCAGGAGACTGAAGCCACTTACATGTGTATAGAAAGATGTGCCAGTGGCTGACTAGTGATTTATTGCAACAAATAACTCAATAGGTGCTGTTGTGCACGGAGCCGAGGCCCCATGGCAGCTCTAGGGGCAAGTGCATGGCACTGGGGGGAAACATTAGGGGGAATCAGTAGGTACAGAGCATTGTGTCTAAGTCAGCAGCGCAAACTGGCAGATGTGGTCCTGACCGGGGAGAAGGGCAGCCTTTCCAGGCCTCCGATCTCTTTGCTCACCACACTGGCTTTTTCTCTAATTCTTGTTGCATTGTATGGCACCTGCGTCTCTTGAGAGCAAAGATGGAGTTGTACCCATGTCAAAGCGAGCCTAACTACTGGTACCCAGGAGAGCTAAAACATGGAGCTTCTCAAACTTAAGTAAGCATTCAAATCATCAGAGGGCACCCTGCCAACGCCCGGACCTTCTGCATGAAACCTCACTGGATGGAGCCCATGAGTCTGCATTTAACAAGCGGCCTCCCCACCAGATGATTTTGATTTGGGTGGCCAGGCAACCCACCCAGAGAACAATCCACAAATGTGGGCCTGGAGCTCACACTTTGCATCAAATAGAGCTACGTGTTATCCCAGTTCTGTACTTAAGAGCTACAGGACAGACTCACAGAAGTTTCTTTGTGCCTCTGTTTCCTCATTTATAATATGGGGATGGATACATCCTCGTAGAATCAGAGTAGCCAAGGGATGGAGGAAGGGTAATGGGGAGTAGCTGTCTGATGGGACTGGGTTTCACTTTTGCAAGATGAAGACGTTCTCAAGGTCTGTTGCACAGCAGAGTGAATCCACTTCACACTACTGGCTCGCACACTTAAAAATGGTTAAGATGGTGAACTTACATTATTCGTTTTTACTACAGTTGAAAAAGGAAAACAATTTGTTAATGGGCTTGGGTTGTTGAGAGCGTTTTAGGAAATAAAGCATGTCAAGGGCCCGGGCACAGTCCGGGCCTAGGAACTGCTCAGGAAATTAGAGCTGTTATTGTTGCTGTACCAAATCACTGATGGCTCAGATGATAAAGCATCTGCCTGCAATGCAGGAGACCTGGGTTCGATCCCTGGGTCAGGAAGATCCCCTGGAGAAGGAAATGGCAACCCACTCCAGTACTCTTGCCTGGAAAATCCCATGGACGGAGGAGCCTGGTGGGTCACAGTCCATGGGGTCGCAAGAGTTTGAGGCGACTTCACTTTCACTTTCTTTCTTTCTTTCTTTCTTGTTGCTGTAGCGATGGTTATTAAGGTTTTTAACCAAGAATGTTGTTCAGTTGCTACGTCATGCCTCACCCTTTGTGAACCCATGGACTGCAGCACGCCAGGTTACCATGAATGACTTACTACTTAAAGGCATTAAAAAAATTTTTTTTTTTTATTGAAGGATAATTGCTTCACAGAATCTTGTTTTCTGTCAAACCTCAACATTAATCAGCCCTAGGGACACATATATCCCCTCGCTTTTGAACCTCCCTCCCACCTCCTGCCCCATCCCACCCCTCTAAGTTGATACACAGCCCCTGTTTGAGTTTCCTGAGCCATACAGCAAATTCCTGTTGGCGCTCATTTTACAGATGGTAATGTAAGTTTCCATGTTACTCTTTCCATACATCTCACCCTCTCCTCCCCTCTCCCCATGTCCATAAGTCTATTCTTTATGTCTGTTTTTCCATTGCTGCCCTGTAAGTAAATTCGTCAGTACCATTTTTCTAGATTCTGTATATGTGTGTTAGAATATGATGTTTATCTTTCTCTTTCTGACAAAGGCATTTTTAAACCAAATTATAGCCCGACTCTTCAAGCTGATGGAAGTTCCCTCTTCTTTTTATGTATGTATGTATTTTTAGCTGTGCTGGGTCTGTGCAGGCTTTTCTCTAGTTGGGGCAAGTGGGGGCAACTCTAGCTGCGGCGCTCGGGGCTTCTCATTGCGGAGGCTTCTCTTGCTGCAGAGCTTTCAGCAGTCGCGGCAAGCGGGCTCAGCAGTTGCAGCTCCTGGGCTGTAGAGCACAGGCTCAGTAGTTGTGATGCTTGGATTTAGTTGCTCCTTGGCACGTGGGATCTTCCCAGATCAGGGACTGAACCCATGTCTCCTGCACTGGCAGGCAGATTCTTCACCACTGAGCCGCCAGGGAAGCCCTACCACTTCTTTCCAGAAATGTCCACCAATTTCTCAGAAACACATTGAGCTGTGAAACCAAAACTTATCTATAATCAGTCACTCATTAAGGAATGTTTCAAACTCTCCCCACAAATGCAGATAGCTTTTGACAATCCTCAGTTTTCTGAATCTTGACCAGCAGACTATTCAACTTCACTTGTAGATCCCTGTGTTAAAAAACCAACCTTGGGCTTCTCTGGCAGTCCAGTGGTTAAGATTCCACACTTCCACTGTATGAGGCACAGGTTCAATCCCTGGTAAGGGAACTAAGATCCCACATGCCTGCCCAGTATGCTCAAAAAACAAAAACAAAAGACCAACCATATTCGAGGTTGATACATGAAAGCAGGAGAGTATTCATACTAGGAAGCCTGATTCTTCACACTAAAACCCTCAATTTGCAGAGATGAAGGACACAAAGAAAAAAAATGTTAACTTTTGTTTTCCAGCTTAAGCTTGACAAAGGAAGTCAAGCAAAATCCGCCACCATAAAAGAAAGAAATGATCTCCCTGTTGAAACTCTACGTGAAATAGTTTGCATCTCTGATGTGCACACAGAATTCAAAGCAGATTCAGGGAGCATGGCGTAGACCCAAAGCCATCACCTTGATTCTCTGTGCAGCTTCATGGTTCCATGTGCATCTATGCTCATTTCATCTCTGCAGCCTATTATTTAGGCGTTTGCAGGACAGATGTGCTGTTTTACAGGGCCCTTATCCACTCGGTAGACGGATAACCAGGAGGCCTTCAGTCTTCATCATTTACTCCAATAAGAAAACTAGGCAACTGCCTTGTAAAGCAGCATGAGCCCCACACCCTGATTCCACCTGTCACACTAACCCACAGAGTATCTTACTACTTCTAACCCAATTCATCACGGTCACAGAGATGATCAAAATTAGCTCCAGGTTAAATGAAATTAGGCAAAGACCAAATCTGGGGGTACAAATAGTAAAATGGGCAGGTTGGGAAATGACTTCATGGTGTAGGATTTTAGGCCAGGCAGTTGTTCATCTGAATCAGATTTCTCATTCCAAGGCTGAGAAGGCTAGGCACTGGGAGAATTCTAATCCTAATGACTTTTAACTCTCTCTTGATTAAAAAATAAATTTCACAACAGAAGCCAACACAATATAGTAGAGCAGTTGTCCTCCAAAAATTTTACTTTGTTATATATTTCTCAATATTCTGTGATTATAATTGTTGATCAGTAAATAAATTTCAGAGTCACTGCTAAGGATTCCCTGCCAGTTTTTTTAACCTTCATTCTGTGTATAACTCCATATTACTATAAGGGGTGAGGGCTTCCAGGGAGCCCAAGAGACCATCTTGGAAGTCTTGAAAAATGACAATATTGACTGTTGAGGGGTGGTACTTGTAAAATCTACAACTGGAGGGCAGTATATATGAATGGCAGTATATACCAATCAGAGGCATTACTTTGCCAACAAAGATCTGTACAGTCAAACCTATGGTTGTTCCAGTAGTCATGTATGGATGTGAGAGTGGGACCATAAAGAAGGCTGAGCACTGAAGAATTGGTGCTTTAGAACTGTGGTGTTGTAGAAAACTCTATATAGAGAGTCCCTTGGACTGCAAAGAGATCAAACCAGTCAGTCCTAAAGGAAATCAACCCTAACTGTTCACTGAAAGAACTGATGCTGAAACTGAAGCTCCAGTAATTTGGCCACCTGACACAAAGAGCCAACTCATTAGAAAAGACCCTGATGCTTGGAAAGATTGAGGGCAGGAGGAGAAGGGGATGACAGATGATGAGATGGTTGGATGGCATCACTGACTCAATGGACATGAGCTTGAGCACACTCCGGGAGATGGTGAAGGACAGAAGAGCCTGGTGTGCTGCAGTCCATGGGGTCAGACAGAGTCAGATGCGACTGAATGATAAACAACAACAACAATATACGAATGGACCATTCGTGAGGGCTGTGATTGCTCCA
This sequence comes from Neotragus moschatus, assembly GCA_006410615.1. Lineage (NCBI taxonomy): Eukaryota > Metazoa > Chordata > Mammalia > Artiodactyla > Bovidae > Neotragus > Neotragus moschatus. The sequence goes on along the minus strand of SJYA01001717.1, from coordinate 1,655,102 downwards.
ACCACTTCCAGGTCCCAAAAGACCACCTGCTCCCCACTCACACCCACAAACTTACCAATAGTTAGAAAGAAAAGGAGTTAAAAAGAGCTACGATTACAGAACCTCCCTGCTGGTCCAGGGGCTAAGACTCTGTGCTTCCAATGCAGGGGCCCCTGGGGTTCCATCTCTGGTCAGGGAACTAGACTTCAAATGCTGAAACTGAGACCCAGCACAGCCAAATAAATAACGTGAAAGTGTTGGTTGCTCAGTCCTGTTGGACTCTTTTCAACCCCATGGACTATAGCCCACCAGGCTCCTCTATCCATGGGATTTCTCAGGCAAGAATACTGGAGTGGGTTGCCATTTCCTCCTCCAGGGGATCTTCCCAACCCAGGGATTGAACCCAGGTCTTCTGCATTGCAGGCAGATTTTTTACCATCAGAGCCATCAGGGAATATTTTTGAAAAAAGAGCTATAATTGTAAGTGTCAAAAAGAAGTGATTAAAAGAACATGGATAACGAGACATTAACTTCAGACTCTGGGCATGCTGCTTCTGTCCATTTAATTCTTTTCTCTGAGGCACTAAATAAACTACTTTGTCCTCTTAACGTGTGAGTCTATAATGAAGGCTTGGGGTTCTGAGACCCGAGTACTAGCCCCAGCTCTAACTTTTCCTAGTGAAGTGACCTTGGAAAATCACGTTAACTTCTTTGGACCTCAGAGTCCCCACCTAGAAAAGAACTGAGATCATGTGATACAGTCAATAAGTATTTACAAAAGGTTTAAAAAAAAAAAAAGTGAGCCTTGGAGGATTTCCCTGGTGGTCCAGTGGCTGACTCCACACTCCTAATGCAGGGGGTCAGAGTTTGATCCCTGGTCAGGAAACTAGATCCCACATACCACAACTTAAGACCAGGTGCATCCAAATAAATAAGTAAGAATATATATTTTAAAAAGTGAGTCTGTAAAATGGGGATAAACCAAGAGATTGCAGGTTCTTTCCAGGCTCACCATTCAACAGAGCTGTGATTTGTTTGTCACAAACTCACAGCTCCTGTCACTTTAATCCTTTTCTGAAGAATGTGTACTGACAGAGGGATCTTTTTACCCAGTGTAGTCCTACCTTATGTCTTCCTATCACATGATAGTGCTACCCCACAATTAGGTTACAGCAAGAAGGAAGCATTCTCCTGCTAACCTGACCGTACAATTATTTACCCCAACAACAATCAGTTGCCAGAGTGTATTACTGTTTTCACACTCCTGTGCAATATTTCAAAAAGCATATAAGGAAGTATTTACATTTTCCTTCCACCCTTGTTTTCTGCTTGATTTCAAGAGTTAAATGAACAGTTTCCAATATCTTGTGTCTGATGGTTTTTCCTCTCCATTAAAAAGCTGAAGGGTTTTTTTTTTTCCTCCCCCTCTTTAGGAGGAAGAAAAGAAGTCTATCCCCTGTAATTTACTTTGGCTTTCTCAAAAGTTGGGTAGGAAAGTCAGTATAATTCAGGTGGAATCTGAAATGTTCTTGTCGTACGAGTGTGCACAGAAAGGAAGCCTATAATTTCCGCGCATTCTTTCAGGAAGTTTGTATTCTCTGTCTTCCAGGGAGCCTTTACTTTCCGAGGGAGTATGATCGACATGCCATTACTGAAGCAGGCCCAGAACATTGTTACGCTTGCCACATCCATCAAGGAAAAATGATCTGCTAAATGAAGTTCTCATCAGGTGGGCTGAACATATACAGTGGTTTTTCTTAAAGACAAACCCTTATACTCAAGGCAACTTCTTAGTATGCTGGATTGGAGCCTTTCCCCGTTTACAGTTCATGTTAATCACAATTTTTTTTTTCCCTTGGTTATCTCAGTGGGGCCAGTTATTCCTCTAAAAATGAACTTTCTTCTTTTTGGTTCCAAGTGTGTGATTTTACTGTTCATGGATGTGTTCCAAGTTTGGACTTCTGATTTCGCAGGGAGATAAAATAGTGGGGAGAGATGGGCTGTGAGTGAAAGTTAAGTCTTTAACAAAACATATTTTTCTGGAGTATGTAAACTCCCTTCACCCTGCTGATGTTAGATGTTTCCCACATTGTTCACTGTTCACACAACACCGTAAATAATTTTTAAGAAAGGCCAACCTTTAAAAAAATAACAACTCAATGAAGGGATGGTGTTTATTTCACTAGTAACCTGGTAAAACAACAGAGATGGCATAGAAAAGTTAAGGACCATACAGGTTTATATAGATACCTTGTAAAAATAAATCGTCAAAACTGATTGCTTTCACTTCCACCCTTTCCCCTAAAATGAAACCTCCCTCTCCTCAAACTCCTAGGTGATGACTCTGAAAGCCCTCATCCTCGGTGAATGCTTTTGGGTCAACTGTTACCAGCAATTAAAATATAAATGTGCAGAAACACAAGACCATCCATTCTCTCCCTTTATTTCCCTGTTTAACTGTTTGCCATTGAGGCCATCTCCCCCCTGTAAATGTATGGCTGGGACAGGGCCTCCTCAGCAATAAACTTGTAGCCTCTGAGAAGACACAATGCCTCCGAGCTGGTGCATATGGTCCCCCTCGAGATTTGCATCACATTAGAGATGCGGCTACAGGTCATATGGGTGGTGTGGTTAACGGGCTTAGTAAAGCTGTTTTGAAGAGGTTAACCCAGCTTGTAGTAAGGGTAAATAAACATAACAACCAGCCATTCTTCCCTATTCAGCATGTGCTCTTATATTGAAGGCTAAAGGGTATTGAAGCCGCGAAGGATCAACTTGTGTTTGCCAGAGGACGCCAATGAAATTTGAAACACCAACAATCAGAGATTTTGTTTCTGCTCCTCATTAAATCATGAGCTTTTGTGTGGAGACTCTGGACGACTGTTCTTTAAGAAATTAACAGAATGGGAAGTTTTAAACTCTACACCAACCTTTTCATGACCTACACAGCAGCAAAGCTGCCACTCTTAGACAAACACTGCGGGGAAGGCTGTTCTGTTTATTTAAATTTGTAAATAGAAAACAGTTGTTTTTTTTTTTTAATTTTCATTTTTCACCTCCTCCTACGCCCTTTTTATCTACCATGTCCTACCATGTGCCCCAACCAGGGGTTTGCTTTTCTCCTACCTCTTCCAGCTCCTCCAGGAAGCCCGAGAGGAGAGTAGGGCTGACGGTTACATACAAGGAAAGGTACCACGGAACCCAAGCGAAGTGGGAGAGTCCCACAAGCAGTCACACAGCAGCCACCACCAGGGCAGAGCAGTTGCCACAGGCACGCAGAGGAACATGATCCAGACTGGGCAAGTCCTGGGAAACACAGGCTTAAGACATGAACTAATATTCTCCCCAACATGGGACAGGAGGAGACATCATCTCTTAACTGAGATGGGATGTGCTTGACTGGTGTCCACTTGGAAAAAAAAAAGGTGGGAACCTGCTTCCTCCTCCCTCAGAGGGACTGCAAGGATGAAGGTGGGATCTCAGCCAACTTGGCGGTAACCAGCCTGCAACCAAACTGGGCTTCAGGACTTCGGACAGTGGCAGTGGGCAGCAGTCATGGAAGAAGCCATACCCCCAACCTACTGAGCAGCTGTGCGCACCGAGGCAAGCTGTCAGTGTGCGCAGGGTAAATCATGACCTGTGGTTTAAAAACCACGGTTTTTGTGCAGCTGGACCCTGCTTCTCAGAACACTGAAATCCAGGAGGACTGCTTGGAGGCAGAGGGAGGCTTCCTCTCATTTTCTCCTGCACTATAACACCCATCAGGAAATCAGAAGCATTTGTTGTTTTTCAGTCATTCAGGTGTGTCCGACTCTGTGATCCCATGGACTGCAGCATGCCAGGCTTCCCTGTCCTTCACCATCTCCTGGAGTTTGCTCAAACTCATGTCCATTGAATCGTTGGTGATGCCATCCAAACATCTCATCCCCTGTCATGCCCTTTTCCTCTTGCCTTCTGTCTTTCCCAGCATCAGGATTTTTTCCAGTGAGTCGGCTCTTTGCATCAGGTGGCCAAAGTATTAGAGTTTCAGCTTCAGCATCAGTCGTTCCAATGAATATTCAGGGTTGATTTCTTTAGAATTGACTGGTTGGATCTCCTTGCAGTCCAAGGGACTCTCAAGACTCTTCTCCAACTCCACAGTTCAAAAGCATCAGTTCTTTGGTGCTCAGCCTTCTTTATGGTCCAGCTCTTACATCCATACACGACTGCTGGAAAAACCATAGCCTTAACAATGCGGACCTTTCTCGGCAAAGTAACATCTCTGCTTCTTAATATGCTGTCTAGGTTTGTCATAGCTTTTCTTCCAAGGAGCAAGTGTCTTTTAATTTCACAGCTGCAGTCACCGTCTGCAGTGATTTTGGAGCCCAAGAAAATAAAGTCTCTCACTGTTTCCTTTGTTTCCCCATCTATTTGCCATGAAGTGATGGGACCAGATGCCATGATGCTTCTTAGTTTTCAGAAGCATAGGCAGAGCCTGTCTTAAACAAAAGAAGGTAATAAAAGCCTTTCTTCATTCTTTATACAGGCAGCCCCCATTTCAATGCAGCTACCCTGCCCATCCTCACAGGCTGGTCCAGATTAACTTCCCCCTAGCTCCAGGTTTTGACAGCATGAAAGAGAGACATCCTCATTTTCACCCCGGTTACATAGGCAACCCCGAAACCTGATAGGTGGACCTCCTGAAAACTGGGTCCCTGAGAGCCAAAGTCCCCACTCTAAGGGACCCCAGAGGCCAGGGCAAAGGCATGCAGACCTCAAGAAAAGCAATGATCTCAGCAGGATCTCCAGGTGGTCCCGAAAGCCAGGCCTGGTGAGGTCTTCCCCACTGCCATCCCCGGTGGGATCACAGGTTCCCAGACTTAGGGCCATATTGGACTAGTCACCACACCCTTCATCTCAAACCACACTTTGTTCCAAGAAAACCACCTTGTTGTTTAAGTCTCCCTAAGTATCAGATTTATCATCTTATAGCCCCAGGGTCCCAGTCATGGTAAGCTCATGACACCAGGACCTAATCAAGTAAAAAATCTGGGCCAAGGTCCCCACTCTCTGAGCACATACCTTGATGAAGGACCCAGAAGAGGGCTGAGTCAGGGTCAAGGAAGAACAAAGAAGTTGGGAGGCTAGAGGTATCCCCGCTGTTTTCATACCCACTTCTCTTTGGTGCCTCCGTGGGTTAAGGTCTTACAGGGTGGGTAACGGAAGCTGGTGAGCTCACCCCCCTTGGCACATGACAACGTCCAACCTGGGAATTCCTCCCATCTAGGCATGGACTGGCTATCAGAAGAGAACGTTGCAGTAATTTGATTAATTAAAAACCATACCTGTTTCTATTTTGTGCAGCTCATCACAAGCTGCTTTGCCATATTACCCCCCTGTTATTAATTCTTGGGGGCTAAATTATGGGTAACACTATTAAAACATTATCAGAACTAATGAGAAACAATTACTTAGAAAATGAGCCAGGACAAGATTGAGTTGAGAACATCAGTGGTGATCACCGCAGATTAGTTTAATAAATCATCAGGTGTAAGGCGACCGACTGTATGTATGCAAAGCCCCGTCATGGGGAAATGAAATTGAGAATTTTTTTTGCATAATTTTTTCATTAATCTCAATAGGACCCGTGTGGTGTAGATTGTTTTATCCCCTAATACCTTGCCTGAGGGGGGGTGCCCAATAATGTCTTTATTGTTTTACTGAGGTCTTAATGACAATCTGTGACAACCTCATTTTAATGTATAGAGGATTATATCAGTACAATCATGTTTTATTGAAATGGTGAGGGGGACTCCAGCAGAGTCAGGTATAGTCCTGAGTAGAAGTTGGGAAGTTCCTGGACATCAGATTTACAAGTATTGAATCCCCAACCGCCTGGACATCCTCTCCTCCAGGGACTGACTGGAAAAAGTGTCTTCTAGAACCAAGACTTGCCGCCTCCAGTTTGAATTTCAAAGTAACTCCTTGCCTGGCATATTTTGCTGAGTAAATGGAACAGACCATGTAGGGTTTTCTTTTTCTCTTCTAAAACATGCATGTTATCATCATGAACACCTCAGCCCCTAATAATTCTTTGGGACGTCAGGAAAATGATCTTTAACAGGGAAGATGAATTTTCTAGTGATGTCTTGAGAGCAGTTAACACACGTTTTTTCTTTTGAAGGGAATTCTGCTTTTTCATCTTGGAAAGCTAGGGGTCTTCCGTTTTGATTTTGATTTTTTACCTCTGGTACTTGGAAGGCAGTTGATGCTACAAAAGGGGCCCTGAGAGTAACAGCAGGATCTTGTGCCTGCTAATGCTGCGGACGGTCACCGAGCCTTCTGTAACCGCAAAGCCCGAACCCCAGGCTGGGGGACACTGTCCTCCCGGCGCAAGACCCATCCCCGCGAGGTTTCCACGTTACAACTTCGGGGGGTGAAAGTAATTAGCAGACTTCAGCATTAAAATGTTAAAACCTTAGTCCTTCTTTCCACACTTTATTTTAAATCGGAATGGGGTGGGGGTTAAGAGAATGAACAAAATGGAAAATAAATGACTTGCAAAGACCTTAGTACCTGAAAGCCGGCGCAGTGAGAACGGGCAGCTTTTTACTGCTCTGTGATGAATGGTGGTGGTGGTGGTTAGTTGGTTTAAATTCCAGAAACTATTTAGCAGCATATTTCCTCACGAATCTATAAGAACTGCCAGCGACGAAAAGAAAGTGATTTGTAGGAGGAAACCGAAATCATCCGTTAGCCCCTTCCGATCGAGCACAAATTTAGCTAAACGGGCTGAAGCCTGCAGAATGTTTCTTTACAATTTTAAGTGTTTTACAAAACCTTCGAGGATTTGTTTGTTGCTCACGCCTTTTTTTTTTTTTTAATTTTGATTTTTTTTCACTCTAAGCGACCCGCTAGGTTTTACCGTTTGCATCTTGCGACGGGAAGGGCGGCCGATGTTTGGGACCGCGCGCCCCGTCGGAAGGACCTGCGCGCGCGGATCCACGGTGCGCTGAGTCCTCGTCCCCGCCACTCGCGCTTCCCGAAGCCGGAGGTCGGGCGCACGGCTCGGGGCCGCCCGCGCGGTGGCCGCTCCCGAGGCTGCGCTGTCGGGCCGGCGGGCGGGGCAGGGGCGCGCAGTGGACCGGGACCGCGGGCCGCCCCGAGCCGGCGAGCCCGTTGCGCAGCCCCGCTGCAGTGGTGGCAGATCAAAGGCTGCCCCGTGTCCCCGCGGAGCACGGACAATCCCGCGCCTTTGTGCGCTGTTGCTAGGAGCCCGAGAAACTAAGAGAAAGTGTCAGGAGCATGTTAATCAGACTCGTTACAGTGCAACAATAACGTCTCTCTCGGGTCTCCCAGGCCCCCGCGCAGCCCGCCGTAGCCCGCGCACAGGCCCGACACCTGCGCGGGGCCCTCGCGCCTGCTCCGGGGACCCGCCGGCCCCTGTGCCCTCCTTCCAGGTTGGCGCCGCGGCCGGGCGCCGAGACGAGGCCCTGGGGGCCCTGCTAGCACCAGGCAAATCCCTGGGTCCAGGGGTCCCTGACCGAAGCCCGGAGCCCTGAGCATGCCCAGCGCGGAGCCCATCCCTAACCCGGGGACCCTTGGCCGATTGGGGTCCCCTTGCTTTTCAATCATTGCAGGGAGTGGGAGGGACTGCCCTCTTATTAAGCACGATATCAGAATCAAGAGAAAAAGGAACATTCCCTTTCAGAGAGCTTTTTGTGACTTGCTTCAAAAGCCTCTTTTTTTGATTTTCTTATCAGATTCCATAGAGGATACTTTAAGTGATAATTCTGAGTTTCTGGAGGAAAAATAACCCAACCTTTGCTAAAGGTAAAGATTCCTCATAACTTTTTCTAGAGAATCACTTCATTCATTCGCTTATTCATTCAACAAACACCTCTTGAGCTGGACTGGGTGCCAGACAGCTAGTCTGAAAGCCGCAGGACTGGTTCCGGACGCACTTTTCTTTTAAAATTAAAATGTCCTTCTATGAAGTGAAAAAAGGAGTAAAGGCATAAAATAATGTCAAATGTCAAAACAAAAAGAACTGCCACTGGCTACTGCAGTGACAGTAACAAGAGAGGTGCGAATTAAGAATCTGAAGCCTTTGAAAAACGACAGGCCATATGCTTTGAAAATCAGCCACTTTTTTTCCCCCCACCTATTTCATCTCCTTCTCCCCAATTCTTTTGGCCCCTGTGAGTTCAGCCAGGCTGCAGTCCTGACACCAGAGGTCTGAGGAATGAAGTCAGCCTTTCCGTGTGTTTGTAAACAGCCTGTCAGATTTGCTAAAAGATCAAACACACTGGGTCTTGGCCCCATTCTGCCCTTGGCCGGACACTGGGAATTGGAAAGCTGTGCTCAGTCTTAGGGTTGAATTTGGCCAACTCAGGGTGTTTTTCTCCACTACGAGTTCTTGTTCGGGAATCAGGACAGACATTCAGGAAGGGCAGAGGGGACCAGACTTCTTGGAGTATCACTGCCAAACCCTGAGTCAAAGACAAAGGAAGAATCACCAGGAAGAACCACCCAGGCTCAGATCACCTGTGCCTACCTATTGACCCCAGGGGGAAATCCTGCAACTGCATCAGACTTCTCAGTTGCTCAGAATCAATTTCTCTGTCACACTGTGTGCTGCATGTAGACATAGAGAAAATGGGACATGGTCCCAGAGGTTAGTCTAAGCTCTAGAAGGAACTTCACAGATCCCCTTCATTATATCAGTAAGAGAGGCGATACACTGAACACCAAAGAAGACCAAACACCGACTATATCCCAATGTTAAAGTATCTGCTAATACTGATGTATGGCAGAAACCAACACAATATTGTAAAGCCATTATCTTTCAAGTTAAAATAAGTACATTTCTTAAAAAAAAAATACCTAGCTAAGGAGGTGAATTCAGTGAAAAGAAGGCTGGGTGTTTGTTTGGGTTTTTGTCTACATAGTGCCACATAGCTGGTTTGGGTTTTGTTTTGACTTGAAACAATGCATCCAGTTGCTTTGGTGATTCAGACACAGAAAGAGTCCAGAGAAAACTGAACGTTCCATCTGACATAGCTTTNTACCTAGCTAAGGAGGTGAATTCAGTGAAAAGAAGGCTGGGTGTTTGTTTGGGTTTTTGTCTACATAGTGCCACATAGCTGGTTTGGGTTTTGTTTTGACTTGAAACAATGCATCCAGTTGCTTTGGTGATTCAGACACAGAAAGAGTCCAGAGAAAACTGAACGTTCCATCTGACATAGCTTTGTGGTGTGGAGACTTCCTTCAGAAGACTACCCACTCTAGGCATCTTAATTTTTTTTTTTTCTTTCTAATGGGCTCTTTTGGGTTCCATGGAAGGAAGAACATTAAACCAGCATGAACTTCTGGCTTAGAATCTCTGGGAAAACTGTGTTAATAATGCAAACTCCCAAATTTGGAGAGGAACACATCCGTTTCATCTGTGGAATTTCCAGGGACTGGCATTCAGGCAGTGGCTTCCAGGGTGGCTCTGTGATGCTTTTCCCAGCATGATGCGAGATAGCACCGGCTACCAGGAGCCTTGCCGGCATTCCCACACCAACCCAGCAACATGCTGCCTGCCCCCGGGGGGGCCCTGGCCACTGGGCAACTGGACTCTGCCTGGTTTCAGGGCCTGACACTCCAGTGCAAAGGCTGTGCACAAGCCTTCACCCCTGCCTCTCCATGGTACCCAACAAACTCCTAACCATTTTGCAAGGCGCAGCTTAAAGAGCACTTCTGTGAAGTCTTCCCAGCTCCCCAGAGACAACGCGCTGGCCCTTCCCCGGTTCGCCACTGCACTGGGCCAAGAGCTCTGATGTAATACTTTGTGGGGTGGCTGAGTGTCCCCGAAACAGCATGGGGCGCTGAACAAAGGACACTGCCACGCATGTCCAGATCGCGCTCCTGCCCATCGCTCACCCCCTGCACCCCATAAGAGCTCACTAGATGTTTTCACTAAAAGTAGGCCCCGAGACCTCAGTTTCCTCCATCAGACATCCTGCCTCCCAGATGTGTACAATAGTGGCCCTTCCAGTGGACTTGCTCAAGGTCACACAGCTGGCAAAACCAAGAATTCAACCACAGTCTGGAAATAAAACCGCAGAACCACACGAATACATAACCGTGAACACCCTGTTATGCTCCCCACAAAGGAAGTGCCAGAGGAGTTTTTCGAAGCAACAAGAACATAGCTGAAGCCTCTTTTTCAACAGCTGCCTGCCTCAGAGACGGTGCCTCACCCTGGCGAGGGTGTACGAGGTCCTCACAGTTCAGACAGCCAGGGAGCCCTTCGTGCCCCCCCGAGCCCCTCCCAGACTAAAGAGCCCTACACACATTTTGCCAGGATGGCCCCCTGGGAGGACTGGTGCAATGGATGGATGATGTTGTGGGTGGTATCAGGAAAGGGGTTCCAGGAGAGGGCTGAAGGAGCTGGACCCAGACCCAAGGATGGGGTCTCCTCTTGGCTGACCCCACTCCTGCAGCACCCCCCATGGCCCCCGCCCTTCTGTGCACCACTTCTCATTCCATCCAGCCCCTCCATCCACTGTTCTCCTTCTATTTCCCTTTTCCTTATAATTTTTGACCTTCTTTCTTCTTCTTGCAAATTCGCAAACCAAAAAATAATGAACGTAGGGAAGAAAACAAAAGTGGGTAAAAATTAATTTTTCCAATGATGTGTCTGTGTTTGGGAAGTAGTAAGTCGAGTGTCCTTAAGCTGTGAACTCCCCCCAGGACCCTCTGTGGTCCTTCATTTACTGTGAACTTGGCAGGGGGTAGTTTATTGGCCCATTTCACTGCAGAGAGCCGGAGTGCAGAGGAGAGCTAATACCGTACTTTGGAAATCCATGGAGAAATGTCAGTGAGGCTGCTAATCACTCAGTAAACTAAACACTGCTGCCAAAGCTGCTGTTTCTCATGTCTTGCATTTTGACTGCGCCACCTTAAAGCAGGGCCAACATTCAGACTCTCGTTAAGCAATCCAGAAGATGCAGGTCTGGCAAACTGGCTACTCGCTCTTTATGTTTCAGGAGATGTCATGTGAGTGTGCAACCTGCAACTCACATGGGAACCCAGAAGGCTGCTTACGAACAACAGTTTAAAGAGATAAAAATCTGCTTTCTATCCCATTCTTAACTTTATTTCTTCGGAGGAGGACATTAACAGAAAGGTAACAGTAAATGATTATTTATAAAAACAGGTATTTTCAAATTATGATAAACATTCCACTTTGGATGACTGAGGGTGGAATCCCCCCAAGTCATTTTTTTCCACAACTTGGCTTTGCAAAGAGCTTTGTGAAAACCAGTCCATCTTTGTATCATCTAAGGAATTTTAAATTGTGACATATATTTATGAGACTATTTCAGGCGAATATTTTCCAAATAAGCGGCAAATAAATGGGTCATGAATTTGCATGCACTGCCTCTGAAAATGAGCACATTTGAAAACAGTCGGCTCCAAAGGCACCATTGGCCTTTTCCCTTCCTTCTCCGAGAGCATATGTGTTGCATTAGTACTCAGAAAAGAGCGTGTTTCCATAGCCTACAGTGCTGCGTTTATAAAAATTGTGATGATTTTAGGACTGCACCTTCATTTTTTGAATTTTCAAAACTTGTCCCTTTTTGCTCTTTTATTTTCTTTCAACAAAACAAAGACCGGAGAACCCCTTTAAGAAATTTTATCCATTCCCATAGACTCGCAGTTTGTTGACCTTCAGGCCACAGAGTAAAACCTTCCTTTTAAGTCAAGCATTCCCCATTGGGAAGCACTCCAGCTTTTTCTTTTTATGAGGAATTTTAACTGCTGGACTTAATTTAATTATTGTATTTTGTGCATACACCCAGAAGCCCCAGGGCATGAGCTTTACTTTTTTTTAAAACTTTCAAATGAATATCTTTAGAAACGCACATTTCTGATGGTAACCTTCCTTCTTCACTTGTATTTGTAATCTAAATAACAGACTTGGATGGTTCTGTTTCCTGACTTATTCATGGAGAGGCTTCAATGTCACATGTCTTTGCAACAGACACTCTTCTCCGGTAGACACCGAATATGATCATTTGTGTCCTGAACTTGGGACCCCAGACTTCATAGCAAGAAAATAAAAACTATCTCCAGTTGAACTACATTTGAAAACTTGATGGTTCTGGGGACATAGCATTCAGTGAAAAGGGTTCCTAGTTTGAAACCAGGAGCATGCTGGCCCCATGGCTGCAGTTGGCCACCATCTCTCCCTTTAGTTTCTGTGACATAGTCCCCAACATCAGCTGCTCTGCCCAGATCTCTCTTTCTCTTTCTCTCTTTCTCTCTCTCTCTCTCACAAACACACGGAGTTGTCATCTCAAGCTACCGGCAAAGACTGAATATCTTCATTTCTCCTCGCTTATCCATAAACAGTTTCACTTGAGCCTTCTGATTTCCATTTGGAAACACTTTGACCGCATTCTGACTCTCAAAGACAAAAAATACTTTTATTTTTTTTGGTATTGACTTAAAAACTCATATAGGAATATTGGAATCTGAAACAAACATAAACTTGCCAAATTCATAAGCTCCACCCAAAATATTTCAAGAGGGTTGGACCACTTATTAAGTAAGTTTCATTTTAGGATTTCTGAGACCTCTGAATTTAGGAAGATGTTTTCAAGCAGAATTATCTGCTATGTGAATCTGATTCTCTTATTTATTATGACTTAAAATTGTAGAAATCACAGCATTTTGGTGCCAAAGAAGGACTTTTAAGATCACCTTAGCCAAAGATCTGGACCCTGGCACATATTAGAATTATCAGGTGAACATTTAGTAAATACCCCAGTTGAACCCATCATTTTGCAGGTTAAAAAGAGAAACAACCAAACAAAACCCTGAAAGACACAATATGGCTTTCACATTAGAGGTCTAAGGTACAATATCGTAACATGATTTGACAACTCCTGGCCATGCTAAACTTGAAAAAGCAAACTTAGGTTTCCATAACTACATTTTGGGCCACACCACTTGAACAATAGTTTACTGATTCTTCCCACGATATACTTTGGAATTTATCCACATGCACATCCCTGACTGGTCACAGAATAGGTTGGAATGGTCACAGCCTTGAGATGTCTCACTTTTAACTTTTGAAGTAAGGTATACTTGTGTGGATGTCTGCCCTTCCTGTGAACTCACTTAAGTCGGCTCTTTTCAGTGGCAGTGGCATGCTCCATGACTGATATTCTGTGGATTTATTTTTCCTACATATATTTAAAATATCTCAGCAAAAGCAGTATTTCTCCCAGTGTCATCTGATGATCTCAAAACACTCGAGCCATACAGCTTTACAACATACTGGTTTTATAAAAACAGAAGCAAAGGGACGTCTAATAACAGCTCATCCAAGTGATTCCCAGGGTCCCTCGAAGACAGAAGTGAGCTTAACTGTCACCTCTGATGGCCCCAAGAGAGCAAGGGAAACCATGCTGAGAGCAAGGGCTCCTTCTAGGAAAAAGTCTCATCTGGGGTCTCCCCAGCCCTTTGAGCCAGCCTGGTCAACGCTGGCCCTCACCCCGCCTCCCCCAAGTACAGCACCCCCTTACCCTTCCCACACCGTAGCTGCCTCCTATTCCCCTTCCCCATGCATCGGAGGTGGCATCCTTGCAGGTCACCAAGGGAAAAGGGGCGCTCCAATCATTTGGACTAGAGGGCCAACGACCTCCCAGGAGAGATCCAGGGAGCTTTGATCTCAATTATTTGCCTTGGGCTGAAAGACCTCTATNCCTTCTTCACTTGTATTTGTAATCTAAATAACAGACTTGGATGGTTCTGTTTCCTGACTTATTCATGGAGAGGCTTCAATGTCACATGTCTTTGCAACAGACACTCTTCTCCGGTAGACACCGAATATGATCATTTGTGTCCTGAACTTGGGACCCCAGACTTCATAGCAAGAAAATAAAAACTATCTCCAGTTGAACTACATTTGAAAACTTGATGGTTCTGGGGACATAGCATTCAGTGAAAAGGGTTCCTAGTTTGAAACCAGGAGCATGCTGGCCCCATGGCTGCAGTTGGCCACCATCTCTCCCTTTAGTTTCTGTGACATAGTCCCCAACATCAGCTGCTCTGCCCAGATCTCTCTTTCTCTTTCTCTCTTTCTCTCTCTCTCTCTCACAAACACACGGAGTTGTCATCTCAAGCTACCGGCAAAGACTGAATATCTTCATTTCTCCTCGCTTATCCATAAACAGTTTCACTTGAGCCTTCTGATTTCCATTTGGAAACACTTTGACCGCATTCTGACTCTCAAAGACAAAAAATACTTTTATTTTTTTTGGTATTGACTTAAAAACTCATATAGGAATATTGGAATCTGAAACAAACATAAACTTGCCAAATTCATAAGCTCCACCCAAAATATTTCAAGAGGGTTGGACCACTTATTAAGTAAGTTTCATTTTAGGATTTCTGAGACCTCTGAATTTAGGAAGATGTTTTCAAGCAGAATTATCTGCTATGTGAATCTGATTCTCTTATTTATTATGACTTAAAATTGTAGAAATCACAGCATTTTGGTGCCAAAGAAGGACTTTTAAGATCACCTTAGCCAAAGATCTGGACCCTGGCACATATTAGAATTATCAGGTGAACATTTAGTAAATACCCCAGTTGAACCCATCATTTTGCAGGTTAAAAAGAGAAACAACCAAACAAAACCCTGAAAGACACAATATGGCTTTCACATTAGAGGTCTAAGGTACAATATCGTAACATGATTTGACAACTCCTGGCCATGCTAAACTTGAAAAAGCAAACTTAGGTTTCCATAACTACATTTTGGGCCACACCACTTGAACAATAGTTTACTGATTCTTCCCACGATATACTTTGGAATTTATCCACATGCACATCCCTGACTGGTCACAGAATAGGTTGGAATGGTCACAGCCTTGAGATGTCTCACTTTTAACTTTTGAAGTAAGGTATACTTGTGTGGATGTCTGCCCTTCCTGTGAACTCACTTAAGTCGGCTCTTTTCAGTGGCAGTGGCATGCTCCATGACTGATATTCTGTGGATTTATTTTTCCTACATATATTTAAAATATCTCAGCAAAAGCAGTATTTCTCCCAGTGTCATCTGATGATCTCAAAACACTCGAGCCATACAGCTTTACAACATACTGGTTTTATAAAAACAGAAGCAAAGGGACGTCTAATAACAGCTCATCCAAGTGATTCCCAGGGTCCCTCGAAGACAGAAGTGAGCTTAACTGTCACCTCTGATGGCCCCAAGAGAGCAAGGGAAACCATGCTGAGAGCAAGGGCTCCTTCTAGGAAAAAGTCTCATCTGGGGTCTCCCCAGCCCTTTGAGCCAGCCTGGTCAACGCTGGCCCTCACCCCGCCTCCCCCAAGTACAGCACCCCCTTACCCTTCCCACACCGTAGCTGCCTCCTATTCCCCTTCCCCATGCATCGGAGGTGGCATCCTTGCAGGTCACCAAGGGAAAAGGGGCGCTCCAATCATTTGGACTAGAGGGCCAACGACCTCCCAGGAGAGATCCAGGGAGCTTTGATCTCAATTATTTGCCTTGGGCTGAAAGACCTCTATTGGGCCACTCCTCAAGGATCCTAATAAGGCCAGGACCTGGGATCCCAGATGCAAACATTTTTTCTTTTTTTTTTTTTTAACGAATGGAATGCCGAGATGCAATGACTAAAGCTATAGAGTTACCGGGAGATGGCACGTTAATATGTGGCATACCTACATAGAATACGCTCATTAATTCACTCCTCCGGCAGATATTAATTGAGCTTCTCCAGTGTGCCTACAGTAAGTGACATCACCGTGTCACTGATGGGCTCAGAGGGTCATCCTGAGGCTGGCCCCAAGGCCCCCAAGTCCAATAGATCCTTCAGAGTGAAAGAACGTGGGTGGTTAAAACCTTTCTCATTCTGGTTCCCCAGCCCCCATCCTGTTCTAATTACTCTTCCTTATCCTTTACAACAAAAGTGCACCAAGATCGTAGCTCCAGGCCTGAGACCAAAAAATAAGGAAGAAGTCAAGAGTATCTTAGAGGTAGATTCTCATGCAATCATAAAAAAAGAATGTTTATGAAAAGATTTTTAAAACATTTAATGACAAGAACTGCTGAAACATTTGCCCTTGCTTGGTTATTTCACTTTCTG
The DNA here is from genome assembly GCA_006410615.1 of Neotragus moschatus. Classification (NCBI taxonomy): domain Eukaryota; kingdom Metazoa; phylum Chordata; class Mammalia; order Artiodactyla; family Bovidae; genus Neotragus; species Neotragus moschatus. The sequence continues at coordinate 1,638,975 of SJYA01001717.1, read as the reverse complement.
CCCCTTTACACTTTTCTATACCTTTCAAATTGGCTACAGTGAACTCGTATCATTATGATAGCCATGAAATACGATGAATGATAAAATTGTTGTTGTTTAGTCGCCTCAGTCGTGTCTGACTCTTGTGACCCCATGGACTGTAGCCTGCCAGGCTCCTCTGTCCATGGAATTTCCCAGGTAAGAATACTAGAGTGGGTTGCCATTTCCTTCTCCAGGGGATCTTCCCAAGCCAGGGATTGAACTCAAGTCTCCTGTGTTGGCAGGCAGATTCTTTACCATCTGAGCCACCAGGGAAGCCCAAATATGGGATTTTGGGTTTTTCCTTATTTTCTAAAATGGATGTAAGTTTTGTAAACAGAAAAATGTTTGTTACCATTTAATTTTGTTGTTTTAAGTAAGGATGATTAGAGGTGAGCAAAATCTAGGCAAAAATCAGAATTTGTTTTTTGTTTCTTTTTGTTTGTTTTGTTTCCCACTCGAAGCTAGTGGGATCATAGTCCCCAGACCAGGGATCAAACCCAGGCCCCCACTCTATGCTGTGGAACCATGGAATCCTAACCACTGGACTGCCAGGGAAGGCCCCCAAAATCAAAATTTGGATGACAGTGAAAGTTCATTATTATTATAAGAGTACTCAGAAACTGAACCAGAGAAAATTTAAAACAATAAGTTTTTTTGACTGCTGCTGCTAAGTCACTTCAGTCGTGTCCAACTCTGTGCCACCCCATAGACGGCAGCCCACCAGGCTCCCCTGCTCCCTAGATTCTCCAGGCAAGAACACTGGAGTGGGTTGCCATTTCCTTCTCCAATGCATGAAAGTGAAAAGTGAAAGTGAAGTCGCTCAGTCGTGTCCAACTCTTTGAGATCCCATGGACTGCAGCCCACCAGGCTCCTCTGTCCGTGGGATTCTCCAGGCAAGAACACTGGAGTAGGGTGCCATCGCCTTCTCCAGGTTTTCTGACTAGCAAACTAAATCACTTTTTGAGTGCAAACCTCCAAGGCCAAAACCTGCCAAGGATGGTGGCAGTGTAACTAGGTATAATCCTCCTGGAAAATATCTGGCAATGTGTGTCCACAGACTTACTGTTATTTCCTTATTCCTTTTACCTCTGGATCTGGGAAATTCTGTGATCCTAAATATAGAAAAAGCCTCATTCACAAACACAACTCACAGCTGTATCATTTAAATTAGAGAAGTATGGAAACCATGATGGACTATTAAGCAGCCACTTAAAGCTTGTGTTTCTGAATAAAATAAAGAAAAGCTTCATTTAACAACAGATACCAAGCTGTGCATGTAGAGTCTGGGGCTGAACTCTCTGACTTCTATCTACTTCTTACATTTGAGGAACCTTGGGCAAGAAACTAGCCTCTCTGTGCCTCAGTTTTATTCTCTGTGAAATGGGGGTAATAGTGGTACCTATCTCATAGGATGGTTATGAGACTTAACTGAGAAGATGAGCACCTGACACATAGTATGCCCTCAACAAGTGTTAGCTGTTATTATTACAATGTGATTTCACGTGTGTGTAGTCGCTAAGTCGTATCTGACTCCAGGCGAGATATACTGGAGTGGGTTGCCATTTCCTTCTCCAAAGGTGTTAATAAGAAATCGCAACAGAAGAAAATTCACCAAAATGTTAGCAATTACTGTGTCTGGAGGTAGAGTTGACTGCTGATTTTCATTTTGACTTCTTTTTACACTTTTGTGTTTCCAAATTTTTCATGAAATTTATATCAAAAATTAAAAAGCAGGTTGGGGCTAATATAAACAGAATCTATGAAATACCGCTTTTGATGGTACTGCGGTCACCTAGTAGGCCCTGAGTAGAGAGACCCTGGCAGGAAATTTTCATACGATCTAAAGCCTCCTGCTGCCAGGATGTGGGCACTGGGAGGATGGGCTCAGCTGCGGCCAGTCATGGACTGTGCCAGGACTGGCATGAGAGGAACCTGATCCCCAACCCCCACCCCCGCCTTGGCCACCCACTCCTGGTGGGTCCTAAAGAAAGCCTGCTCCTTCTCCATTAGGAGGATCTTAATGCCATTAGCAGCCTCAGAGAACTGGAAAAGTGGGTCGCGGGAATGTTTGAGATACTGCAGGAGGAAAAGCGGTCTGGAACGCCGCTCCTTTCCAGCTGTCCACCCTCGGAATTCCCTCTCCCGGGGGGAGGGCCTGTCTGCTCTGTTTACACACCTGGGCCTGGTGCGAAGGGCGGTCTGCACGGTGGCTCCCAGACCATTTGTGGAATCATTCCTGCTTCCAGGCAGCAGGCCACAGGCAAGCCTTCAAAGAAATCCCAGAAGCCAAGTGCACTCTTTGTCATCACTTAATAAGGCTTGAAGCTTTCCATATAACAAAAGGGGATGACGTGGTTCCCCCTCGCCTTGTGGGAACCCAATCACTCTTCCGCCGGCTCTATACCAAAAGGGCTCGCTCTTACCTTTAAACATTAGATCTGACTAACAGTGGGCTACCAGGGCTGCTGGTCCATAAAAGAGGAAGTAAACAGCTGTTGGCGACTTGACTTCATCACACAGTATGCAAAGGAAGGAACTGCAAGTTGCCATGACAGATGATCTAGTATTATTTTTGGCGAAATGCACAGACGTGTCAAAGTTAAGGAATGTCGGCATCATTTTTTTAATATCTGTTCTTGCGAGGTTGGAATTAACCCACAGAGACAGAAATTTCTTCTACTTTGTTCATTGCTAGCACTAAGCATGATGCTTGTTCTTAATCAATTTTTGTTGAATGAGCTAATGGATTGATGAACAAATGAGAGAGGGTCTCCTCTCTACTGTGTTAGATCATGGGGATATAGAAAGAAATAACTCACAGTTCCACCCCCAGAATCTCACTCTAGTGGTGGAACCAGACACACTAATAGAAAATGACTCAAATACAAAATGACTGATTCCTCAAATCATACCACTAATAGTAGACATGTTTCAGCTTCTCCTGTGTGTCAGATACTTATACACAGTAAAATGTCATCCTAAAACAAATTAAATTAAATTAAGGGAGTCCAGCTGTTAAGACTCCACCTTCTACTGCGAGGGTTCAGTCTTTGGTCAGGAAACTTTGATCCTGCACGCTGCACAGTGTGGGGAAAAAAGAAATTAAGTTAAATATGATCTGTTCCTTCAAAATTCACAGTCCATTCTGGAAAACAAACATGAAGCCTAGAAGGCACAATACCACAAGGAAAGCAAGACAGAAATGTGGACTTACTTGATTTAACCATGCAGACTGGCATCAGACTGCTTGAGTTCACAAAGCTATGTGACCTTGGACAAGTTGCTTAGCTTCTCTGGGCCTTAACTCTCCCATTTGTAAAAATGAGGTTAATACTAGAGCCTATCTTTTAGGGTTGTTATGAGAAGTAAATGAGTTAACATCTGTAAAACTCAGGATTTTTTTTATAGGCAAGCTTGTACTAAATACCATATAAATAAATATGAAATAAATTAAACTTTCCTGTGTCCTATGAATTTTAAATTCTCATTAAGAACTCTGTTTGACTTTCTCTCTGTGTATGCCTGATGACTCTCCCCGACTAGGACTTGTGATGGAGTGTAACTCCAAAACCGTGGACTCGCTCAGGTTAATCAGGGAAGGAAAGGTAAGATTCGTGTTTGTGGAAAATAATAAGCATTTAAAGTGAAGTTGCTCAGTCGTGTCTGACTCTTTGTGACCCCATGGACTGTAGTCTACCAGGCTCCTCCATCCATGGGATTTTCCAGGCAAGAGTACAGGAGTGGGTTGCCATGCCCTTCTCCAGGGAGTCTTCCCAACCCAGGGATCGCACCCAGGTCTCTTGGATTGCAGGCAGACACTTTACCATCTGAGCCATCTGGGAAGCCTGAATAAGCATTTAACCAAAACAAAAACATTCTCAAAGCCAAGAAACATCTAAGTGAGGGTTGCAATTGCTTTCTAAATAACTACTACTCCCTCTCCCTTGGTCCAGGACAGACATGGCTAATCAACCTCAGAATCCTTTCCAACTGAGTCCAGGTGCAGGCTCAGAACTGCTCCCAAACAGGGCCCAGGCAGTGACTTCTAACCAGGGCCTATCTTGTGTCTCTACCTCTGCCTCTCTGGCCTAAACCTTACCTTTGGATCAGCCTCAGGGTCCTTTTTCTCACTGAACGTACTCGGTGGCTTCCTGTGCCCCAGAGCCATGGCGTGACTGCCCTTTTCCTAGGATTGAAGCCTGGATCCCACAGTGACCTGCCTGCCCCCACTCCTGAGAGATCACTACTGTTGTTCTTGTTCAGTCACCAAGTCGTGTCTGACTCTTTGGAGTCCCATGGTCTGCAGCACACCAAGATTCCCTGTCCTTCACTCTCTCCTGGGGTTTGCTCAAACTCGTGTCCATTGAGTCAGTGATGCTATCTAACCATTTCATCCTCTGTTGTCCCCTTCTCCTCCTGCCCTCCATCTCTCCCAGCTTCAGGGTCTTTCCCAGTGAGTCGGCTCTTTGCATCAGGTGGCCAAAGTATTGCAGCTTTAGCATAAGCATCAGCCATGAAATTAAAAGATGCTTGCTCCTTGGAAGAAAACCTATGACAAACCTAGACAGCTATTAAAAAGCNATCTCTCCCAGCTTCAGGGTCTTTCCCAGTGAGTCGGCTCTTTGCATCAGGTGGCCAAAGTATTGCAGCTTTAGCATAAGCATCAGCCATGAAATTAAAAGATGCTTGCTCCTTGGAAGAAAACCTATGACAAACCTAGACAGCTATTAAAAAGCAGAGACATCACTTTGCTGACAAAGGTCCGTCTAGTCAAAGCTATGCTTTTCCAAGTCGTGTGGATGTGAGAGTTGGCCCATAATGAAGGCTGAGCACCAAAAATTGATGCTTTCAAATTGTGGTGCTGGAGAAGACTCTTGAGAGTCCCTTGGACAGCACGATCAAACCAGTCATTCCTAAAAGAAGTCAACCATGAATATTCACTGGAAGGACTGATGCTGAAGCTGAAGCTCCACTATTTTGGCCACTTGATCACTAGTGGGGCCTGCTCTGTTAATACTTGGCGGTCTCTGTGGGTCCATGGTCACTGGCTGACTCTGTGACTGCAGCCAAGCAAGTCACTTACCCCTTCTCTGAGCCACCAGCTCCTTCCAGGTAAACAGACCCTCCCTCGGGTTGCTGTGAAGCTTGAAAGTGATCATGTGTGTAAGTGATGTTGGCTCTCTGTCAAAAGTAAACGCCATCTTCCCACCAGCCACACACCGCGCCTTCGTGACTTCACCCCCAGGGTCCCGCAGGAAACAGGGCTGGGGGCTTCTGTCCAAGCCACCAGTGTCCCCACTCAACATAACTGTCAGACCCAAGGATCAAAGCCGCATCTCCTGTGCCTCCTGCATTGCAGGTGCGTTCTCTCTGCACTGAGCCACCTGGGAAGCCCTAAAAAACGTTAGTCCCTCAGTCGTATCCAACTCTTTGTGACCCCATGGACTGGAGCCAGACTCCTCCGTCTACGGGATTCTCCAGGCAAGAATACTGGAGTGGGTTGTCCTTCCCTTCTCCAGGGCATCTTCCTGACCCAGGGATCGAACCTGGGTCTCCTGCATTGCAGGTAGAGTCTTTACTATCTGAGCCACCAGGGAAGCCCCTAATTCAGACCAACCCCCTCTATTTAGGAGCCTCTCTCATTACCTCCTCCAACTAGACCTCAGTATGGATGACTCAGTGATGAGCTCCTGTCTCCTCTTCAACTGGGAGAGTCCTTTGCAGTACTTGGATGCAATCTCAAAAATGAAAGAATCATCTCTGATCGTTTTCAAGGCAAACCATTCAATATCACAGTCATCCAAGCCTATACCCTGACCAGTAACACTGAAGAAGCTGAAGTTGAACGGTTCTATGAAGACCAACAAGACCTTTCAGAACTAACACCCCAAAAAGATGTCCTTTTCATTATAGAGGACTGGAATGCAAAAGTAGGAAGTCAAGANAAGCTGAAACTCCAATCCTTTGGCCACCTCATGCGAAGAGCTGACTCATTTGAAAAGACCCTGATGCTGGGAAAGATTGAGGGCAGGAGGAGAAGGAGGCGACAGAGGATGAGATGGTTGGATGGCATCACTGACTCAATGGACATGAGTTTGGGTAAAGTCCGCGAGTTGGTGATGGACAGGGAGGCCTGGCGTGTTGCAAAGAGTAGGACACGACTGAACTGAACTGAACTTCCCTGCGATGCTCAGCCTCTGACCGTTTCCATCTCCTGCCTCCCCGACTCTGCCTCTTGTGACTCTTACCAACAGTCCTACCAAGTATGTGTGTGACATCCCCCCACCCCGCTCCGTCACACAGGGTCTGCTCCAGTCCCGCCCCCAAATCCAAAAAACCAGCCCCAACTCCTTAGGACCCAGCCAGCATTCCAGTCCAGGAAGGGAATCAGGAGCCCGCACCCCTGACCCTTCACCCCATACCCACCACTCTTCCCGGGCTCATCCTGAGAGGGAGCTCCTCCAGCGCCCTTCTCTTAAAGGCTCCATCAGCATTTTCAATTCAGGCTTCTGTTCAGTTTACAAGTCAACTAGGAAACACAATGAGCCTAGGCAGAAAGGTGCCTTTTACCAGGGAGCAACTCAGCCCAGAGAGAACCCAGGGAGGTCACGCGGCCTTGAAATCTCGGCCAACTTAATATCTACATTAACCACAGATTTGCTTGGGGAGCAGCCGCTTCTTTTAATTGCTCTGAATAAATCTGCTGGGTGATTTTCAGAAAGATGTGGCCTGCAGCAGCACCAGCCGTATTACCAGGAAGTGCTTTGGGGGTATTGTGTGCTGAGAAAGGCGTTACATCAATTGAAACTCCTTTTTGCTTGGAGCCCAGTCCTGAAAGTTCATGCAGTGAGAAACACTTCTCGGCGTGCACAAACTGTGAATTGTATATAAAATTAAATTTTCTGATTAAAATCTGCATTGTTGGGTCTCCTGCTGCCCGCCACCATTTCGCTGAAATCAGATACTGTTTGTGGTAATGGCAACGAGGGAAACCTGTTATCATTGATTGTAAACTGGCTTCACTCCTACGGCTTAAAAATCTGGAGAGCTTTAGTGTGCAAACATTGCATTTTCCGTACAAATATTACTGAGCCGAGTTTTACTCCTGATTCATCAGCCAGGGTGCCAGCAGGTTTGCAGCCCGATCCCGACAGCCTTAAATCTCCTGCTCACCCAGCCGTGGGCTGCAGGCAGGCTCTGCGAGGTGGGAGGTGCCCACAGGAGGGTGAGACAGGCATCCAGAAACTTCTGCTGGGGTTTTATTAGGATTTTTTATGTGGACCATTTTTAAAATTCTTTATTGTTACAATTCGCTTCTTCTTCTGTTTTTTGTTTTTAATGTTTTGGGCCATGAGGCATGTGGGACCCTAGCTCCCTGACCAGGGATTGAACCCACACCCTCAGCCCTGGAAGGCAAAGACTCAACCAATGGACTGCCAGGGAAGTATCCCCCTCGTTTTTTTTTTTTTTTTTTTTTTTGAGATTTTTTTGGTCTGTTGTTTCAACCACTGGATCACCAGGGAAGTCCCCTCCTCCTTTTTTTGAGGGGTTTGTTTTTTTTTTTGGTCTGTTGTTCTTTTATTTTTAAAATACCTTTCTTGGTAATTCCCTGTCAGTCCAGTGGTTAGAGATCAGAGGTTTTCACTGCCAGGACAAGGGTTTGATCCCTGGTTTGGGGAACTAAGATCCCTCAACCCTGGTCAAAGAAAACAAAAATCAATAAAAGAAAAGCAAAATGAAAAAAATTTAAATCTCTCTTCACAAAGGCATTATTATTTGAGAGAGGAAGGAAGATAGAGGAAAAAATGGGGCCTAGGAAGATTCGAATTTAACAGCCCACTCTCCCCCTACCTCTGGCCGAGGAAACTGACAGGACCGCCTTTTATGGATTTACCTACCTCCACGCCCACCCTCAGCCCCTCTCCCTCCACCGCCAACCTCCAAGCCTTCGTTCTGAGAATCAGCCTCACAGAAATCAACTACAGTTCTGCACAGCATCACCGATAGTGGGGTGCAGGCTAATAACTTTTGTTTGACACATGCAGAATCTGAAACCAAAAAACGAAGATGGTTTTTTCCTTAGAAGATGTGCCCTCGGAATTAGAACCCTGAGAGCTGGTTTTCAGTTCACAAGTGAATGCTCCCCAGAAGTCAAGATCGGCCAGGTGCACTGAAATATTTTTTATTGCTTTCCAACCATTAGAATAGATTGTTCCTCTCTTTCATTTTGTAAATCAGTTTGCGGCATGGGTAATACAAAATAGCTTTGACTTACAAAGGAAGACACGGTCATGGCTGGGGGAAGATTTAGCAAAATGACTGATCCAATTCGGTGTATCTCATATTTTGACAAAACAAAGCCAAAATGAACTGACTTCTTAAGGAACAACCCGGCCTGAAAACAGTGAGCCTCACCAAATCTTTGTTTGTAGAAAAGATCATGATGGTCACTGGCAAAGCCAGTGCTAAAGAAGCTGTTGTTTAGTCGCTCCACGTCCCACTCTTCACCACCCCATGGACTGCAGGACGCCAGGCTTCCCTGTCCTTCACTATCTCCTGGAATTTGCTCAAACTCCTGTCCATTGAGTCAAAGATGCCCTCCAACCATCTCACCTTCTGTCGCCCCTTTCTCCTGCCCTCAATCTTTCCCAGCATCAGGGTCTTTTCTGACAAGTGGGCTCTTCTACTTAGGTGGCCAAAGTAGTGGAATCACTTCCTGAGGGAGGAAATGCAAGGGAAGTGAGTTGAGGTGAATGGGTACTCAAAGAACCCAAGTTCAAAGGGGAAATGGGTAGGGTCCCATACACACCCGACGTGGGCTCAGAGTGTCCTTTTGCAGCTTCTTTGCCGGAACAGTCAACCCTAGGCATTCATATGCATCCATCTAAGCTGTTCCACCTGTGAGGGAAATACCTCAGGGGGTTGAAACAGGAAGTGCCCAGTAGGGTTCCTGACCCAATCCGTGCCCCACCTTCACCTGTGTTCCTACAGATAAGAGTTTGGGGAAACCACTATTATTATGCCTACTTCTTTTTCCATTGCATAGTCGCATAATGATTCAATAAATTGAAATAATTTGCAAATCTATGAATTAAGTATCTTTGGAAATGATTTCATTGGCTTTCTTTTCTCTCCCTCTAAACCTCCCTTGTGTTTTCTAGTCTTTCGCACTTTCCTTGACTCTAGTTAGCACCAACCTGAGTTTCTTACACAGCTGTTGTTCAGCTGCCTCACGTCTGACTCCTTGGATCCCATTGGCTGCAGCATGCCAGGCCTCCCTGTCCTTCACTGTCTCCTGGAGTTTGCTCAGATTCATGTCCACTGAGTCGGTGATGCCATCCAGCCATCTCATTCTCTGTCGTCCCCTTCTCCTCCTGCCCTCAATCCCTCCCAGCATCAGGGTCTTTTCCAATGAGTTGGCTCTTCACATCAGGCGGCCAAAGTATCAGAGCTTCAGCTTTAGTCCTTCCAATGAACACCCAGGACTGATCTCCTTTAGGATGGACTGGTTGGATCTCCTTTCAGTCCAAGGGACTCTCAAGAGTCTTCTCCAGCACCACAGTTCAAAAGCATCAATTCTTCAGTGCTCAGCCTTCTTTATGGTCCAACTCTCACATCTGTATATGACTACTGGGAAAAACCATAGCTTTGACTATATGGACCTTTGTGGCAAAGTAATGGCTCTGCTTTTTCATACACTGTCTTGGTTTATCATAGCTTTCCTTCCAAGGAGCATGCATCTTCTGGTAATCCCTAGAAGGGATGGAAATCTCAGTCTTCAGTCAGGGGAGAGACAGGTCCTCAGATAGGCATCTACAGTTCTGATGGATGGCCATCGCCCAGTTTTCCTCCCCCATTGGTTCTCCAAAGAGAAAAGCCAGGCCCTATTCGCCCATGAACCTCTTCCTCCATCACAGATCACAAAGGCTGGTTGATCAGGCCAATAGCCCGAAATCACTCTTTCTCAGCCAGTATGGGGAGCTGAAAACCTGTCACTCATCAGCGAGAAGAGGTGGGATCCAGGTCAGGTTCATGCCCCTTCTTCTCTCCCCATTCCCTCACCTCCCCACCCCTCCTTCTTGCTCTTGGCATGGAGTGTCTTCTCTCCATTTTCCTTCTACTTCTTGTCCCCTTCAAGTTCTAGCTCTTTCTTTGGGGTTGGCAGACACCAGAGGGCAACATAATCTCACCTACTTGTCAGTTCTTTCATTTCACCAGTAGAGGGAAGAGTTTGAGAGAACCTACAAGAACTAGGAGGTGCGTGGAAATGATTTCTGAAACATGGAATTAGCTAGTGCAATACAACTGCTCTCTCAAAGGCATCTCGTGCCAAAGCATTCTGTTCCCGTTGGTAAATAATCTGTTATAAAACTGTTGCAATGCATATTAACTCACCAGAGCACGACACTGGCAAAATTTCCCTCCAGGCTACATTTTGCAAGGAGACAACTTTTCCCGTGATGTGAGACCTGAGATTAAACTAACAGAAGTCATGCATTATTCAAGGTAAAGCTGACCCTCCATGCCTTCCTCACCACTTAGTCTTTTGAGATCTGGTTTTTGTTTTGTTCCTGGAGTAATTGGTAAGGCATTTAGCCCTGAATGGCTTGTTTTGAGTACTTGCTGTGGTAGGAATCTAGGTGTTTTGAGGGTGCATAGCCCTGAGCTGGGCAAGTGAAGCTGAGTCACTCAGAACAATTGATTACAAACCAAGCAGTAGAGCCTCTCGGGTTAGGAAATGCCCAAGGAGCCCCTGTTAAACTTACAGGAGCCTGCTTCCCCAGGGCCAGCCCATTCCCCCATGCATATTGAGAGAATTCGAGAAGGTTCCTTTGGAAAATAGTTTGGAAGGGAAGGATTCTGAAATGAAATTTGTGCTTCTGCACTGACCATTTACCAAATAATCCCGCTGACCAAGTTAGCACTAATAACCTGTAGAAAGCAGACAACATGGAGCTCAGCAATCTGCTCAGTTGTTTGGGTCTAATTATCTGGGCTGGGTATTTCCTGCTTGGTGTTCCCAACCTTTGAACCATTTCCAAAGCGAGAGCTTTACAGACAAGGTCTTTGAAAACCCTTTTAGGTAGAGTTTGTGGTTTTGTCCTTCTTTAGATGGATTATTTTTTTTAATCTGTGTGTTTTTTCGAGTTTATCCATATGACTTTGCCTCCATTTCTTCATTAACATCCTTTCTTTAGTTACCCAAAGGGAGGATCCTTACCCTGAGGTCCAGACGTGGACTTGAGCGCTTCATGAAGCCCTTGAAATTGTGAGTAAAATTCTGTGTTTATGTACCTGATGGAGGGCTTCCCAGGTGGCGCCAGTGGTGAAGAACCCGCCTGCCAGTGCAGCAGACGTAAGAGACTTGGGTTCAATCCCTGGGTTGGGGAGATCCTCTGGAGGGCATGGCAACCCCCTCCAGTATTCTTGCCTGGAGAATCCCATGGAGAGAGGCACCTAGTGGACTGCAGTCCATGGGGTTGCAGAGTCGGACACGACTGAAGCAACTTGGCATGCATGCATGCAATGCTTTTCTGGGATGAGGGTCCATAAACTTCAGCAGATTCTCAAAGGGCTCCATGAGCTCCATTCTGCAATTATGATGTTCACTGGGCCAGAATTTTCCGAGTCAGTGTGCAAGAATGGATTCCAGGTGTGTGCTTGAACCTCTGATCTCCTCAAGCCTTAGGTTACCCTTAGCTTCCCAGGTGGTCATCTCCTGCCAAGAGCTGCCCAGTTGCCATAAAAATACTATCTTCTTGGGACTTCCTGGTGCTCCAGTGGTTAAGACTCTGCTTCCAGTGCAGAGGGGCATGGCTTCCATGCCTGGTCTGGGAACTAAGATCCTGTATGTCTCGCAGTGCAGCCAAAAAAACTTTGAAAAAGAAATAAAATCGATAAATAATACTATTTTCTCAGTGTGCCACCGTTAATAAAAGATGGGAAGCACTACCATAGACTTCTCACTTTTATCTCATCCGCCATCTTTGCTCTGGGCATCTCTTCTTTCATTTCCATGGTCTGAATTATCTAGAGGGAAACCTGGCATCAATTCAGCCACCTGTGGCATAATCCGTATTTTGTGTACTTTGCCAGGAAAGAAAGTGGTGTGGTCCTCTTCCTGAAAACAACCCCCCTGCCCCAGACCACCCCCACCCCACTACGACAGCTTGGAATGAATGTGCCTTGCCGGCCAAAGGGCAGTCAGGAAAATCGCCTCGTTCCCCCATTTCCTGGGCAATTCCTTTGCTAATCCCAGGCACCTGCCCGTTTCCTGCAGTAGCTCGTCCGTGTGTCCAGAAGCATTTCTATGCCAGCTCCCTAAGTGGCTCCCAGCTTCATTACCAATATTCCTCAAAAGTGCTCTCATGCAAAGATTCTAGCCAACCAAGAAGGACATTCAAATCTTACACAGAACCCACATACAGCCAAAGACTCAAACATAACAGGGCAGGCAAATCCCTAGGACTCCTGGCTGACACAGCATTCCTGAAATAGGGTGACCGTCCAAGCCCTCCCCTGCCTAGTCCAAAACGCACAAAATTCCTCATGTTCCACGACCAGACTAGCCATCCACGATCACTCTCATTACGGCATGTTCAGATCACATTATTTTCCTATCACTAAAGTCACCATTTTGGCAAACTGAGGAAGCATGCCATTCACTTAGATTTAATTTCTGATTCAGATTTTCATCTGAATGTCTTCAACAAAATTTGGCCACATCTGCTGCACTTCCACCAAGTGTTAACCCCCTAATTCTTAAATATTCTTCTAGCCCACCTCGCATTTCCATTAAGAGAAGGAAACTGTCTTGCCTCCTTTCTTCCAGTCAGCCAAGCTGACAGCCCAAAATGGCCACGACAGTTTCTAACATCTTCAAAACTCTCTTCCTCCTTTCTTGCCTGAACCACCGAATCTAGACACATCCCTTACCCTTAACTTTCTTGTCAGTACATCATTTCAAAAATGTCTTAGTTCTGAGAGGAAAGAAATTGCTGCTACCCCATTAGGAACTGTAAGTGCCTGTTTCTTAAATATGTAAGTGTAGTGTTACTGACAGGAGGTCACGTAGGATAAAGTAAGGAATGTAAGTAAGGCGGATCGGGGAGCCATGGCGGCATCCACACACTGCCACCAGCCCAGCGCCCCAAGGTGCGGGGACTTCACTCTGCTCCCCAAGAAAATCACAAGCCCACAGAGAAGTCTTTTCTTCAAACCCACCACCGCTAATTCTAAAATAAATTATTTAGAATATATCCAACTGTAGTTAGAAGGCTTCCCCCACTGGGTGCTCTGGGCCAGACTGTCACACAGCACGGTTCACGAATATTTATACTAAGATGAGCTACTTCCTTCTTAATCAAACTGACAGCTGAACTGAATTCAGGATCCCTTTACTTGAAGACAGTAATCCGGTGTAAATCCTTTAAGAAAGCAGTCGTATCACTTTTCCATGTATTTTAGAAGCAGGGAAATATTTGAATAAATGCCTGAAAATCACCAGCGGTCTTTTTTAAAACCTATTTTTTTTAGACAATATGAGGAGTTACAAAAAACTTAGTGATGGATCCCTAAAATAAAAAACATAGAAAAGGTCACTTTTTCTTTTTAAGAATAAAATAACATATAGATATACAAAATGCCAAAAAAAAAGTTTGAATCTTGATTTTAACTTATTTGTTGAGTTGAAGAAAATGAAATGCTTTGCTCCTGTCTGCAGCCATCATAACAGTGGATTTACTAGCTATTATTCACTAACCTTAAGTGTGTCCTTTTTTTTCTTTTTTTCTTTTGTTTGCTTTTTAAAATTTTTGTTCTTCTAAGTGTGTACTAACTTTTGAAGGGAGAGATGAATATACTTGGGGGAAAAAGTATATTATATTTTTTGATTACTCATGAGTTTAAAGTATGTTTTAACATGTTTTCTTTTTGATCAAAGAGCTAAAGCTTCTTTCACATATACTTCTATTGTTCGACCATCTCTAAGTAAATATTAATAAGAAGTACTTTCTACTTGATACTAACAAATGTTTTCGATGTAAGATTCTTAAAGTTCCTTGAACATCAGTTCGTTAATCCCCAACAGTTCCGGGATAGAGAAATGATAGGAAAACAGGTAACCCAACTGCTGTCCCCTGAGATCCCACATAAGAAAGGGGGACCTGGAACCCTGGCTGGTGGCCTTTCATTTTCTGATGTAGTTCTCTCTTAAAACATAAAAGCACCATAGGAAAATTAAGGAGAGAAACTTAAATTTCATATATATAATAGCAAGGTGGGCTCTGGACTCTGACACCTTTCAAATCCCAATTATTTGATACTGCAGCCAAGGTGAGTGACCTGAGGTCACCTCCTCTTTGAAGCCTTTCCTGAGCCATCCCCCGAATTGTTTCTGCCTCCCCAGCTCAGGCAGTACCTGGGACATTTAAACTGTCTACATCCACCGGCTTCTACGTTTACGTCCCTGGCCACACACCAGACTCCTCAACAGGAGGGGAAATGCCTCCATCACCTGCGTCTCCACTGAATGCCACAGTCCATACGACCAAGAACGCGCTCTTAAACGTGGAAAGGACATAATCTTATCTTGCGTTCTCCAAAATCTCCCTTTTATTCTCTAAACCCCACTTGGCACATTTAGCCTAAAGCTACTTGTGATCTAGAACAGAGATGAATCAAGCCTTTTAGATTTTCTAGTTAAGCTCCAGGTGATGAGAAATGCAGGGACTAAAACTCAAAGTGGGAGGGAGCTGGCAAGTGGAGACATGAATGGGGTGCATTTCAGGACAGAATGGAAAGAAGGTGAACAGGAGACAAGACTCCAAAGAGGTCCCAGAGAGAGTGAGTGTCCTGGTTCTGGATGAAGCCACACAGGAGTTCTGATACTGACAGGAGAGAGGACACGTCCCCATTCAGCCACTGACGCAGAAACAGAGGAGCTGGCCCTGGGCCGTCCCCAGCCCTACCTTGCCTCGCCAGGCTGCCTGGTTTCCAGCTTCAGATCGTCTCCCTGCCTTTCCCCAACAGGATGGTCCCGGCCCTCCTTCCCAGGACTCCGTGCCCAGTGCCAGCCATCCAGGGCGCTCACACGGATGAGCAGGCCACTCCTCCCAGCACCTCGTCTCCATGTCAACAGGTAACCTTCCTGCTGGTGCACCACACCAACCTGGTGAAGACCACCTTTGGGGCCGGATGGACATACTGATGCCCATAAAATCCCACTGCCAAGGTGGGCCACTGGTCTNTGCCAGCCATCCAGGGCGCTCACACGGATGAGCAGGCCACTCCTCCCAGCACCTCGTCTCCATGTCAACAGGTAACCTTCCTGCTGGTGCACCACACCAACCTGGTGAAGACCACCTTTGGGGCCGGATGGACATACTGATGCCCATAAAATCCCACTGCCAAGGTGGGCCACTGGTCTCCAAATAGGGCCTGCCCCAGAGAAAGCTACGAATCTAGTGAGCTGAGATCGCTTGGTCCGACACTCTCAAACCGCTGGTGCCTTAAAGGAGGGGTAGTTCTGAAACATTCAGCACATGCCAGGCACTGGGCCGATCAGACCTTTTGTTTACAGACTGACTCTTTAACGATGCCGTGAAGTGAAAATCATTCCTCCACAGTGAGATGCCACTTCCCACCCGTTAGGATAGAAATTATTATTATTTTTTTTTAGAAATTATTTTTTAAAAAAGAAAAGAAAAAACAGAGAATAAGTATTGGTGAGGAATAGTAAAGCTAGAACATGTGTGCACTGTTGGTAGGAATATAAAAATGGTACGACTACTACGGAAAACATGATAGTTTTTTAAAAATAAAACAGAGAATTACTATGTGCTGTGCTTAGGAGCTCAGTCGTGTCTGACTCTTTGCGACCCCATGGAGCATAGCCCGCCAGGCTCCTCTGTCCATGGGATTTCCCAGACAAGAATGCTGGAGCGGGTTGCCATTTCCTTCTCCAGGGGATCTTCCCAACCCAGGGATCAAACCCGTGTCTCCTGCACTGGTAGGCGGATTCTTTACCATTGAGCCACCAGGGAAGTCCCACATGTCACGTAGTGTGACCAAAAAATTTTTTTTAAAAAGAAATTTTGGAAACAAGCGGTTAAAATGGTAAAATTTGTGTTCTGTATATTTTCCTGTGGTACAATTTTAAAAAAAAAATCAACCTCTTTCCTGCCATTCCTGAAGCCCATGCTGACCCATCCAGGCATCCCACAAAGTAACCTTCTGGGGCTCAAACCCCCACCCACAGCCTCGCCCAGTCCCTGGCCTGCTTCACGCGGGCCTGCGAACCCTCGGCTCCCAGCCTGGGCTGCTGGTCTCCCCACTGTCTGAACTTGTGCTTCCGCCACTGACCTCGAGTGCCTCAGCCTTCCGCCTTTCTGTGGGCTGCGTTTGTGCTAGGGCTCCTGCAGTCCCTCTCCAAAAAAACAAACCAAGAATAAGCCTTACACTCCCCCAAGAGGGATAAGGGAACAAGAGAAACATCAAAAGTCAACTTCCATCTTCATCTTTAGAAACACTCTACTATCCAACCAGTCCATTCTGAAGATCAGCCCTGGGATTTATTTGGAAGGAATGATGCTGAAGCTGAAACTCCAGTACTTTGGCCACCTCATGGGAAGAGTTGACTCATTGGAAAAGACTCTGATGCTGGGAGGGATTGGGGGCAGGAGGAGAAGGGGACGACAGAGGATGAGATGGCTGGATGGCATCACTGACTCGATGGGCGTGAGTTTGAGTGAATTCCGGGAGTTGGTGATGGACAGGGAGGCCTGGCGTGCTGCGATTCATGGGGTCGCAAAGGGTCGAACACAACTGAGCAACTGAACTGAACTGAACTAATACATTAAGTGCTGATTACACGAGTCAAGTACTGTGCTAAATGTTTTGTTAATCACGTCATTTTTTTTTCTTTTGGCTGCGTTATAGCTTGTGTAGCCTTAGTTCCCCCACCAGGGATCAACTGCAGGGAATTTCCAATCATGTCATTTTACTTTTTTTTTTTTTTTTGCTGAGTTGCACTATATCTGGGTCTTATTTCCCCTAGTGGAGATTGAACCTGTGTCCCTTGCAATGGAAGCTGGGAATCTTAACCGCAGGGACACCAGGGAAGCTCTTCCCCTAATCACATCATTTAATTCACACAACAGTCTAACAAGTTAGTTCTTCTTGCTACCATTTCCCCCATTTTATAGAAGAAAAAGCTGAGGCTTGGTGATGCTAAGTAATTTGCCCAAAGGCCCAAAGCAGGAGAGATGCAGGTTTAGGATCTGAAACTGTACGGATTCACAGTTCGTGTTTAGAAAAAGAATCCTTTTCTAAACCTCAGTCCTGGATGGCACCATCTTGATTCCCCCCATTCCCACCCAAGGTCAAAGTTAATATTTAGGGGAAAGGAGAAAATGTTTGCTACAGTCTGACCGCTGGTCACCTCTGGAAAAGGAGTGACAAAGGCCGGATGTCAGCTCCAGGCCCCACTGGGTGTAAAAATCAGTAAGAAAGATACTCACATGACTGGATCATAATAGCCCATTCTAGAAAATTCCGAGACCCGAGGTTCAAAGCAGACTATTTCTGAGTTTTTTAAACAACAGCTCCGTTGGCCTGCTAGCTTCAAACTCGAGCATCTAATATGAGATCCTGCGAAAGCCTGTTAGGAGGAGTTCCATCTAAATGCTTCCAGCACAATCACACTCTGGCCTTTCCCAAACACAGATCCACAGGACCAGGCTGCGCTGAGGTGTGTTTAATTTGGAATTTGATAGCTGCCTAAATTTCAAGATCTGTGGGTGCCGCACACAAAGAGTCCTCCACGGCCACTGGCAGAAATGCTTAGGAAAACAATCCTCCCGGTTGCTGGAATCACAGTCCCTACTTTGACTCCCCACCTCCCTGTCACGAAAGAGGCTGTTGTGACTTGAATTACAGGGGCCCATGGGGACTACCTGCGGTCCAAATGCGTGTGTGACAATGGACACTCCTCCGCCGGCCGGCGGTGTTATTTCAGGCACTGTTGGACAGATGGGCTCCCTTTCGAGGGGACAAAAGACATTCCTCGGAGGGGATGTGTTTTCTAGGGCTGTTCCCTCACCGCTCATGAGTATCCTCATCACTTTGCCAGGGTGGGGACGGAAGGGGAGCCAAGAGCTGGACCCCAGTATTTGCTGATCTTCCCCCAGCATCCTCTCTGCAGTCTCAGGGTCTGGGCGTGATCTCAGGGATCCCGGTTGCCGGGGGCGCCCCACCCCCAGCCCCTCTGTCTGCCATGTGTGGGGCATATGCTCGGCCCTCAGCAGCTGCTGGAACACAGTAAATCCATTCACATACTGACATATCCCAGTGACTAACGTGGGCTTAGCGAGGGAACAGAAGCGTTTGGCAAGCAGAAACAACTGAATTCCTTTTAGAGGGGTGAGGAAATAACACCCTCAGTGGGCTTGATCTCGCCATTTGGTTTGGACTGGGGGGCTCACCATGGGAGGCCACCCAGATGTCACCCCAGCCACCCACCCTCATTATTTCTGAGCAGAAGAGAAGCTGGGCTGGTGTTTGGGGAACGGGAGTGAGAGGTCTACAGAGATGCCTCTTGGAGACCATGCTGGACATGAAGAAATCACTCAAACCCAAGATGTGCAGTGAGGCTCACTTTATAGTTTGGAAAGTGGGCTTTGGAATCAAGACAGAAATGGGTTCAAATCCCGGCTCTGCCGCTTGTTTCACGAGCTGTGAAACTCCTAAGCCTCTGTTTCCTCCGCTGTAAAATGGGGATATGATCACGGGGTTTCTATCTAAGGGAGCTCTTTAGGAATGAGTGAGACTGTTTGATAAAGCATTTAGTTNTCAAGACAGAAATGGGTTCAAATCCCGGCTCTGCCGCTTGTTCTATGACGAGCTGTGAAACTCCTAAGCCTCTGTTTCCTCCCCTGTAAAATGGGGATATGATCACGGGGTTTCTATCTAAGGGAGCTCTTTAGGAATGAGTGAGACTGTTTGATAAAGCATTTAGTTCACTACCTGTGGGTATAAAGCCTGGTATATAAAAAGCACTTAACATAATGTGCTGTGCTCAGTCCTCAGTCGTGTCCGACTCTTTTCGATCCCACGGACTGGGACCCCCCAGGCTTCTCTGTCCATGAGAATTCTCCAGATGAGAATACTGGAGTGAGTTGCCATGCTCTCCTCCAGGGGATCTCCCCAGCCGAGGATTGAACCCAGATCTCCCACACAGCAGACAGATTCTTTACTGTCTGAGTCACCAGGGAAGGCCCACAATACTGGAGTGGGTAGCCTATCCCTTCTTCAAGGGAACTTCCGGAACAAGGAGCTGAACTGGGGTCTCCTGCATTGCAGACGGATTCTTTCGCAGCTGAGCTACCAGGGAATCATAATAACACATTTTAAAGAAAGGACACTGAACTTTGTGTTTGTTCACATATGCAGGCAGATAACAGAATTCACCTTCCACTAACTGATGTAGCTCCTAAAGCAACGTGGAATCAAAAGGAAGCTCGACCTTTTGCTTCAAAACACGCTTTCTCACCAAGACCCCCCTCCACTACTTGCTTCAAAGCCTGGATCAAAAGTGGGAGAATCATCTAGGGCTGGAAGATGTTGGGGTCCCTCCGGACTTGACCTCAGGAAACACTCTTGCCTAATGTGGAACACCATTAAGAACATGTCCTCACCATAAGCTATAGAGCGACGGTAAACTCATGGGTCTTCAGCCACAGCTTTGAGGATCTCATTCCACAGAACCTCCTGGGTGTTAATAACAAGTATTATACAAATGGGCTTCCCTGGTGGCTCAGATGGTAAAGTCTGCTTACAGTACAGGAGACCTAGGTTCAATCCCTGGGTTGGAAAGATCCCCTGGAGAAGGAAATGGCAACCCACTCTAGTATTCTTGCCTGGAGAATTCCATGAACAGAGGAGCCTGGCGGGCTGTAGTCTATAGGGTCGCAAAGAGTTGGACACGACTGAACAACTTTCACTTCACTTCACTTCACTATACAAATAAAGGCTTCCAGGTGGCTCAGTGATAAAGAACCCGCCTATCAATCAAGAGGTGCAAGTTTGATCCCTGGGTGGGGGAAGATCCCCTCGAGGAGGAAATGGCTACCCACTCCAGTGTTCTTACCTGGGAAATCCCATGGACAGAGGAGCCTGGCAGGCTACAGTCAATGGGGTCGCAAAGAGTCGGACACGAGTTAGGGACTAAACAACAACACAAATTAAGTACTGACGACCTCAATGCTACATCCAGTGCACACAGTTTTATTCCCGTTACTGCAACCTCCACTTATGAAGTGCACCCACTGACGACGTCCCTTTTGGACATACATCATAAGTCCACCCATCGGAACCTACCAGAGCCCCCTCCTCCAGCCAGCGGAACAGGGGAGAATGACTTGTCCACCCCAACTAGCTACCCCAGGAAGCCAGCCAGGAAGGCCCTGGCCGTGACACTTTATAACCAACGCGGAAAGAATGAAAATGAGGGTTACCCATGGCTGAGATCTGGAAATAGACTGGAGAGAATATGACAAGGAGAGAGACGTAAATCTGATGAGGCGAAAGGATGAAAGTGGAAAGCTCTGGGAGAATGCGTTTTGCTTCCTGGGTAGTTTTCTCCTGTGACCTCTTCCTGAGGCCACACCAGGGAGGGGCTGTGCTAAGCTGCCCACCAGCTAGCACGAGGATGACCCTGCTTATCCTTCCCTGGTCTTCCCTTGGGCCTGTGGTCCAGGCATCAGGGCTGCTTCAAAGTTCATCATTAAAGAGGCCTCTTTTTTCTAGATGCCACAATTATGCGTTAATACACGATACTTGTTTTTCTTTCTTACTTCACTCTATATGACAGGCTCTGTCTATCCCCATCTCTACAAATGACTCAGTGTTGTTCCTTTTGAGGGCTGAGTAATAACGCATACCACATCTTCTTTATCCATCCCTCTGTTGATTATTTAGGTTGCTTCCATGGCCCGGCTATTGTAAATAGTGCTGCTATGAACACTAGGATGAATGTGTGCTTTTGAATTTATGCTTTTCTCAGGGTATATGCCCAGTAGTGGGATGATGGTAGTTCTGGCTCATGTGGTGGTTTTATTTTAATTTTTTAAGAAACCTGCATATTGTTCTCCATAGTGGCTGCACCAATTTACATTCCCACCAACAGTGCAAAAGGGTTTCCCTTTATCCAAATCCTCAGTGGGTAGGATGGGGAGGGTTGGGAGGGAGGTCCAAGAGAAGGGGATACACATATACATACATTTAGCTGATTCACTTCGTTGCTCAGCAGAAACTAACACACCATTGTAATTTTATTCCAATAATCCAAATATATTCCAAAATATATTCCAATAAAAAGTCCCCAAAAGAGGTATCTTGCTTCCCCTGCCACGTTGTAGTTGAAGCTCATATATTCTCTTAATAACACAAGTATGAACACGGATGTCCGTCAGTGGCCCTCTCCCCCCGAAAGGTCCCAGCAGATACCCAGCTCGCTCTCTGGATGGGGCTCCTTGTCTCCTCCTCCATCTCCACTGCTGACCTTCCTCACTTGCTCTGGCAGCTGAACACCCAGGGAGCATTCAAGTCTTGCTCTGAACGAGGATGACACAGGATATACCTAGAGCTTCCGAGTTTCCTTCCAGCCTTCCCCCTCCATAGTTCCAGCCTCCTTGACTATTTAAGAGGCCAGTGAGCGCCCCACTGCCTGAAGATGCAGGACAGGAGAAATTCTGAGGGCTGCCGCTTCCTTGTACCTCCCCAAGAGCTGTCTTTGAGAATTGAAGGCAAGAGAATTATTAAACACGTCTCCCTGATTCATTACTCATTGGATGGGCACAGAGAGTAGGGGCACAGGAAGGCTGCCCGCCCTGTGGTCACTGAAAAGCTTTTGGCCCAGATCCTGAATTTAGGCCCCGAATCGGCGGGAGGGTGTCCAAGTGAGGAAACAAAATGCTCAGAGATGAGACTCGAGGTGAAGAGGAAGGAGCTTGTTGAGGACCAGGTGCAGGGACCAGGAAGCTGAGCCAGGGGGCAGGGAGGAGGCCTTCTTAGGAGCGCAGCTTAAGTCTACTGTCCCGGGTGGGATCCAGAAAAATCTCACCGGTAAACAGGAATAAATGCCCACCGGGAGAAATACAAACAGTGCTTCTGGCCCAAGAAACAGAGGCCTGGATGACCAAGGAAAGCAGATTCGTATCTCCCGGGCAAGGGCCCCGCGACACACCAGCTCGGAAAAGTGTCCCAGAGAAAGGGAGCATTGTTCCTGGCAGCTGAGCATCCCAGAATCCCCATCCGAGGAGGAAAACAAGGCATGTGGGGATGAGAAATCAGCACGTGCACACGCTCAGGCACGCACATGCACACACACACAAGGAAAGAGAAATGTCGGCCTGCTGCCCCATCACACCCAAATAAGGCGGCGCGCCCCAGCCACATGTGCTGGGCCCCTTCCGGAGAACTCATTTGTTGTGGGTCGATTCCTATATCTCGGTGGAATTTATTTAGGAAAGGGAGCCTTTCATCCTTGATATTCTGTAAATTGGCCAGAACCAGGCAGATGATTGGGGAAGGCAATGGCACCCCACTCCAGCACTCTTGCCTGGAAAATCCCATGGATGGAGGACCTGGTGGGCTGCAGTCCATGGGGTCGCTAAGAGTCGGACACGACTGAGCAACTTCACTTTCATTTCTCACTTTCATGCATTGGAGAAGGAAATGGCAACCTACTCCAGTGTTCTTGCCTGGAGAATCCCTGGGACGGGGGAGCCTCAAGGGCTGCCATCTATGGGGTTGCACAGAGTCGGACACAACTGAAGCGACTTAGCAGTAGCAGCAGGCAGACAATAATGAATATCACAGACCTGATTTTGCAGAATATGATAAGCACCCGTGATTGTGGGTCTCAGTACTTCCTTTCTGCTCACCCAGAGTCCTTCTGTCTTTTACTGATCAGCACAGGCATCGCTTGAGCCCCTTCTTAGGGTGCAGGACCGAATCCTACAAGAGATACCGTGTGTTTTCATTCCCCAAGGATTTCACAGGTAAGTTCCAGGCCATGCTGGGGAGAGGATGGGAGGTGATTATTTTTTTCAAACAGAAAGACAGTTCAGGTGGCTTTTCTGCTAGCATCCTTTACTCATACTTTGCCTGATCTGTAGATCAAACTCAGTAGCGGGCCTTTTTGGGGAACTTGTAAAACCTAGGATACTGTCAGACTGTTGGATGAACGTGGGATACATCAGCTATTAGGGAAGAAAAAAGATGTGGGTATTCTGTGAGATATGTGTCTTCAAGCAGTATCACTGATCCTCCTCTGAATACTAATTAAAAAAAAAAAAAAAAAACAACCAGAAATTCTGGTCAGCCTCTAACACAGGAGTATTTAACTGAGCTGTGATTTCAAAAGCAACCTGCTAGACTGGCAGAGAGGAATGATCATCTTATCAGGAAACTGAATTGTCTTTTGAAAAATTAAACGATGGAGGTTGCCAGGGGCTGGGAGGGTATAGTTGCTATTTCATGGGTATAGATTTTCAGGTCTGCAAGATAGAAAGTTCTGAAGATGTCTTTCACAACAATGTGAATATACTAGTGAAATGTGCACTTAAAAGTACTCAAAGATGGGGGACTGCCATTGTTAGGGAAGTGCTCCAGTGGTCCGGACACCGATCTTCCATTACAGGGGTGTGGCTTTGATTCCTGGCGGGAGAACGGAAGATCCCACACATGGCAGCGTGTCCACACAAAAAATAAAAAAGTGGTCAAGAGGGTAAATTTCATGTTAACAATAAAATACATGCAAGTATTTAAACAGTTAAATGATCAAGATGACCATAGGAAAGCAAATGTGGGAAAAAAGTGGCAACAACAGTGGGACTGTTTCCTTGCTTGTTTTCATGGCCAGTTTCGACAGCTATAAACCTCTGCCCACAGAAGTCAGGAGTACTTTCTCCCGAAAGGCATTCGGAAGGGCGATCACTAGCAACGTCCCCATGAGTCACCACAAGTGGTTTTGCTGATAGATGGCTACTGCCCGGCTTTCCCCAAACCACCGCCCTCCAGCACATCACTGTAGCTTCCAATCAGAAAGATGAAGACTGGAGGGCAGCGAGGAAGCAGAGGAGGAAGCTGGCGTTTACAGCTGGTGCCGGCTCTTTGATAGAAGCTACTGCATTTAATCTTTATGACAAATCAATGAAGTGCCTATTTACTACAGCCTTTCCATCCAGAGAAACTGAGGCTCAGAGAGAGCGAGTATCTTGCCCAGAGTCATGTAAAAACGACCGGACTTGTCTGTCTCCAGACCCCAGGCTTTTCCACCCCCATTTTGCCCTTGATCTATAAAACTACAAAACTGAGAACCAATCACCTAGAAGCCTGAACCCAACAGGATTTTTTTCCCTCCCCATGCCCTCTTTGGGAGCTTAATCAGAATATAACCCGAATTTGTCTGGAAAAGCAACCTCAGGTGTCCTCTCCAGACCTGAGATCCACCTGCTGCCCAGCAGTGCTGCAGAAATGGGTCCGAGTGTCCCCTCAGCCATCAGGCTGGCCAGGTAGCGGTCCCTGGACCAGGGCCTTTCAGATGGTGAGCAGCTTTGTCATTTACCCTACTGAGTCCTAAAGCGTCACTTCCTGTGAGCGCCAGCAGTGGCAAAACTTAGGAACCACTCTGCCTTGGGTGTAGAAGCAAACCGAATTAAAACCCCAATCCTACTGCTTCACAGCTGCACAAGTTTACCTGTGTGTGGAAATAAAACTTTGCTCGTGGGGTAGTGAGAATCAAATAATATAAATCAGAGCTCTCAGTGAAACTTCTAGAAGAAATCACCCAGCAACCATTAGCTGAGCCCATGGGTACAGCCTCAGACTGTGCTGGGAATAGCGCCCCCTGGAGTTGAGCAACTATGCACCCCTGCCAGCTAGCTTTGCCATTTAATGAGCGTCTTCTACAGTCAAGCTCCAGCTTACTCCCTCTGCCACTAACCCCCATCCCACTGACTGTCTTACCCTCAAACACAATGGGCCCATTTACAACCCCTCAGATTTTCCTCTGTGCTCCTCCTGCCTGGAATGTTTCCCCTAATCTCCCGTTTCCATTCTTATTCAACGTTTAAGACCCAAATGAAAAGTCACCTTCTCTCACAAACATCCTCTGACAGCCTAGGCAGAGGTGCCTGCTCCCCAAAAAAACCCCTCTGCCGTCAGTGTTCTCAGATGGCACCCCACTCCAGTATTCTTGCCTGGAGGATCCCAGGGACAGAGGAGCTTGGCAGGCTACAGTCCATGGTCTTGCAAAGAGCTGGACACCACTGAGCGACTAACACACACACACACACACACACACTGTTCTCAGAGCACTTAGAAAATACTGTTAGAAAAATCAGCCTGTTTTCATGTGGTTCCCATAGTTCATCCTCATACAGTCTCCTTTGCTCTCCACCAGCCCCCAGAGCTTGGAGGCAATCTCCCTCTTCTTGGTATGGACTTGGGCGACCCGCCCTGCTCTGGCGGGCATGCATGTCTGCAGAAGAGGAGGCTGAGAGACACTTCGTGTTGTCAAGGCAAGGGTGGCATGCAGCATGCAAGACCAACTTGAGAATACACGAAGTTGACCAGGTCCAAGGGAGGTTCAGTTCTCCTGAGGATTGTCTCTGAAGGAGGGACGCGTGGCATGAAGCACCTGGTCTCCTGGTACAGCCGAGGCACACTACGATGGTAGGTAATCAAATCCCGATCGATTTGAGAGCAATAACCAGGAAATGCAGCCCCGGTTTCTTTTTTGAAAGTCCTCCCTTCGTTAGTTTTGAATCTCACGTCTCTGTGCTTTGTTTCAAGCTAAATATCAAAAGTCTTTTGCTTCTGTTATCTTCCTGGCAGTTCCTCCATCCACTGTATTAGAAACTCTCCAGGGACACACAAAATGGACTTTCAAGTGGTGTTTAAGAACCGGCCACCCTTGCCTTTCTTCATTTCTGAATCTCTCAGCTGCTTCGTAAAACAAAGGAGGGAAGTGCTGCTTCTGTGCTAAACGCTTCCCCGGGACTTCTCTGTCTTACAGAGAAACAATATAGACCAGCTGTTGCCCAGTGTCAAAGAACTCACACCTGCCGACGGACCACCACACGTGTTTGCACGAACTCTATCGCACAGATTCTCCGTGCACGGCCATTAAAGAAAATGGCATTCCCCTTGTCAAAATGCCCTTTCCTAGCCAGGCCACCCCACCAAACAACAACCACAGGATCCGAATTTAATAAGATAATGTTTCCTTTGTGTATACTCAGAAGTAACTCTCTCGGGTTATTCAAACACTTCATTTACTTATTTAGTATTTCCTGAGTATCTGCTATGTACCCTGCATCGCTGTTGTTGTTTAGTTGAAAGGTTATGTCCGACTCTTTGCGACCCCATGGGCTGTAGCCCATCAGGCTCCTCCGTCCATGGGGATTCTCCAGGCAAGAGTACTGGAGTGGGTTGCCATTTCCTTCTCCAGTGGATCTTTCTGACCCAGGGACCAAACCCAAGTCTCCTGTATTGACAGGCGGATTCTGTACCACTGAGCCACCAGCAAAGCCCATGCACCCTACATAGTCATGGATTAAAGAGGTTCCTGCTTAGCTTCGGCAACAGGATTTCTCAGCCTCTGTACTATTGTCAGATAATTTCTTGTCGCGAGGCTGTTCCATGCCGTATAGAATGTGTTTAGCAGTATCCCTGGCTTCTATACCCGAGATGCCAGGNGGGGGAGCTTGGTCGGCTGCCGTCTATGGAGTCGCACAGAGTCGGACACGACTGAAGCGACTTAGCAGCAGCAGGCCACTAGAGAACTCCCTTCATCTTCTGAAGTATTACTAGAAACATAACTCTATGTGAAATTAGACTTATCCATCAAACAGTTAACCCAGTGTCACCATATAAGATGTGACCTGCTTCAGCTTCTTCCATCATGGAAAACCCACCCTCTGTGGCTCCCTGTCTCCTCCTCAGGGGCATCTGTGCTATGAGAGACAGCCTGGAGCACTGCTCCCCTCTAAGGTGTAGCCTCATACACAGTGTAAGTGCCCCTTTTAGGAATAGAATAGCCCTCCCGCTTCCCAGGTGGGCTAGTGGTAAAGAATCCACCTACCAATTCAGGAGACGTAAGAGATGCAGGTTCCATCCCTGGGGAGGGAGGATCCCCTGGAGGAGGGCATGGCGACCCACTCCAGCATTCTCGCCTGGAGAATCCCATGCACAGAGAAGTCTGGCAGGCTCCAGTTCCTGGGGTCGCACAGAGTCAGATACAGCTGAAGGGACTGAGCGCGCTCCCACCCCAAATATATGGACGACGTCAGAAAACGCAGCAAAAGGACAACCAACATGTTTTGAGGAAGAGACAAGTTCATCAGCAATGCAGAAGAGAGCCCAGCACTAAATATGAAGAGCACCAAAGAGGTGAGCTCAGAGGAAATTTCTAAGTAGAGCCCAGAGCATTTGAGAAAGGGCCTTTCCGCCTCTACTTCAGTTGTGAAGGGAAAAGCAAGAGCTGAGAGGCAGAAAGCAAGGAGGACGTTTTGCAAGTTCCCGAAGCTTCGGGGGATTTCACACAGTGTGGATGCCCATATTGTGATCAGATAAAGCGGGATCATCTGTCAGCCTGCCTGTTCGCATCGCTGGGCTATTCATAGCACACGTACCTCCTTCCCCAAATAAACACCATATGCCTCTCCTCTTACCTCACTGGGTGCGTGTATCCCAGGGCCCTGCAGTGTGCAGAGGGACGGGATCATGCCAGGTGACTCAAGTGGTGACTCATTCTGGGCTCTTCTGAAGAACATTCTCCAGGATGAGAAGCACAGTAGGGACCCATATGAATGACTCAATTTGAAGTGAGGTTTGACTCCTGCCATAACGAGGAAGGAAGAGAAGGAAGATGGCCCCATCTCTGGGGCTCCAAAGACACCCATCAGTCACTCTTCATGACGCCCTCCAACCTCCTGGCTCATCCAGCCTGAGTTATGCGGTGCCCCATTGTAACTCTCATTTTGCAAGCACCCCTAACTCCCTTCCTCTCCTTTTGATCTCCAAGGCTGTGTGTCTCAACCATTCACCTGCTCCCTGTCTACACCCGAACACCGCTGGGGTGAAACACATCCGCTGTGGTTCCCAGGGGCTGGGAGGAGGGGTAATCAAGAGTTAACGGTTCATGGATGCAGAGTGTCAATGTGAGACAACAAACAAATTCGGGAGAAGGATGGTGGAGATGCCTGCACCACAATTTGAATGGACTTAATTCCACTTGAAAGTAGTTAAAATGGTAAGTTTTGTGTCATAGACATTTTACCACAATAAAGAATTTTTAAAAATCTCAGAGTTGTTGGCTGGTGTCACTTCAATTTCAAGTACACAGATAGCTAGTGGACAATTGACACTGGCTATTCCTGGGTCAGGAAAATCCCCTGGAGAAGGGAACAGACTACCCACTCTAGTATTATGGCCTAGAGAATTCCACGGACTGTATAATCCATGGGCTGCCAAAGAGTCGGACACGACTGAGTGACTTTCACTTCACTCATCAATCCTAATACACTTCCCTGGCTTTCTCACTTTCACCCTCTCCAAATGACTGCTTCACACTTCCTCCAGTCTCCTCCTCCACTCTTAGGCCTCTCCTCACCTTCAAGCTTCAATGAGAAAACACAAGCTGGTGGATAGAAACCCCTGATCTTCCTATCGACGCTCCTACCTCTTGTCACGGTCTGCCTCCCCTCCTCTTATTGACGTTTAGTTGCCAAGTCGTGACCTACTACTCTTTGGCAACCCCATGGAGTGTAGCCTGCCAGGCTCTGTCCACAGGATATTCCAGACAGGAATACTGGAGCGGGTTGCCATTTCCTACTCCTGGGGATCTTCTTGATCCAGGGATCGAAGCCTCGTCTCTTGCATTGGCAAGTGGATTCTTTATCATGGAGCCACCAGGGAAGCCTCTCTCTAGCAGGTACCTCCACATTAATAACCTTCTGTCCCAAACCAGCTAAAGCCTTTATTTTTTTAATGTTTATTTACTTGGCTGTTCCAGGTCTTAGCTGCAGCACACGGGATCCTCCATCTTCATTGTGGCACGCAGGATCTTTTAGTCGTGGCAGGCAAACCCTTAGTTGCAGTAGGCAGGATCTAGTTCTGTCATCAGGGATGGAACCCGGGCCCCCTGTGGTGGGAGCACAGAGTCTTAGCCACTGGACCACCAGGGAGGTCTCTCTCTTAAGACATTCTGATTGCCACAATTTAGAGGGGAGGAGGGGACTACTGGCGTCTAACGTGTAGAGCCTGGTGGGGGGGCAGGGCCAGGAGACTCCTAAACGTCCCACAAGGCACAGGAAACCCCCAGACAAAGAATTATCTGGCCCCAAAGTGTCAACTGCCTTGCTGTGGACTGAATATTTGTCTGCCCCCAAGTCCATATGCTGAAGTCCTAATCCCCAGTGTCATGATATTTGGAAGTAGGGGCTTTGGGATATAATTAGGCTTACATGAGGTCATGAAGGTGAGGCCCCCATGATGAAATCTGTTCCCATAAGGAAGAGGAGACTCTGCTGTGTGAAGACATGGCAGCAAAAGGACATTTTTTGCAAACCAGGAAGAGGGCTTCAACAGATGCCAAATCTGCCCAGACCTTGATCTTGGAACTTGTCAGCCTTCAGAACTGTGAGAAATAACTACTTGTTGTTTAAACCACCATGAACATTTGTTATTTTGTTGTACTAGCCCAAGCTGACAAGTGCTGAGGATGAGAAATCCTGCAAATTGCTAAAGGAAGCAGGCACCAATCTCCTTCCTTCCAGGGCCTTTGCACAAGCTATTCCCTTGGCCTGGAATGCCCTTCCTCTGCTCTCTGCACAGCTCACTCTTTGGCCTCCAGAGCCCATCTTAGGTCTTATTTTCCCGGAGGTCTTTCTGATCATCCATCCTGAAGTAGTACCTCCACCCCTCTCATTCCCTATCATAGCCCATGTTTGTTTTCCAAATGGACTCTCTGATTTGTTGTTCAGTCGCTCAGTTGGTGTCTGACTCTTTTCAGTCCCATGGACTGCAGCATGCCAGGCTTCCCTGTCCTTCACTGTCTCCCGGCGTTTGCTCAGACTCATGTCCATTGAGTTGATGATGCCATAGTTTTCTTACTGTATCTGTTTGTTTACCATCTGTTTCCATTAAAATTAAGTTTCTTAAGAGGAAGAATCTTTTCTGACTTGCTCACAAAGGCCAAATAGTGCTCGTTGCATAGTTTGTGTTCAATACTTGGAGAACAAATCATTTTCCAGCTGATTAAAGCTTGCTTTGAAAAATATGTTTATCAAGTATGTACACTGTATAAGCGATACATACTACATGACGTTTAAAACTGATGGCACACAGTCACCCGACTCAAGCAGCTTGAGGAGGATGAAAATGCGATTTACACACCTTAGACATACTAGGAAACACACTACAAGGAGATGGTATAGCATCATGTGATAAAGGGCATTCATCGCCTTGTAAGATAATACATGCAAGATGCCTAACTGTCTAAGGGTCGAAAGGCGGTATCATGTAAGGTCAGGAACACAGACTCTAGAGTCTCAGGTAGACTCTAGAGAGTCTAGAGGTCCGAATCCCAGCTCAGCTATTTCCAACTGTGTCACTTTCAACTCGCTTCTTAATCTCTCTGTGCTTCAGTTTCCTCATCTGTTACACGGCAATAATGAAAGCACTTGCTTCATGTCCTTGCCATGGATTTAAATGAGTCATATTAAGTTTGACTCATGTCATATTTAATGTCATGTGGCTATTGAGGCTCCTAGGTCTGGCCACTAGAGAAAGGAGTGATCACTTCACACAGGACTAGAGACGGAGATGATGGAAGGGCTGACTTTTGAGATAAGGTGCATTTCCATGGAAAAGATGATGAGAGCCTTCTTGGTGGAAGGATTATCTTGCACATTAAAGAAGATACACCATAGCCAGCGTGCTGCTTAGGAAGAACTTTGGGCAAAGATCCATTTTTTCTGTTCATTCATGTGTGTAAAGAAGGATGCTTTTTCGAAGGAAAGCAGTGGATGGAACTAGGCGAATACATCGATTCTGTTATATCAGAAAATGTGAGCGATCTGGTCACCAAATCGCCTATCACTATCACTTTCTTTTTTAAAAAAATTTATATCCATTATGTTTTGGCTAAAAAAAGAAGTGAACTTGAACTCATTTGGGCTTTCCACTTACTACTGTGTGAGCTTAACCTTCTGAGTCAATTTCCTCACCCCTGAAACAAGAATAAACAAATCCCACCCACTGTACTTAGAGAGCCAGTTTGTTCATCAAATCAATTCATACATGTGCAAGGCTTAAGAGTGTTAGGTAAATATAGTGACGGCGATGTAGAATATTTTTATTACTATGGTCCTTTCTCTAAAAACACCACGGGGGGGGTTTAGTCAGAAATATTATATGCATTTTAATGCCGAAGAAAAGAGTGAAAGAACTTAAAAAAAAAAAACAAAAAACTTTCTACCTACATGTTTCAGAAAAGAAAACAGAAAGCAGGACTAAGAGCGCTGCGTTCCCAGACTTGGGCAGAGGCAGCCACAAGTGTTTCTGCAACAGATCCTGGAAGACGAGACACTGCTTCTATGACACCCTACCTTGGTGACATCTGTGTTCATCCTTTTAAAAAAGCCAAGCCAGACACAGGATCTACCCCCAAAGGGAAATGCCAACAAAATAGCTTCGATTTCTTGAAAGGAAAAATGGATTCCTTTTAGAGTCTAATAAGCAGGAATCTGGGCAGCTCTGGCTCAATCCTAAGCATTGTGATGTTGGGGGAAGATTTAAACTATCAAAATCCTAAAATCATTATCCCAGAAAGGCAAACCTGGGGTGAAGTGTGACTGTGAATCTCTTTAACTTGTAGACATTTCAAGACACCTTAATCCATATTTTCTTAATCCCCATAGTTTTCTTTCTCCTGGAAGCTAGGACTAAAGGAGACACTCTCCTGGAAGAGTAACTACCCGGAGAGCGAAGGGATTGAGCAGGTACGACGGGAAGAACTCGGACCTGGCCAGGGATGCTCCTGGTCTCTGCCTCTGGCGGGGAAAGCCCGGCGGAGCCGGACCGAGGTAGGAGGCAGGTTTCCAGCCGGAGCTGAGCCGGCTTCTTCCAAAGCTCTGTGGCTGCGCACCCTTGACGCTGCCTGAGTCTGATCGGGGGCAGGTGCGGCGGGGGTGTCCCCGAAGGAGAAGAGGGAGGAGGGCAAAGGTCAAAGCCAAGCTTCCGGCGGGCCGGGGAGCCCACACCCAGGGCAGGAGGGAGGGGTTAGGGCCGGCCGGGGCCGAATTGGGCCCCTAGGGCGGAATCGGGCCGACGGAGAGCAAACCCTCTGTTGTCTGATCGAGAACCAGGTTAAGAGCCGAGGAGGAAAAAAAGGCAAGAAGGTACCGCTCTCGCAGCTCTGGGAGGCGGAAATGATGGGGGCGGGCTGCCCGAAAAGATGGGGAACCCAGAGGGAGAGAGAGTTGCAAAACAAAACAAAACAAAATGCAACAGAGTCGGGAGGGGAGGAGAGAGGGAAACGGAGAGGGAAGGGAGGCCTGAGGGCCGTGGGGGAGGGGCCCTCCCCCCAGCTGGAACCCCAGGAGCCAACCGACCACCCTGGACCCTGGAGAGGAGGGCGGACCGGGGGCCAGGCCCGGGGTCCCCGGAGGAAGGCGCTTTGTGTTTGAAGGGACTCCCGTCTTGGGCCGGTTCCCCAGTTTTCTGTAGTTTTGTTCCCGGTTTAAAAAGAAGTTTTCTGTCACCCGTGAGAGTCTGCATTTTTGTGGGATTCAAATATTCCTTAATTAGGTGTTGTCTCTTTACAGAAAGAAAAGACGCCTTTTATTTCATTTTACTTTGCCGTTTTAATTTACTCCCTTTCGTGTTTAATAACTAGGTAGGGAAATGTTAAACAGCTGCTGTAAAATATTACAAACCCCGCTCCCTCGGAACGGGGAGAGGGAACTTTCTAGTGCGGTGTCTTGTCCCAGAGAGGGGCCCTAGGGAGGAGACCCACAAAGCCCAGCTTTGGGCTGGGGGTGGGGGTGCAGGGGGTCGGTGTGCTCTCGCCCTCCCCCCACCTCGCACCCCTCCCCCACTTCCGCCCCTCCCCCCATCGCACAATGCCATCTCCTCTTTCAGTTGCCACTGGGGGTGGGGTGGTGGCACGGGTTGGAATGGGGAGCTGAGCGACACCCATCTGTCTCCTCCAGGGGACACCTTAAGCACCTTCCCCCACGATTCTAAGCGGGGGTGAAATGACGTCCCCAGATCTAGAGAGCTTGCCCAGTGAAACTGGCAAATCAGGGGCAAAATCAATCCAACGAAACAGTAGAGGCGGCCAGGAAAATGTCTGGCCTTGGGCTACTGGATCCTGGCTTGCTTTTCGAGTTTTGAGAGAAGTGAGAAAGAAAAAGGAGCTATAGTTTTTCTACGGCTAAAAATGCAAGAGGGGGTGGAGTTTGCTATCTGGTTCCGGCCGACTCTTTAGCAAAGGGTCAGTGTTTGTCTGCAAACTGCAGAAGCTCCCCAAGGGATCTGGAACACGAATTTGCAGGGCAGTGGTTTCCCTCTACTGAACTGTGCGTGATGCCGGTACGCTCATTTTGCTGGCAAAAGAGCCTGTCATAAAATGTAATACTGACTATAAAACAAATCAGCGCTTTGAAACGACTTGCTTCAGATGTTTTCATAAATCCCTAATGGTTCAGGCACTGCCTGCTATTGATAATATTAATGTGTTAATAGTTCCTCTGAAGCAACAGCACTGGGTAGGGCCGGACACACACACACACACACACACACACACACGTGCACACACAGATGGGAATACCATGGAACTGGAAAACAATGCTTTAATACTCCCTTGAGATCCAGCTGCACTTTGTTGACCTTCGAAAACCAGATCCAAACGAGCGAGAAATCAGATATTCTCAATTCTTGGCTGAAGCTCCCCTTTAAAGTGTTTTCCTTCGGTTCACAGAAAAGTATAATACACAGGTACATATAAAGGCCTGTGAGGACACCCACGTTCCCAGCAGCATTATTCACAATAGCCAGAAGGTGGAAACACCGCAAAGGT
This sequence comes from Neotragus moschatus, assembly GCA_006410615.1. Taxonomy (NCBI): domain Eukaryota; kingdom Metazoa; phylum Chordata; class Mammalia; order Artiodactyla; family Bovidae; genus Neotragus; species Neotragus moschatus. The sequence continues at coordinate 1,604,804 of SJYA01001717.1, read as the reverse complement.
CCATTGACAGGTAAACAAAATGTTGTGGATCCATGCATTGGAACCTTACTCAGTCATGAAAAGGAGTGGAGTCATGAAAAGGAGGAGAGGAGGTAGAACAGAGGTTATCAGTGGCTGGAGGGGGATGGGAGGTTAATGCTCAGTGGGGACAGAGTCTGTTTGGGAAGATGAAAATGGTCCAGAAATGGATGATATTGAGAGCTGCACACCAGTGTAAATGTACTTAAGGTCACAAAACTGTATATTTAAAAATGGTTCAGATGGTAATTTTTATGTCACACATTCTACCAGCATGTTTTAAACAAGAAAAGCACGTGAGACCCCCTCCGCCATCTCCTGCTTGGGTCCCTCTGCCACCACAGGCCCACAGTGGCCTCCCAGGGCCTTGGAGGGAGGCTGCCCCGGGCTCCCCCAGGGCCCACGTTGGGCTTCCTTTGCTCTTAAAGAAATGGGAAGTTTTATGTCTACAACTCTCCAGACAGGCATGCAGTCCAGGGAAGCCTTCCCATTAAAGGAACGTGAGAAGCTGGAAGGATGTTTTTCATGATATCATTCCTCTGCCCCTTGCTAGCAGGCATTCTTCAGATTGGAGGAATCTTAACTCAAAACCCCAGTTTCCTTGCCAGTGGCCAACGACACTGGTTCTTTTCAAGGCACGTTTCTACCTCTGGACCACCTCAGCCCTTGGATTTAAGCGGTCACTAGAAAGGTCTAGAAAGTCAAAGGTGAGGAAAATGGCGTCGGCCGGGGGGGTGGAGGGGATGGCAGCTGGACTGCAGTGTTTGCCTGCACTTACCATGAATCATGTCACGATTTTGCCCCTCACAGATACACAGGAAACCACCAATGCCGTCGGGTCTGAAGGCAGAAAGGGGTGCCCAGATACTTCGCTCAGTAACAAAGCAGACACTCGATCTTGAACACAGGCTTTCTAATGCTTGCGCTTTGGGGTCAGTTTATGTAAGACAGGCCAGGGCGGTCAACAAGGAGACAAATAGTTGGCATAAGCTCCGCAATTCCAAGTATCCCCTGGCCCTCCCTTAAACTTCCCTGACATGCCATTACCCCCAAGCAGGCTCCCAGGAGCTTCCGGGTCAGTCGCACAGGCCTCAGTCAGCTTTGTATCTACAGTCTGTCACTGCCAGCTCTCTCCTCCCTGCAGGTCAGGAAGAGGCATCCTGCGTCTGCTGAGGGACTAACCTGTTCAGAGCCCTCCACGGGGACAAGAACACAATGTGAGCAGACTTCTATTCGTTTTCAGGGTGATGGGCCCAAGGGCGAGGGACTCTAGACAAATAGGGGAGTGGGCTTGAAGGGTCCCATACCTGCCAGGGAAGGCCCACTGGAAGGAGGTGGGGAGCAAATGCAGGGCTCCCACTGTGAAGCCAGGGCCTTGGACAGGGCCAGGTGCCCGTGACACGCGACCCAGTAAAGACAGAAGCAGAACAGAGTGTGAGATGTGGGCCAGCTGATGGGTTTGAAGCTGTCAGGACCTGGAGCAGGCAGAGAGAAGCCAGATCTGCCTATCTAGGAGAACTTTGCAGCCCAAGCATCAGCTGCTTCACCCAAGTCACTGCCAGCTCATAAGGTGCTTGCCTGACTCACTGGCTTTCTTCCCTACGATGATGCTGTTTTATTAAATGTTGAAGCTGGGGGAGGGCGGGGGGTGGGGCAGAGTGTCACCGCAAGGTTCAGGGGAAGAAGCAGAGAGAGACAAGTCAGGGGTGAATTCCATGTTACTGTTATTTTCAAAAGGAGTCTTTCTCAGTTTTGCTTCCTTCAAGGCTCTCCCAAAGTTTGGTTAGGTGGGATGGGTAGGCCCTGATCATATGCTAGGTTGGATTGAAATGTGCTCGAACTCTGTGTCTGTCTGTGTATAGTCTTGAAGGATCAAACATACATTTAACCTGCTTAAGTATTCAGCATATCAGAGCAGAAACATGGCCAACAGGTTCTAAGGAGAGCTGGTGTTTACAGTGTTTGGAGATATGTGTGAGAAGATTGTGTTTTGCTTTATGCATACATATTTGCTTTGGCTGGTAATCCTTCTGGAAGCCTGACCGTTTTGACTACTTCAGCATGGATCGCCTTGGGGGGTGGGAACAAGTATGCCAAGTTGCAAAGTGCTCTTCTATTTTAAAAGGTTTAAAAGGTGCTTCTCCCCATGGCTGCCCTGCCAGGGGATGGCAGGCTGTTTTCTGGATACACTTCCTGTTTTTCGGGCTGACCCAAGTTCTCAGATAATCCAGGGTGGGTCAGCAGCAGCCTGGGGGTGGGGGGGGGCGGGTGGTG